>JADLZK010008842.1:0-96447 GCA_015847255.1 Hyparrhenia diplandra | reverse complement strand
ATTACCGAGGCGCTACCTAACAACTACTGGATACCAAAGCTAAGGTTACATTTTGACCGATTTGCGACTAGACAAAGCGCCGAAGGCGTTCTAGGCGACCTCGTCGGCCAGCCCCTCGATGTTGAGGTCCAAAGGCGGAGAGAGGTCAAAGCGCCCTTCAAGCAGCGTTTGAAAGCGACGCCGCTAGCCGGGGCACGCCACCCCGAAGATAGCCTTGACCTTCTCCTCAATGGCGGCGGGAGCCTCCCTCCTCCACCTCCATGCCCGGCTGAAGCAAGAGATTTTGGGCCTGCAAAGTCGCGTTAAGCCCGCCTTGGATGTGATGCGATACGGCCGCAACGCAGTGTGGAGGCAGAGAGCGCGCTGCCCGGCGCCTTGGCCCTCGACTTAATAATAGGTGAATCCAGCCACACACAAGCGGTCCCTCAATCTCCCGCTTTGGGGGACCTCTCGCCCTACGGACGGTGCCGGGTCACGGCCGTCACCGACGGGCCGCCGACTCACAGCAAGAGGGGGGGCAGGCCTCCGCATCAACTCATGGTAATCTCCACCGAGGTGCCGCCACCAAAGAACCACCGGCCCCAACACCCATGGAGCCGAGCCGCTGTTAGGAGCCGGAGAAATGTGAGCCTCCGACATCGTCTAGGCGTCCCACATTTCAACATCCAAATGTGGCGTGAACGGGGCTCCATCAGCCCCCGACTCGCCGAGGTGGACCGCCGCCCCGCGCTAGAAGCCGCGAGCTCCAACATCGGGTCAGCCTAGATGGGAGGCTTGGAGCCCCCGCCCATGCCAAGCTCAAGCGGATCGAAGGCGACGGTGTTGACGGTGTTGACGGGTGAAACCATGGGGCATGACGGTGTTGACGCCCCCGCGACACGCGAGCCGAGGACGTCGGCGACGACGCCGGGCCCTCGCGGGACGGTGCTCCGGTGGGCCGGCGACACCCCACCAGCAGAAGTGGCGGCGCCACGCGGGGCCTTAGTGTCCTTGGTCTTGGTAGGTTGACGATGGCGCCGCGGGCGAGGTCGCGCTTGCACGCCCCGCCGACGTTGGCGGAAACCCGCGGAAGCAACGCTGGAGCGGGAACAGCGGCGTGGCACGTGGTCGCCGCTAGACAATTGAGCAAAGACCCACCAACTCCGCATGGGGCGGCGGCGTTCGCGTTGTCCTCGCCAGGTGCGCCACGACGACGACGACGACGACGCACGGAACCCTCCGCTCGCCGACGTCAAGCCGTTGGGAAGTGACCCGTGTGCCCACGACGACGACGACAAGACGGAAACCCTCCGCGACGACGCCGGCCGCTGGGAAATGACCGTGCCTGGCATAGATGCGCCATGGGTCCTTCGGGCCGGCTACCCACGGCGATGCCACTGCATACTCGCCGCTCAGAGTAGAAGGGGCCATTACCCCCAACAGCGCACAGCGCCGACGCCGCCGCTTCCTCATTGCAGCCTACCGGGCGGCACCCGACCGCCGCCCGCATCTCGGCCCGCGAGGAGACGCTGAAGGAGAGCGCTCGGCGTGGCATCCAAAGGTCCCCTTTGTGGTTTTTGGTAATTGAGTGTCAACCTTAGGTGAACTAATATGTGTGATTAAGATAATACACGAGAGATTAGTTCACACGTGATGATGCAATGAAGGGAGCTTATTGCACATGAAACATGACATGGAGTCATGTGACCGAGGTGGTGAAGATCAAGACGAGGCTTGGCTTGATGGACCGGTTGCAAGTGTGAAGGGCAAGTCGGGGACTTGGCGCCGATGGACCGACGCAATGGTGAAGAGCAAGTGAGGTCAAGATCGATGGAACAAGAAGGTCATGTGATGATATGAAATGGATCATATCATTCTTGATCGTGTTGGTGCATGTGTTGCATCGACACTTGAGATGAAGCGAATGGAAATGCGCAAGGCAAAGGTATAACCTATAGGGCATTTCATTTCGCGGTCATAGGTGCTTAGAGAAGTTTATGACCGGGTTTAGGATAGATGGCCGTACTATTAAGAGGGGCAAACTTGTTTGCATATCGGTCATCTAGTGCCACTTGAG
Source organism: Hyparrhenia diplandra (assembly GCA_015847255.1). Classification (NCBI taxonomy): domain Eukaryota; kingdom Viridiplantae; phylum Streptophyta; class Magnoliopsida; order Poales; family Poaceae; genus Hyparrhenia; species Hyparrhenia diplandra. Next base: position 94,391 of record JADLZK010008842.1, on the reverse strand, counting down.
CGATCTAACTTTTGCGATGTGTTAGGATCGAGTGGCGTGCTAAGAGCTAACCCGCCTTTGAAATGATTGTGAAAATGCTAACACACTTGCATATGGTGATGTACACATGGTGGTGTTGGCACATTTGCAAAGGCGGCGTGTTTGCGTGGGTTGAGTTGGGTGTGGGAACATGCTACTCCTCGTGCTCAAGTTTGGTATACTTGATGGGTAGCATGTCGAAGCAAAGGCGGTGAAGTTTCGCAGAAGCAACCGACGAAGCGTCGATCGGACGCCGACCGAAGTGAGGCTTGACCGGACACGCTCACCGAGCGCCCGGCCGGTGCGGCCCGGGCAGAGCATGTTTCTGGTGTGGTCGACGGTCGACCGGACGCGACACACCGGAAGCATCCGTGCCGACCGGACGCATGCACCGGAAGCATGCTCCGGGTTGTCGGGCCAGGGGCCAGGGCCTTGTCCGCCTCGACCGGGACGCGCGGGAAGGAGCGGCCGGACGCTGGACCGGACTTCGGGTGAGTCCGTCTCTGCGTCCTGGATCGGTCTTGTAAACACCCCAACGGCTCTATTTTGGCTTGTGGCTATAAATAGATGGGGTGGCCGGCTTTGGTCGGTTGCTGAGCACATTCTAGCCTTGGTGGCTTGTATTGTGGTGCTTGAGAGCCCTCCCACTCACATATGCTTGACATCGTTCATCCGATTGAGTGAGAGATCGAGTTCTAGAGCGTTGCGTTGAGAGATCGCATTCGTGGCACTAGGTGATCGTGTTGCAAGCCGGTGTGCTTGTTTCTCTTGGAGGTTGCCACCTCCTAGACGGCTTGGTGGCAAGAGACTTCGTGAAGCACGCAAAGAAGATTGTGCGGTGCTCCGAAGAAGAGATTGTGAGAGGTTCGTGCTCACCTCGCGGGGATCGTGAAGATCAACTCTAGTGGAGCGTGTCATTGAGCTACCACACGTGTGTGTGGGTTCACACGGTGCCCTCTCGAGGGATTGGCTAGAGAACTCACACCGTGTGAGGGTCTCGATCGAGCTCCCACCGTGGGGATTTGGCACCGCCATTAAGCTTGAGAATCATCACCGGTGATTCGTCAAACCGTGGAACCACTAAAGTGTTGGTCGACACAACGAGGAGTAGGGGGGAAGTTGGCAAGCTTCCCGAGACCTCGGTAAAAATCACCGTGTCATCTTGTGTCCACACTTCATGCGGTGGTTTGCAATCTCTTCATCTCAAGCTTTGTTCTTACATTCATATATACATTGTGTTTGTGCTTGAGTAGAGTAGTTGTAACTATCTAGCTTGTGTAGCTTGTCTAGTTACTTTGCTTAGCTTGTGTAGCTAGGATATTTGAGCCTTTGGGTTAGGCGTGTGTTGCCTTGTCCATTGTGCATCTAGTGAGCTTAGGGGCTTTGTGCTTGCGCTTACTAGAATTGTGTAGGAGCTCACCCGTGCTTGAAGTACTAGTGCTTAGGTTTGTGTGACCTTGCATTAGAATTGATTAGGAGCTCAAGCTAGGCTTGTCACCTCACTCTTCTTGTGTAGGATCTTTTGTGAAGTGATTTAGAGTCTTAGTTAGAGGGGTGAAGTCTTGGCTAGACCGATAAGTTTAATTCCGCATTTGTTTCGGTTAGCCATCGCGATTAGTTTTAGAAGGGACTATTCACCCTCCCCTCTAGTCCCCATCTCGACCCTTCAAAGATCCAGTGCACGACGGGCGAGTGGCGGCCGGAGCAAGCACATCGTCGAAGCTGGCCACATCGAGATCCTCCACCCACCGCTCGAACTTGCCCCTGCCCGATCGCGGGGTGGAAAAGAAGGGGAGGGCGTGCGGGAGGGAGGACGGCGAGTACCTGTGGCATGCATCGTCACGCCCCACTTTTTAATGGGTCAGAATCACACGTGTTTGCGCCAGGATCAAGCCACAAACACGCCTATTAGTACATGTATAATGGTAAACATAATTAATAGTAAACCGAGCTATAGAAATATAGGATGGAAAGGGGGCTTACAAATGGCGCGGGTCACTAAGCCAGTTACAATATCGAGTTGGCCAATCGAGAAGCGGTGGATTAACTATGACACCGCCTGTACTCCACAAAGTGCATACTTGTGCATGGATGAATTCCGGCTTCAACGCCCTTCTCCTAAGCAAACATCTTGCGAACTCCTACGATACACCGATCCTCTACTTCGTCATCGATCTTACCTTCACATGTGCCGATATCCGTAAAATAGAGGGGTGAGTACAAACGCATTACTCAGCAAGTCCCAACCTGTGGGGTTGTAATTATTAAGGGTTTGGGCCCTAGCGAGTCTCTAAAATCGCTGCTCTCGCTAGTTCCCGGTTATCTCATGTCATCACTTCTTTGTCATGACACCACAGGGATAGTCATCATAAGTGTATATCTAATCATAGATGTTCATGCCTAGCACTTGCCCATTCCAAGGACGTGGCTATTCGAATAGATTTAAATAACTCTGCGCAGAGGTTGTACACTTTCCCCACACGATAGGCGTTGTCTTCACCATCATGACTTGGCTTAGACAGGGCCTAACGAGATCCCGCACCAGCTTGGGCCGTCACCCTAGGTTTTGGTATAATCCTACCACGACTTCTCGAGGGTTGGAAGTAGGAAGATCACATAGCATCCCACTAGCACACAAAGATTGGGGCCACTTTCCCCATTCAACAATATATAAAGCATTGGGGCCACTTTCCCCATAATCAATATCTCAATTGTTTAACGTGGAGGATCACACGGCAACCACGCTAACCCGACCTCGGAAGATCACCTAGCATCGGAGTCGGCTCCCGATAGATCGTTGCCTCACGCCGGCCACCTTGGATCGAAATTATGCCTTAACCCGGGGGTGTGGAATCAAGCCGCCCCATCTCGGCGTGTGGTCAGACGTATAATCAAACTAGGTAGATGGTCCATGACCCGATCCTTAGGGAGCGAGCCCTCCAAGACAGGAAACCCTCACTAGGCGAAACCTACCGAGACGATCCATCCCACATGGATCGCCCCAAACTCGCTTTTTGTTGATTAAGCCAAATTCTTAAACCAGGTTATATTAATGACAAAGCCTAGCGAAGCCCCACGCACACATAGCCCATGAGTACTCCCAAGACGGCTTGCCATGGTTATACTTATCTTAACATCTTATTAATTATTATCGTAATTAGGTCGAGGTTAAGGGGGTAAGGACTTGCCCAGGAGGTTCTTACAATTGCACGGCGTCGAACGTCTTCTAGGGTACTTCGACGGAAACTCCTAATCGGGTCGTCGGAAACTATCTCGGGTACTTTAATAAACCTAGCTTGAACTAGAGCAACCAAAACAAGCATAGAACATTATGGTGGCCATGGGTTAGACACATAGAGCTAGATTTTAGATGAATTATGGAAGTCGTTTCACGCTTAAACGGAGTTAAATTGCATGAGATATGGAATTTATAATATTAATCCCTAATTAAATCATTAGGGTAATATTATAATATAATTTTATCATGTAATAAAAATAACACTATTTACATGATAAAATTCTATAAATTAAATAATGAATTTACAAATTTTTCGGGAATTTTTCTCGACACGGAAAATAGTACTTATACATCTCTGTGTACATTAGCCTGGTGTACATAGCAAATTTCCTAGGGTGTACACAGAATGCCTCTTGCACACGTGGGTGCCACGTGGGTCTAGGTGGACGCCACTTGTGGCGCCACGTAGGGGCCACGTGGGTGACGGGGTCACCTTAACAAAGAAGCCGACGGGTGGTGGAACAAGGGCGACGTGGCGCTATCTCGTTGGCCCTCCGTTGACGCCAAGTTCTCGTTGAAGTGGATGGCGTTAACGGCGAGAGGGTATCCGCCCCCGCCGACAAGCCCGCGGCGGGCGAGGGTCGCCGAGTTCACCGAGTTGCCGTTCTTCGCCCTTAGCTCGCCGCGATGGAGTTTTTTCGGATCGCCTCGCCACCTTGGTCATGTTGGTCGACACCATAACGGCGAAGGAGGTCGCCCCCCTCGGCGACGGCGGTTTGGGCGGCGCCGGGCGGGCGGCGGCGCCGGAAGGCCCTTATACATCACACAAGCGAGAGGAAAGGGTGGTATTCGAACGAGGAGACGATGGTCAAGCGAATGGACTCACCAATTTGCACCTTTGGGCGACGGATTCGACGGGGACATCTTGACCCTGGCCGCTGGCGGTGGGCGAGGCCTCGAGTTGGGGAGAAACACGATTTCGCGGCGAGGGGTGGAGGGAAGGAGGAACGAGGGGGAGCACCTCGTGTTCAAACACGGGCGGAGCTGGGAGAGGGTGGGGCGAGTTCGATCGTCACCGGAGGTGGCTATTTATAGGCCGCCGTCGGTTCCGCCGCCGATATATTTTCCGACCGCGCCCCGTGGGTTCGTGGGTCTCTACCGGTGCTTGGCTGGCCTTGACGCGTCGGCTTGATGCCGCCGCGGCGCCCGCCGCGAGCCGCCCATCGTCGTGTCTCATCATCTACGAACGGCCGCCGCCCACCATGGCCGCGAAGACGGTCACCGCCGGGTCGCGCGCGCGCTGACCCGGTGCTAAGTGGGCTATCGCCAGTCAAGCTTAGCGGGGGTGGCGGTGCCGCGCGGGTTCCCTTCTTGTACAGCCGACGCTGTCCGGCTCGCCCGACTTTCCCCAGAGGGGGCGGGCGCCGGGCCGGCAGGTCGATGGTGGCGCCCGCGGTTACCCGCTCCTTGATCCCGCACGCCGCCGTGGCTGAGTTGGGCCGGCGAGGTGCATCGTGTTCGCCCCCGCCGCGGCTCCTGCCATCGGTCTCCCCAAGGTGGTGGCTCGGACAAAGAAGCGGGCCGCGCTGCCGGGAAATACGACGAGGTAGAAGACGATGGTGGGACCCGGGTCGTTTGGTGGAAGGAGAGGAGAAGGGTTGGGCCCGCCTCCGTCTTGGCCTGCGCCGCCGGGCTTGGTTTTCTGGTCTCATACTGGGCCGGCCCACTTTACCGCTGTGAAGGAAAGCGGAGAGGGAGGAAAGGGTGCTGCTGGGCCAGGAAGAATGAGCCCATGAGCAGTTCCTATCCCTTCTCTATTTTTCCTTTCCTTTCTCTCTTACCCTTTATTCTTTCTCTCATTATTTCATGTGTGTGTTTATATATATATTCTATACATATTTTCATTCACTCAAGTACATGGGCTTTCATCCCCTAAATTTGTGTCTTCGAAATATTTGCCCATGGGTACTTTTGAATAAAATATGTATATATGTTTGTACACACATTTTCTGAGTTTGTGATTTCATGTGTAATATATATGTTATAAACATTTATACGAGCACATTTATTCCTATATGACCCTTATAGTCGAGAATAATTATTTATTGTGCTCATAAAAATATTCATATATATATTTGGTACACACGGGTTTTCGGTATTTGATTCCCAGAGAAATTAAGAAATCATTCTCATGCAATATATACTTCCATAAAATCTAGAACTTACCTTGCATCTTCGGTCACCATAAAGCTCAACAAACATCAAGCGGGGTTTCCTATTTCTAAATGGTGAGGGTTTTAAATGCAGGTTTTTCAAAAACGGGTTTCGGTTTGACGGGAAATAAGTCAAGTTTTAGTTGTAATTCGAAAAGTTCAAATGTTTAGTGAATTTTAAAATGATGCAAAAACACGGTGTTACAGCGACATCCTCCGTCTTGACCCCACACACGCCGCCCTGCGTCGCCGGCGTCCTGGGCGGCACCATCAACCTGAAGGGGCCGGCTAGCGGTGGACAGTGGCGGAGCCACAGGGGTATGCCATGTATGCACTGGCATACCCTGTAAAACCGGCAAAGCAGTGGCATATATAAATATCTAATAAGTAATATATACGATGTATTTGTAAAAAGAAAAAAAACACTGTGTTAATGATACTACGGCAGGTCGGAGGCCCATAACATGGCCCATGCGGAACCTGGCAAGTGAAGTCCTCTTATTTTAATCTAATCGATTAGAGGAAAGAAGGTCGAAGGAACACGGACTAACGATGATTGGTGAATTGGTGACACACCGGCCCCCTGGTGCCCTGCCGCCGCCTCTCCATCCTGGAAGATTGGAGGTTCGCCATCTGCTGATTCGTGATTGTTATTTGTTAGGGCGTTTTGATTCGCTATTTAGCTTAGGTAAATTTGAATCTTTGCTCTTCGTTTTTCCGTGGAAAAGTATTGTCTCAAATAACAAAATGTTTAATTGTTTAGGATTGGGTTTTATAATATTTTTTTCGGTTGTGATGCTTTGAAAATGTATTTTCTTAGCGGGGTAGCCTTTCCGTCGAAATAGTTTTGGTGAAAACAAAGTTAAGGAATAAAATAGATGATAGTCTTATAGATGATTGTTTAGTCACTTTCATTGAGGGTTAGATGATAGTATATTTGAAGTATCGATATGGCCTTTGAACTACTTATATTGTATTTAATGCATGGTTTCTGGAATTTAAGCTTTATTAGTCCTTTCATTCTGGTACTTAATCGCGTTGCAAAATTTCTAGCTAGAATGGATTTACCAAATTATACATGAAAATTTTTGGTAGGCATACCCTAAACTAAAATCCTAGATTCGCCATTGGCGGTGGAGCAAGTCTCCGGCGCCCGACGAGCGACAACGACGGAGGCGACTCCGCTGGTCGCCGGGACACGAACTCGGTGGTGGCGGCTCGGTGGCGCAGCCAGGAGATCCGGCCGCGACGAAGCTAGGGCGTGAAGGCAGCCAACGCCGGGCAGACGCTGACGAGGGGGCGGCGCGGCCGCTGGCAGCATCCGCCATGCGCCGCTTACCCGCCCGGGCAACACCGGCCGGCGCCGGATCCGCGCAGGGGGGCAACAGCACCGACGAGGACGGCCGCATCGGGGTAGGGCTCGCCAAGACCGAGTCCATGGTCGCGCGGCAGCCATGGATGGAGGGGTGACGGAGGCGAAGCTCCCACAGACTAGTAGATCCGAGCTAGGGAACCTGGATTTGTTGTTGGATTGGAGGGGGACGGTGAGGGAGTGGGAGATCGGGCGGGAGAGGGCGGGCGCCGCCGCCGCCCTCGGGAAGGGGACGGGTCGGGCCCAACGGCTCCATCCTGTAAGCTCCTCTAGTCCCATAATATTGTCTACATAAAGATTTTTAATGCATTGCCTAACACATTTGAGATGGTGTATAATATAAAAGAAGGTGCATGCATCATGCAATGCCCTATTTATTTAACAAGTCCACGTATCCCTAAACAAACAAATAAATAAAAGGACTCAAACATTTGTTTTTGACAACTAAAGGCCGGACTCAAACATTGGAGTCCATAAGAAAGAATGATAGTACGAGACAATAATGACCTCCCTGCGACGGAGCCTCTATGGATGGGGCCTAACTAAGGGAGAAGCTTCAGTCTTGTTTGCATTGGGCGGTGAGTACGCCAGGATAATCTTGATGGCTTGGGATACAGGGTCTTCCAATTGGCTGAGGCTCTCCAGCCGAGACTTCAATTTTTGCCGGCACTCCTCTAGCTGCTTGAGTCTAGTCTCCTGTAGCTTGATGTCTCTTTCACACAGCTCCCTGTACTTTTTGGAGTTCAGCCATTTCTCTACCGAGCTGTTCTTCACGCGCCTGGGCAGCATGTAGCTTCTCTTCAAGGTCCCTAACCTCTCTTCTTGCGTTCCGCCACTGGTCGTAGACGGCTGCCGCTTTTGCTCATCCTCCTGCGTGCGACACTTCACCTCGGCTGTGGCTTTGGACCAGTCTCCCCACGCGACCGATGCCATCACGACCCATCTATGTCAAGAACGAGCAACTTGTTAACAGGTCAAGGAAATTAGTCTTAAAAAAAGCAAGCTAGAGGAAGCAAGTCGTCTTACCTCGATGCGCTGGGGCTTGCTTTCGTGCTTGGTTGATTTCCTTGGACGGCGGCAGGGACGAACGATGTGCTCTTGCTTCGTGCTGTGAAGAGATCAGAACTAGTTTCCTTGGGACGGCGGCTGGGAGGATGATGAGAAAATATGACCATGGATTATGGAAGGGCTACCGCACCATATATGTATATAGAATTGTCGGACGTATACAGTTGAGATCTGGACTCTAGGATACGGAATATGGTGGCAAATCTTATAGCACCTGGATATTCGGATCTGGATCTTTACCAAGACGAGTCTGGAGTTGCTACGCGTCGTCCATACATCTTGTTGAGGGGCATGACGTTTGCCACATACATACATACTAGCAAATATGCCCGTGCGTTGCACCGGGAAAAAATCCATCAAACATTCATGGAACCCAACTATGGAAATCCTACATGTTTAAGGTTGTTTTATTGATGGCTAATTTATTTATACAACTTTAGCACACGTCAACCGTCATCGTGCAACGGCTAGGAGACGCAAGCAGCCCACATGGGCTCCTAGCACCTGCTCACCACAATCAAGCACCCATGACTGACTGCTGGGGATGACATGACGACATGTTTACCTGGCATAAAGCCCTGCGACAAACTCTGTCAACGCCGAACCCTGCTGTGCAAGCCCCATCAGGGGTAGCTAGGGTTCCCCTTCTTCTCTACGAAACCTCCAACTTTTCCTTGCCCTGATGTCGCCTATGTGTGCCTTTGAACCGAGGTTTCCTTGCAGTTGCAGGGAAACAAATGCAGATCGTGGCCTTGCCATGATCGTGGCATGTTGTCGCGACATTACCAGCCGAGGCACGTGCACGAAGATGCCAAAAGGCGGACAACCTTGGCGGCAAACATGTATGAAATTAAGGGCTCGACATGTATTCCTGGTGGTCAGAAAAAGCACCACCGGGCGTTGGTGTCGTCCCCTTAGCGAAACAAAACATACGTATTCAAATTAAATTCTATTCCAACAATGGGTTGAATTTTTGTGCAATAGGTAGATCAAGAGTCCATCAGTATATTCAAGATTTAAGATTACATCGTCGAAAAGAAAAAAAGATTTAAGTTTACATGGTCTAATTTTCATCGGTTGATTCATGTTATAATATTAATCTTTTTCTAATTAAACTTAGTAATAATAGAAATATTTTATTTATTTAAATAAGGTCAACGTTAAAAGGACTTGTAATATTGTATTTACTATTTATCTTATTTTTACAATATATATAAAAAGTATAGTTACAGCCGGGTGCGCTCGATCGTATATGTACAAGATTCGGAGGGAGATACTTGCACAATTGTGTATAGTTGGGATCACAACAGCCTGGGTACGCAGATCTATCGAAGTCCGGTGAAAGTTTTTAATGAAAACTATTAATTGTTTTGAATAAAAACTCTATATACCAATAAGAGAGATTTTTGTGTATGATTTTGGGTTTTAATCATGCGTATCCAGGTTGGTTTTGTATGTGTTTCAATTTGGTCTGGACTCTTCGATTCCAACATACCATGGATGAAATTGTATACACGGGAAGGTGTTGACCAGTGATGGGTGTCCGTCTCTACCACGGGGAGGCGTCACGGAGGGGGTTTTGAATAGAAGTTGTCTCAGTGCGTCTACTTCTTCCGGGATGGTATTAGAAGTCGTTTAGGACAGCGACACGGTCTTGAAAAACACAACTTTGACCTCTTATTATTATAAAAATATTTATGGAGATGTGATATATGTATACTTTTATTAAAATATTTTTTAAGACAAATCTACTCATATAATTTTTACATTTACAAACTCAACAACTTAAAAGTTATTGATGATTTATATTCCCGATGTTTGACTCAAACCTTGTCCAAAATGACTTCTAATACCATCCCGGAGGGAGTAATGCAACATTACCAATGCGCAGGATCAAAGCTAGTTGTTGGGATCCTTTGGTTAGCTCTCAAAGGAGGTGACACGCTGGCGTCCATTGGTGCATCGGACGTTGCTCGTTCGTCCGCGGCGCCGCGCAGGAAGCTGAGTTAAAGGGGCAACGGTTCTTTGAGTGTGGCCTCCTCTATATACGCATGATGACGTGTGCTCACACTTTTTGGCTATTTTCATTGACATAGCAACCTTGTGAGCTAAGCCAGCTCTTTATCACTCATCCTCCTTGTTTGTTGCATCTTTTGGTGAGATTGAAGAGCATCCAAGTGCATCACCCGATCTTGGATCGCCTGAGTGATTTCATCTGGAGGCACTTGTTGATTGAGTTTCGGTACAGATTTCTCTTGTTACTCTTGAAGCTTGCTGACTCCTAGGCAAAAGCAAAGGCGTTGAGCTCGAGTTGGTGACTTGTTTGAGGCCACACTGGTGGATTGTGAGGGGTTCTTGAGCCTTCCCCGCGGAGATCGTGAATTGGCTACTCTAGTGGATTGCTCGCAGGAGATCCTCATCTTGTGCTGGTTGTCATTGAAAGACAATTAGTTCATGAATCTCCAAGTGGGTGAATCATCACATCAAGGAGTAGATTGCCGGCAAGCAATTGAACCTCGGTAAAAAAAAATCATTGTGTCATCTCTCTTGCTGAGGATTTCTTATTGCCATTGGTATGGTAATTGATTGGTTCATTCCTTTACCCTTCATCGACGGTATAAAGATCAATGTCCCTCTGTTGTATTTATATTGCATAGGTATATATATCTTGTGTAGCTCTCTAATTGCTTAGCTTGATCATCTAGGAGTAGAGTAAAGTAGCAATATAGCCTCTTGTCCCTTGTGTGAACATAGAGATCATAGCATTAGTAGAATTGTGGTTTAGGTGGCTTGCAACGTTGTAAAGTATCGCAACATTCACTTTGCCATTTAATTTACTAACAAAGTTGCCTTTTTCTGTAGAGATTTTTATATTCACCCCTTTAGCCATTTAGTACCTTCTAAAATTGACACCGCTAGGCGCCGACTCCCAATCTATCGTCCAAATTGCCTCATACGTAAGTATATGGTTTCTTTTGGTTTAAGATATGTGAAACATATATATTACTGTTATACATGTAACTACAACTTGGTATGGTTTAACTAGCTCTAGTGTTATACATGGCCCCCACACTACTACAATAGCTTACTATAAGAACGCCAAATGACGTTTACATTAGGGGCGGTTCATTTTTCGAGAACACGCCCTATAGTGAGAAGAACGCCCCTCTACCAGGACACCATAACAGCCGCCCTATAGTGACCACATTAGGGGCTACCGCTTTGAGCCGCCCTACTATTATTAGGGGCGGTTCAATCACCAAATGCCCCTAATGCGGTCCACAAGGGGCGGGTTCTATATTGAGGCGCCCTACAAAGTGGGATCCCGAATTTTGAAACAAGACACTAAAAATTAAAAATTAAGTAAAACGACCTCGGATGTAAAAACTTCCTACATATGAAATGTAGATCTCAAAAAGTTATGAAACTTTGTAGTTAACCACTTTTTACTTTGGAATCATCTAGTCATGCAAAAGTTATGTTCAAATGTCTCAAATTTGAAATTCAAATTTTGTAAACGACCTCGGACGAGAAAAACTTCCTACATATGAAATGTAGATCTCGAAAAGTTATTAAATTTTGTAGTTGACCACTTTTTACTTTGAAATCATCTAGTCATGCAAAAGTTGTGTTCAAATGTCTCAAATTTGAAATTCAAATTTTGTAAACGACCTCGACAGAAAAACATCCTACATATGAAATGTAGATCTCGAAAAGTTATGAAATTTTGTAGTTGACCACTTTTTACTTTGAAATCATCTAGTCATGCAAAAGTTGTGTTCAAATGTCTCAAATTTCAAATTCAAATTTAAATAAGCGACCTCGGATGAAAAAAACTTTCTACATATGAAATGTAGATGTCGAAAAAAGTTATGAAACTTTGTAGTTGACCACTTTTTTACTTTGAATCCATTTAGGGGCCTCAAATAGTCAATTTACACTTTGATTTGTATAATATGTGGGGACGCGGAATGAGATATGAACACATATGAGTGTGTAGCAGAAGATTGGTGGGGAGGGGTCGCGTGCGTGAGCACAAGGTCGCGGGTTCGAATCCCGCCCGCCGCGTAAGCGTAAGATTTTACGCGAAAAAAATGCGCGACTTGGCGGGGTGGGGTCCTCCCTCGGTTTAATAAAAATATTTTGGTATTTTTTTTTTGAATTTTGAAAACGCGATTTTTGGAAATAACGTAGGGGCGGCTCATACAAAGAGGGGGGTTGCATCACCAACCGCCCCTACCGAAAAAAAACCGGAGGAACGGAAGATTAAGGGCGGCCGGCAAAACCGCCCCTCTGAGGGCAAACCAAAATTTCCCTATAGAAAGCTTATGTAGTAGCGCCGTATGCTCGATTCGTGCCTCTGCCCTTGGTCAAGAGAGAGCGACCTTGATTAGGAAAATTGGTTTTATGACAGCTCTAGTTTAGAGATCTAGGTTAAGTATGTATGTTGTAGATTAAATTGAAATGACCTAAACAGTTAAACTTTATCAAAATGTTTAAATATTTTATATAGATTTCAAATTAAAGAAATAGTTATCTAAATAATTTAAATGTAATTCCAGCTGCTCCCATATCACAATTGAAGGACGTTCACAATGTTAGGCTACTAGTACGTAGTACGTTGGTAATTATGGGAGGACGTATGGTATGCATACTTTTTCGATGCCCTGTGCTGACTCTACCCTCACGCATCATTCAACCGTGGCAGACCGTTAACTGCATGCATGGTAGTTATGGGAGGACGTATAGTATGCATAGTACCGTAATTAACGAACATATAAACCATGTGGTTTCTAGGTAATTGGGAAGAGTGCCCTTAATTAAGAGCATGGCTAATGGTTCTGCAAGGGTCGTGACATGGCGCGCGGTGGTGTGAAACCTGCAAGCATTTAATGCACACCATGTGAATTCAACCAATAGCAGGAGCAGGAGCTCCTCTCCGCCAAATTTCAGGGCGTGTCGCGAGTCGCCCATCGAATTCTCTCTCTCCGCTTCTCTATCTTCCACGCCGGTTTTCGCTCTTTTAGCCCATCATTATACTTGCTCTAAGAAATTGGTTTTATGACAGCTTGTTGGCATTTGTTAAGTGCTAAAAGAATATGAAGGATTCTCGCAGTTTACGTAACACCTACCATTGTAGCTTTTCCCTAAGACGAGTATTCTAGAGTATCGTGATCCACAGGGAAGCTTTGGCTAAAGAATTCTAATAAGTCACAATCATGTATCCACTAACTTAGCAAACCACTAGACTATAGTGAGGGGGTAATTGATAAAGGAAAAGTAAATATCAAAGCATAAAATAATAACCTATCTAAGATATCAAAGAATAACTAAACTAATCAAGAGGTCAAAGAGAGAGATTAAGGTTCCCCGGATACACTAGTAACAATTGATTTGCGAGCAGGGCGGATCTTTTCCGTGGCGGGCGCAATTTGCACCCGCCACGTAAATGATCTCGCCCCCGCCGGGCCCCGGAAGCTCTCGCCGCCACGCAAAAGATCATTTTTGCGTGGCGGGCGCCCTAAGATATTAACCGCGGGCGGGCGCGTTGCGGCGCCCGCCACGCCCCCCGCTTTTGCGTGGCGGGCATATTAGGGCGCCCACCACGCAAAAAGGCCGCAACTATATATAATCTGGACGGCGCCTCTTCATCTTCTCCACGAACTTCCTCTTCCAACTCTTGTGTGTGGGGGGGGAGGTTTTGATCCAAAAACCCACAAAAACTTTGATTTGGGTGTTTTGGCTTTGATTTGGTGGAGGAGAAGACACTAATTGGTCGATTAATGCCTCTTTTGATCTTTCTTTCCCTCTTTTTTCATCCCTCTCTAAATCTAGAGACACATGAGGAGAGAGAAACTGCCTTTTCTCTAGATCTAGATCTATGGAGGAACTTTTTTTTTTGGTTTGGAGGAGATAGAAAACCGCCTTTCTCTAGATCTAGATCTCGGTGCAACTTCATCTCTTTTTTTTTTTTTTTTGGTTTTGGAGGAGAGAGAAAACTGCCTTTCTCTAGATCTAGATCTATGGTGGGACTTCTTCTCCTTTTTTTTTTTTTTTTGTACTATGTAACGGCACTAATTAGCTTTTGGAAGAGCGGGGATCGATCGGGATGGAGAGGCACCGAGCCCAATCGGATGTATGAGATGAAGATGGTTGATGACGAATACTTTGATGAGGTGAAGAAGTTTTTGTTGCTCGAGCGAAGCGACAATACCGAGATAATTCAACAGGCCGATCATCCGTCCGCAGCGCAAAATGCAAGAATCAAAGCCGTTCTCGATACCGCCGTGCGGCGATCTCACCTAATCATGCATGGCTTCGCCGCTGACTATTTGGTCCGGACTTTTCACGGCGAAGAAGTTCCACCCTTCGATCCACCAAATACCGATCCAAAGACCAGCAGTCCCCCGACGATGCAAGTACAAAAGTCCACCACCGTCCAATTCCATCGATTTGTTCGAAACCCACGGCCGACGCCGACGATGACGACGATGACGGTGGTGGTGGTGGAGGGGACGGCGGCGGAGAATCCTATGACGCAGCCCGAGGATGTCCGGGTTTTTGAAGATTTGGTCAACCGACTTCGGTGAGGACGACATTCCGCTTTGGGTGCCCGAGATGGTTGGAAAACTTCAAACGTATGAAGCGTGCAGCAGCTGATCCTCTTTACAAAGACAAATCGGAGGGTTGCACGGCGCCGAGTTTTACCCCAACTTGTCGATGTTGAAGTCTCGCCATGGTCGGGTCCGACACTAGCTTCAATGAGCTCGTAAGTTACCCGCCTCGACGTATCCATCGCCTAACAGCAGTTCCTCGCTAGCACGCATCGCGCTAAGAAGTTGATCCGCCTGGAAGGGCTGGCGAAAGTGAAGAAGTTCGATGCCTGCCCCAACCATCGTGATCCTATATCGGGCGACAAGACGAGAATTTGACCAGCTTGTCCGCATCAGGGCGCTAGTCGATACAAGCGAATGCCGGATGTCGCGGGACGATGACGCCGGCGAGGAAACAGACGGGCGAAAAAGAAGAAGGGGGCGAAGAAAACCAAAGGCGGCCGCCAAGAAGATCATGTCAACGCAGACGAGGAAGAGGAAGGTTACACGCAGGGAAACGCCCAAATACGCCAATGTGGTACCTTCCGTCATCGACGCCAAGGGCTCTATGGGAACCCCGAGGATGCTAAGCACATGACGTGGCATGCATCTAGCGATCGTGTGAAGGATGACGGAATCTACGGCACCCTTCGGATGCTAAGCGATGGCAAGACTTCGACGTCGCCTACCCCGACTTTGCGGAGGAGCCCAGAACGTTCGGTTCGCATTGAGTACCGACGGAATGAACCCATTCGGTGACTGAAAGCGGACGCACAAAGACGTGGCGGTCGTCCTCACCATGTACAATCTACCTCCACATCTTTGTCAAAAGCGCAGGTATGTTTTGCTCACCATGCTCATTTCGACCGGCGTACCGCAAACGATATAGATGTGTTCCTGGAGACGCTCATGGAGGAGATGGAGGTACCGCTTGATGATGGGGTCGCGATGTTTGATGCGCACCGCAAGGAGAAGTTCACTCTTCGTGCCATCATCTTTGTCACCATCATCGATTACCCCGCCCGCTTTTCATTATCGGGCAGATTAAAGGGAAGACCGCCTGTGTAGCTTGCATTGAAGAAACCTCGCTCCACTTACCCGAAAGGATCCAAAGAAAATCGTGTACATGGAACACGCGCTTCCTCCGCAAGCAGCAAGCATAGGTACAGAGATCCAAAATGAATGTGTACTTTGACAACAAGGGCGAAGTCGAAACCTCGGCCGCACCGACTAGTTATGGTCCGAAGGTGTTTGACATGGTGAAGGACTTGGAGTGCGAGTTTGGAAAGAAGAAGAAGAAGAAAGACGATGATAAGGAAGACGGCACCTCCAAGACAAAGAAGCGAAAAGAGGGATAAACCGGAGGAAGGAGCGCCTCAAAGTTCCTTTCAAGAAGAAGTCAATCTTCTTCAAGTATCTAAAGTAATCGAAGATACCGCATACACCCCACGCCGATCGATCGATGCACCTTGAGAAAAATGTCTTCGAAAGCACGATCGGGTCTCCCCGATGGATATCAAGACCAAGACGAAGGATGGTGTGAAGTCACGTCGATCTTGTTGACATGGGCATCCGGCCGAAATTCACGCTACACGGCTTCCGAACGGTAAAGTCGAACTCCCTGTGCGCGCCTACAACCTAACGGCGGCGAAAGTTGGCTATGTGTCGGTTGATGCGGGGTATCAAGGTACCGACGGGTTTCTCTTCCAACATCAAGAGTCTAGTATCCATGAAAGACCTCACAATGACGAACTTCAACGCCCACGATGCTCACATCATGCCGACGGTGTTCCTTCCAATTGTGATCAAAGTTGTTCGTCCAAAATACGTGAAGATGGTGGTCACAAGGATTTCATACTTCTTTAACCAAATGAACCGTAAGGTAATTGCCAAAAGCGGATCTGCCCGCTACCGAAGGAGTTCATCACAAACAATGTGCCGATAAAGATGTGTTTCCCACCGCCGTTCTTCGACATTATGCCACACCCGATGATGCACATGGTTGATCGATTGAACACCGGGACCCGTGTACCTACAAGCGATGTGGACCACTAA
The DNA here is from genome assembly GCA_015847255.1 of Hyparrhenia diplandra. Taxonomy (NCBI): domain Eukaryota; kingdom Viridiplantae; phylum Streptophyta; class Magnoliopsida; order Poales; family Poaceae; genus Hyparrhenia; species Hyparrhenia diplandra. The sequence goes on along the minus strand of JADLZK010008842.1, from coordinate 77,834 downwards.
GCGACTAATGTCTACCCTCAATCGATTCAATCATAACCGCGCTTACCCGAGAGGGCTCTATGATCGAGGCATACACAAGCCGGGAGGCCGTGAACCGGGTGTGTGAAGTACATAAAAGATGGGAGGGCTATTGGGCTTCCAAAGCATCAACATGAAGGAAGAACCTCGGGGATGGGGTGCGCGGGCCGAAAAAGCACGCACCGACATACATAGGGACAAAGTGCTAGACGCTCACTACAAAGATCCTTCATCAATTGGTGATCATGGACGGATACGTGAAAAAGCACCTCAAAGAGCTCCGCCGTGCAAGTAGCAAGCGCAAGAACCGGTCCGAAGGATCAAGCGGGAGAAGGAACACAAGAGCACTTTCCTCCGGTGGCTCTAAAAGCGTAACATTCCCCGTGAGATGATGCGAGAGATCGTGAAGAAGCTTGTGTCGGGGCCGTCCATGCAGTCACCACGTGGCAAGGGTATGATGTCAACGGTACAGGTTCCACACAAAAGAAAAGGACAAGAAGAGTGCATCACGAAACGGTGGTGTTCGATATGAGGGCGTAAAACAAATGACCGAGGGGAGAAGATGACATGCTTCGCACAAGTCGAAGAAATATGGGAACTTGACTACGGCGGTAACCTACAGTGCTTTTTTTCCGTTGCCCGATGGGTCAAGCCTTCGGCGATTCTAGTGGACGATTTTGGGCTAACCACCGTGAACCTTCAAAGTGTCCGTACAAAGATGATCGATGGGTGCTTGCATCGGATGTCGCACAAGTAGCCTACTACATGAACGCGAGAACATAAATAGACATATTGTCGTGGCGGGGAAAGCAAATGGATCGTGGGGAGCTGATGGGGTCCGAGTCCCTAAACATACAACAACTATGATGAGTTCAAGCTCTTTCTGATTTTCCAAAAAGTCAAGGCACCGGAGGACGTAATCAATCCCGACAAGACTAAAATGATGCCATGGACTGCCCCGATGGCGAGAAAAGACCACCAATGCACCAAAGACCAAAATGATATGTAATTGCGGTTATTCCGATGTAAACAATAGTCAAAAAAACAAATATCTCACACGAGTGTGTCGAAACTACAAAGGGAGACTAGTGTTTTTGAACTACACTTTTGTAACAATTTCTCGTGCGCAAAAATTACCTATATATGAAATATAGATCTTGATGAGTTATGAAGTTTCCGTATTCAAGACTATTTGAAACTTGGGCGTTTAGGGCTTGAAAATGTCGTCCTAATATGTAAAAAATTCAAATTTCAAATTTCGAAGCGTGAAAAGTTTGAAAAAATGAAAAGTTGACACGCTTGGCGGGCATCCTAACCATTTTATAAAAATTTATAACATTTTATAACAATTTATAACAATTTATAACAATTTAGAACATTTTATAATAATTTATAACAATTTATAACCACTTTTAACAATTTATAACCACTTTTAACAATTTATAACCATTTTATAACAATTTATAACATTTTATAACAATTTATAACATTTTATAACAATTTATAACAATTTATAACCATACTTTATCTCTCAGATACGAAAATTTTTACACGCGTCTAAGTCCCTAAGCATATACGAGGAAAAATTAACATGGCGGGCACCCTTACTCGCCGCCCGTTAATGTTTTTAAGATTGGCGGGCATCCTTATCGCGCCCACGCCAAAACCCATGTACTATAAATAGTACCCCCTCCCTCAATTCTCTAAGTCCTTCGACGCGTTCATTGTGACCCCGAAGGGCTACCCAATTTTCCCTCAAGCCGCCCGTGCAGCCGCCGTGCTCGATCCGCCGTGCCTCGCTGCCTCTGTCAGCGCCCGCCCCGCCCGCGCCCCCGACATCGTCTCGTCGCCGCCCCGCCCCCGCCTCTGCCGCCGTCCCGTCCACGCCGCCCGTCCCGTCTCGGGCGGAACCCCCTAACTCACGGCTGATCCGCGCGCCGAAAAGGTCCCCTTGTGGTTTTTGTTAATTGAGTGTCAACATTAGGTGAACTAATATGTGTGATTGAGATTATACACGGGAGATTAGTTCACACATGATGATTCAATGAAGGAGCTTATTGCATATGAGACATGACATGGAGTCATGTGACCAAGGTGGTGAAGATCAAGACGCAGGCTTGGCTTGAAGGACCGGTTGCAAGTGTGAAGGGCAAGTCATTTGACTTGGCGCCGATGGACCGATGCAATAGCGGTGAAGAGCAAGTGAGGTCAAGATCGATGGACCAAGAAGGTCATGTGATGATATGAAGTGGATCATATCATTCTTGATCGTGTTGGTGCATTGGTTGCATTGGCACTTGGAGATGGAGCGGAATGGAAATGCGCAAGGCAAAGGTATAACCTATAGGGCATTTCATTTCTCGCGGTCATTGGAGGTTAGAGAAGTTTATGACCGGGTTTAGGATAGATGGCCGTACTATCAAGAGGGGCAAACTTGTTTGCATATCGGTCATCTAGTGCCACTTGAGCGATCTAACTTTGCGATGTGTTAGGATCGAAAGTGGCGTGCTAAGAGCTAACCCGACCTTTGAAATGATTGTGAAAATGCTAACACACTTGCACATGGTGATGTACACTTGGTGGTGTTGGCACATTTACAAAGGCGGCGGTGATTGCGGGGTTGAGTTGGGTTTGTGAAAATGCTAACACACTTTTCGAAAAATGAGATGCATATTTTCTATTGCGCCCGGATGCATCGTGGTGGTGAAAACATGCTATTCCTCGTGCTCAAGTTTGGTATACTTGATGGGTAGCATGTCGAAGAGAAGGAGTCGGTGTTTCGGTGGAGTTTTCGCTTGAAAACGCCGACCGGACGCCGACCGGGCGCTCGGTGCAGCGACCGGGCCGCGACCGACCGGGGCGCCTGGCCAAGGCGTCGCGCTCGCGAGCCCCGCAGCCGATTTTGGACCGGACGCGAGGACCGGACGCCGGACCGGAAGCTTCCGTGCCGACCGAAGCACCGGCCAGACGCCTTCGGCAGCCGTTGGTCGTGGGCCAGGTGCTTGTCGCTTGTGATCGGACGCGCGGCCGATGGACGCTGGACCGGACCGGTAAAGGCCCGTCCGGGCCACGGCCCCGGCCCCGCGCCAGCAGAAATCGTGTTTCGTCCCCAACGGCTAGTTTTGGCTTGGGGCTATAAATAGAGGGTGTGGCCGCCTTGGCTGGTGCTTAGCACCTTGGGGACTTTGTGTCCATGCTTAAGAGTGCTTGAGAGCCCTCCCACTCACATATGCTTGATATCGCTCATCCGATTGAGTGAGAGATCGAAATTCTAGTGCGTTGCTTTGAGAGATTGCATCGTGTGGCACTAGGTGTTCGTGTTGCAAGCCGGTGTGCTTGTTTCTTTCTGGAGGTTGCCACCTCCTAGACGGCTCGGTGGCAAGAGGCTTCGTGAAGCACGCAAAGAAGATTGTGCGGTGCTCAAGAAGAGATTGTGAGAGGTTCGTGCTCACCTCGCGGGGGATCGTGAAGAGCAACTCTAGTGGAGCGTGTCATTGAGCTACCACACTTGTGTGTGGGTTCACACGGTACCCTATTGAGGGATTGGCTAGAGAACTCGCATTGGTGAGTGTCTCGATCGAGCTCCCACCGTGGGATTTGGCATCGCCATTAAGCTTGAGAATCATCACCGGGTGATTCGCCAAACCCGTGGAACCACTAAGGTGTTGGTCGACACAACGAGGAGTAGGGGAAGGTGGCAAGCTTCCCGAGACCTCGTAAAAATCACCGGTGTCATCTTGTGTCCACACTTCGCGGTGGTTTGCAATCTCTTCGCTCAAGCTTTGTTCTTACATTCATATGTATATTGTGCTTGTGCTTGAGTAGAGTAGTTGTGACTATCTAGCTTGTGTAGCTTGATTAGTTACTTTGCTTAGCTTGTGTAGCTAGGTAATTTGAGCCTTTGGGTTAGGCGTGTGTTGCCTTGTCCATTGTGCATCTAGTGAGCTTAGGGGCTTTGTGCTTGCGCTTACTAGAATTGTGTAGGAGCTCACCCGCGTGCTTGTAGTACTAGTGCTTAGGTTTGTGTGACCTTGCATTAGAATTGATTAGGAGCTCGAAGCTAGGCTTGTCACCTCACCTTTCTTGTGTAGGATCTTTTGTGAGGTGGTTTAGAGTCTTAGTTAGAGGGGTGAAGTCTTGGCTAGACCGATAAGTTTATTTCCGCATTTGTTTCGGTTAGCCGTTGCGATTAGTTTTAAAAAGGGACTATTCACCCCCTCTAGTCCCCATCTCGACCCTTCACACGCGCCGCGCCGCGCCAAGCGTGGTGCACGCCGGGCGACCTCGCCCGGCCTTCCTCCTCCGACCCGCGGTGCTTTGGGGCCGGTGCGCCGTGGGTGCCCATTCCCGCCCCGCCCTCCCCGCCACCGCCCTCGCCCCCCCCACCGTCCTCGTCCCCGCCACCGCCACCGCCCCCGTCCACCGTCCTCGTCCCGTCCTCCTCCCTCGCCCCGTCCCCCCCCGTCCGCCGTTCCGTGGTGGTGCTCGTCGGTGGGTGCTCGTCGGAACCCTAACTCCGCCACCGCTGTTCGTGGTGCCCGTTGTCTTTGCCCGGTGCTGTCCGCGGTGCTTTGCCCGTGGTGCCGCCTGTGTGGTGCTCCATCTTCTTCTCCTCTACCCCGCCCGTGGTGCTTTGCTCGTTAACTTGCTCCTCCTCCGGTTATCTCATTTTTTTGATTCATGAAATTCTTTGTTTCACCGTCATATTGTTGCCTCAATTAATGTCCGCCATTGATGCCAAATTGGATAATCTGATTAGTTGAGTGTATGTGCCACGCCAGGATGCCAAATTGGATAATATGAGCATATTTGTCTCAGATCCGCCATCGACCGTGATGCAAAATTGGATAATCCGAGCATATTTGTCTTGGCTCGTGTTGGTGCAATCGCCATTAACTTGAATTCACTTGCTCTATGTCATTGATGACCATTTTATGTTTGTCAAGTTGATAATATAGCCCTTCATGTCAAACTGAATTCACTTTGATATTGCCCTTTATGTTTATCAAGTTGATGATATTCACTTGAAAAGTAAATTCACTTCAACTATAAAATCACTTGCTCTATGTCAAACCGTTAGCTAGTGCCTTACCTAGTGTTTGCCCATGAACTTCTATGTTGTCACCGTATATTTGTCCATATAGTGCCGTTGGCCTATTCTCATATGTTGGCCTTTGGACATGCATGTTGGTATAGTTTAAAAACTGTGTTAGTGTTGTCCTACTATCATGGTTTGTCGAGGATGACCCCTCTTGTCATGTTTAAACACCTATTCTCATGGCCGATACCTACCTATTCCATATGTTAATTTTCTCAATATTGAGCATATTTTTGGATATATGTTGAAACCGTCCCTACCTATTGGCCGTCAATATGTTGGATATATGTTGGACCTGCTGAAACTACCCATGATTTTCTCATTATATATGTTGGACATGTCACTCTAAATGTTGGTCTAGTGTTGTAATATTAGCCAATTTGGACTATTTTTTTGCTTGTACCCTACTTGTCATGTTTAAACTCATCCAAACTTGCTTGTACCTACACTTGGCTCTTGACCATAGTTGATGGCCTAATTAACTTGAGTTCTTAGCTTTACATGGGTTGATGGCTATAAACTTGCCTAGACTTGGCTAGACTTGGTCGTTGGGTCCCTATTTCACTATCTCAATGTTGATGGCCTAATTAACTTGAGTTCTTAGCTTACATGGGGCTGTTGGGTCCCTATTTCACTATTTCACTTTCTCATATGTCGATATTGCCCTAAACTCTACTACTATTTTTTAAGCTTGGCATGGGGTCGTTGTTTTCAACATATATGCAATGATGTGAACCCATTAGTGCCGAGGCAAAGGGCATATATGCAATGAAATGAACTTAATTATTGGGGCCGAGGCAAATGGCTATGATGATTGAATGTCCCCTATACTTGGAAGCTTCTAAACTAGGACGGCTTGTACAAAGCAACCAGCTTTAGAAGCGATGTGATCACAAGGGGGCTATATCCGAGCCAATCTTTTTTATTTCTCTCTTTCCGCAATTTTGAATTACGCTTGTGTACTCCTCCTATATACTATAGTACTAAAGCACTATATATTTGTAGCTTGAAATGGTGAATGAACAAGAACAGCCTCGCTTTTGAAAAGGCGAATGAACAAGAACAGCTGAGCTTGAATGGGAGTCGCCTAGCTCTAGCAACGGCAAAGTGGCAACTGGTACTCCCGAGTACGCAAGCGAGCCTCCTCGTATAGCCCGTGTAAGGGTAGAAGGAAACGCATCGAGGAGGAAGAAGATCCTAATTTCAACCCGAGGGACGGCACCAAGCAAGAAGCGTCGTTAAGGAAGTACAGTCGAACGGCCCGCCACCGCCCTCCACAAGCAGCCTCGAGCAACAACCCCCCCTCGTCCACGGCCACCTCTTCAGGCAAAGCAAAGGGAGACAAGTCGGCGCGAGAAGGGGAGACCGTGGGAGGTAGAAGAAGATCAATGAGGTCCTTGTCATTCAAGAGTTGGGGCCGCAGGGAGGCGAGCCACCGCCGCCTCCCCGGTCATCGCTAAGTACAAAGACTCGTGTCGTGGTTTCGTGAAGGATAAGGTCTCCATTCTTATCGAAGACTGAAAGCCGCCCCCAACACCGACAAAGTTATGGGTGTTTGGCGAGGTTTCAAATGGTTCCGTATCCGCCAGCGCCGATATGGAAAAGGTGGAGCAAAGATGTAAACTTCCTCGCAGAAGAAGCTTCCTGAACTGAAGTATAGGCTCAACGCAGACTTTTACAAGAAAGGACGCCTACCCTTCACCAAGTACAACATGATCTCGTAAGAAGTATGGGAAGAGTTCTCGCAAAAGGCTAAACACGCCCGAAGCAAAGGCGAAGAGCGAGAAGTTCTCCCGAGCTAGCCAAATGGAACAAACTTCCCCACTACTTGGGCAAGGTTGGGTACGCCGACACAAGCCGGGCGCGGGTGCGTAAGAAAGGAAAAGACAGAAGCCGGAGAGCCGGATCCGTATGAGGGGGCTGTGATGAAAGGACCCTGGACTCTCCTCTACGCCCACAAGCCCAAGAAGCCGCAGGCCGAAGCCCGCATGAAGGAGGTCGAGAAGAAGGTCATAGAGGCCACTACGGCTAAGAACGCGGACCCTCGAGATTCGTTCTGGGACACGATCCACCGACGCCGGCCTTGGGAAACTCCGAGCATCGCGACCGGGCCCGTGGCATGAGCTCTAGGAAGAGTTGGGCGACCTGGGCTCGTGGGTAGGATGCCGCCGCATCACACGAGGCGAGGTACAAGGAGGGTCCGAGACAGAAGGGCGTGATGAGGCCTTGCAAAGAAATGATCACACGCCCATCAAAGAGGCCCTCACGAGCAACGACCCCCGTGATGGTCGAAGTCCTGAAGCGTATGTTCCGCAACGCCGGTATGCCGCGGCTCACCCCAAAGAACCCCAAAGAAGACCTCCGCCGCCGACCGACAGACCCCGGGATGATATCACCGAAGAGACACCATGCAATATGTTGATACCGCCGGCAAGTTGGGCAAGAAAAAGGTAGTGGCCAAGGGGGTGGTATTTCCTCCCGGATCTTGCAAAGAGTACGGCGCACGAGATCCCTCCCGTAATGTGCCGAAGTCAACATTGGGTTCGTGGGCGCCGTAACATGAAGACCGAGCCGGACTATCCCGGCCATAACGAGGTGAACACTCTAGGAGCTGCTCAGGTTACAACGTGCCGCGGGCCGGCGTTGTGGACATTGAGCTGAATATGTCGACGTTGACTCCACCTTCCGGCTCAACAAAGAAGACAAAGAATGACCCGAAAGTACGCCACCGACCCCTATGGTGACTCCTCCGACGATGATGAAGATGGTGGGGACGGCGGAGGCAATGACCCTCCTCAAGGTTCTAGTACCCCCCGCAAAGGACCCGGCACAAGACGAGCCTCGTGAGCCGACAACGAAGGAGCCGGACCCGAGGAGCCTAAGGAGGCGGCACTGACGCAGCACTGAGGAGCCTAAGGAGCCGACACCTCAAGAGCCGGGCACCTCAGCGCCGGCAACTCAGAGAGCCGACACCTAAGGCTCGGGAGCCGCACATGAGGAGCACCGATATACGAGGAAGCAATTGGCGAAAACACAAAGGCCAAGTCCTCGAGGCGAGTAGGGGGAGCGAGACACCCGCCTACACTCAAGGCCTCCAATGGACAACACCTCAAGCCCGGGGAAGCGTAAAGGAGCTCGACCTAGCAAACGCCCTCCAAAGACCGAAGAAGCACACACATTCGATAAAGAGGAGGTCGCAGCACCCAAGTACCCGCTACCCAGAGGCCCAAAGAAATAGATATTCGATCCGAAAGGTATGCACCGAAACAACAAGTTGTAATAAGTTATTAGCTACTCCTTTTCGCAACCCTAGGTAATTAACATTTGTACCGCCGCTTTTGCCCAAAATCCCCACCTTATAAGGGGTTTGTCACGACGAATGCCCCGCTCGCTCGAGTTTGGGAAGTTCATGATCCCAAAGGCCCAAACTCATCGATGCCGAGGACCTGAGACTTCGGAAGTTCCATGCATGGTACATGGAGTGCGCAAAGCGTGGATTGTATAGCTTCGGTGTCCTTCTTCCTAAGGAGTGCTTCCACTACCCCATCGAGCCCAGCTTCACGATTACATTCGATGACATGTCGAGACTACTTCGTCCGACAGACATTGACGCCGCCCAAGTCACCTTGTTTACGATGTAAGCGCAATTTTACTTGCACATGTCCCTTGCATCCGTATATAGATTCTTTCTTTTCAAAGGTACCTATGCCACATGCCCACATGTCCTTGTAGGTTGTGCGCCGATGCAGCCTAGAGGTTAAACACCGGTGTTCTTTACCTCTCTCCATGGCACATCCGTGAGAGACAGATCGTCGGGTTATAAGCTAAGAGCGACCATCCCGACCGGGTCAACTTGACTGACGAGGAAAGACGTAAGATCTAGGATAAGAATGAAAGAGCTAAGAAGTTGGAGGTAGCGTAATACGCCATATCGCTGATGAAAAAAGGTCAAGGAAAATGGGCCTCGATGTATTCGCGCCTTACCAATATGGAATGGGGATGGTAGGACATTGATCTGCTTTTCATGATCTTTCCTCGGACGGAGGGCCGTTATCTTTGACTCACTACGAGGCACGAACCCGCTCGGCTACCAACAATTCAAAAAAATCTTGAGATTGTAAGTGATCGATGAACTCCTTATGCAATTATATACTAGAGTCGAATATCATATATCGCTGACAATATAGTGCATTTCGCATGCAGCGCTTACAAGAAATACTTGAAGGATTCAACCGGGGCTGGGATCGCCGATCCCGTATGTAAGGAGCGCAATGAAGATAGACTCAAAATCGCTTAAATTTCCTGTGCGTAAATGAAACATAGTTTTTCTTAGTAAATGCGACTACCTTGCTATAGCTTCGATATTACTAATAACACCGGTTTATTGTGTGCGGTGCCTCAAACAACCGCACGGATCAAACTTGTGTGGATTCTTCGTCCGTGAGTACCTCCGGCCTGCGCGAAGGTACAAATCCAGCTACCGACAGCTCAAGGGACGCAAGGAACACGTTCACGTGGGGTGATACAAAAGGCAACCGACAAGATGCGGTTCAGGCGCGCGAGAGCGCATATCCGCAAGTTCGTTCTAGACATGGTAGTTCACGAAAAACAAATTGTACTTCAATCGGGACGGTGAGTCGGGGCTGTCTTTAGAGTTTGGGCCGCTAAGGAGATGGGAAGAGCTAGGTCTTACGGACTATCTTCATCCAAATCAACATATAGCTCGCAATGTTTGTACGGATATGTTGTAATTGAAACTAGTACATGTTGGATATGAACTAATGGATCGATCGATCGATCGTGGTGAAACTTGTATATATGAATCGATGTATATATATGTATATATGATGTATATTAGAGTACATGTCCGTTATATATATGTGTGTATGGATTGATACATGTGTATATATATGTGTATATATATATATATATATTGGTATTTTATTTTTTTTTTAAAAAAAATAAGTTGGCGGTGCGGCGCCGCACGCAAAGAAATTAACTGCGTGGCGCGCCGCCACGTTAAGTTTCTTTGCGTGGCGGGCGAGTTACGCCGCCCGCCACGCTTCACGCATTACGGGCGGGCACGGCCGCCCGCCACGCCGAAGGCCACGCGATTATCCGCGTGACCTTCGTTAGTGACGCGGCCGTGCCCGCCACTAATACCGCTTTTTTGCCCGCCACTAATGTGTTTTTTTGGGTACTAGTGATACTTCTCTATTACTTAGGTTCTATGATAGAAATTATACTAATGCAATTTGGAGCAAATGTGATCCGTCCCAACTCTCGAGAAAGACTAGGAAGAAGGTAGTTGGGAGAAGGCCGCCAAAAGCTCTTACAAACACCAATCCGAACGTGGTGGACTACATTGGCCCGACAGGGGCTGTCACCCCCCGGGCTACCACAACTATCCGTGGGATTGGGCGCAACCTCGGGTAACCTATAGCCTAGACACCAAGTCTACACTATAAATTACTACTCTAACTGCCATGAATAACTATAGTCCTCAATACGAGCGGAGATCCCATGCAATAGCATAACAACTATACTTAACCATATATGAAAGGCATGGAAGTGAATAGAGAAGATAAATATATGAATCATAAGTCTTGTAGAGAAGATACAAAGACATACCATACTCGAAGACATCTTCGAGAATAGGAGCATAGCTCCACTCTCCTTTACTCTTGATTAAATCTAAGTTAGATCTAATCTACTTCTAATTACATAGATAATCTACTTCTAATTACATGGCTAATCTACTTCTAATTAATTCACTAATCTCGGAGAGAGGTTATCCTTACATTGGGACACCTCTACAACTCGAGAGATAATGAATAGAATGAGATAGAATGAATTAGGGTTTAACCCCGGGTCGGGGGGTCTTCTTATATAGGCCTTGGCGATGAATGATGACCATTAGATCAAACCGACCTTCAATAACGGTGTAGATACAACCTCAAGGTCTAAGCACAAACCCACCTACGAAGATGGGCTGGATTGACTCTTGTAGCCTGGCGGCCGCCAGCAGATTTAGGCCGACCGCCAGCCCATGTGGCCAAACCATGTCATCTTTCTTCCGGTGTCTTCGGGTACCTTCGGAGTGTTTTAGTCCACATTTTGGGTCGAAGTTACTTCACGGTTAAGTCCTCGTCATCGTATGTGAGATATATTTCGAACTTTCTCCATTCTTCTCTCGCATTTATCCGTTAAGTCCCCGAAAAGATATAAATCACCAAAGCTCATGGAATTATGTTAGTAAAACCCCTAGTCTATGTTGATATTCATTTTACGCCCTTATCCATGTTTAGTTGACTAGTAATATTATGCTATAACAGGTGTCAACACAGCTCTAGGTTAAGACAACGTCAAGAGAAAAAGCGACCATGATAAGGAAAATTAGTGAGTGAGCTTGTTAGATCCCTCAAGCACCTCTCTCTCCCCGAGCGCTCCCCAACGGGCGACTCGGGGGGCTCCCCTACCGCGACCGGCGCCCGCGCCGCCCCTGCCCACCACCGCCGGCCGCCGCCGCCGCAACCACGGCGGCACTGCTCGCACAACTTTCCCCCCCGCTTTCGCTACTCCACCACCCCCACCCCTCCCCGACTCACTCCAAATGTCCCCGGCCGAGCTCGTCGGGCCGGGCGCTGCAGATCCGGGCCCGCCCGGTCGGATCCGCTTCGTCCCCGCCCGGATTCGCCCCGGGCGCTCCGGCCTCCCCCCCAACAGCCACCGTCCCGCCACCACTCCGGCGCGCATGGTCGCGTCGTGGCCATCCCCCCGGGCGGCCCTTCTCCACCGGCGGCTCGTGTCTGGGGTGGGGACGGTGACCCCCTACCCGGCTTCCGTCCCGCGGCCGGGTGGCGGGTGCCTCGGCCGCCGGCCGGCACCGCCGCCTGCCGCCGCCGGCTGCGCCACGGCGTCCCCCGGCGGGCCTCTCCTACAGCGGCACGTGTGCCCGGCGCGGCGGCGCCCTCCGACTTTCCCCTGGCGGCGGGCTAGGGTTGCGGGTGTGCGGCCGCCGACCGGCCTTACGCTCTGGGCTGCGTTGGCGGGCGTAGCGACGGGTCGCCGTGCCTCCCAATCGCTCGCGGTTGGGTGTGGCGACCCCTTGTGCCGCTCGCACCATGGTGGTGTCGGGCGTTCTGCTTATGGTTGCATCGTCATCGACGCCGTGGTGGCGTTGAGGACGGCGCCCTTGGCCCGACATCGATAGTGTCATGGTGGCGAGGTTGATGTCGGTCGGCGAGCACACCCGCCTACACCGTCGACCTCGACTCGGTGCCGGCTCTCCCGCGCTTCATGCTCGGGGCCATTCTGCTCGCCGGCCACGCTTGGGGATTTGGTGCCATGGAGAAAGCTTTACCCACTTGCCGGGTCGATGACGACGACGCATTTCGCGTTGTTCACTTCCTTGGAAGCGTCCATCGAAAGGCCCTCTTCTCCGGCGTGGGGGACTCCTTCCGTGGCTCCCTCCTTGAGGCGTCGGTTGGAAGGTTGGGCCCGGGCGTGATGGTGGCCGGGTCGATTTGGTGTTGCTTTGCCCTTTGTGCCTGCTTTGCTTCGTCTACTCTCCACTTTGGTTCGTCTAGCTCGAGTGTGGTGTCGCCGCCTCCTTTCGCAGTGGGCTACCCGGTCACCGGGCGGTTTGACCTCGCGAGTACCGTTGCCGAGGGGCGTGTCTCTGACATCCCTTCGCACCTCGCGGCTTCATGGCCGGGAGGCTCGGAGTTCCTACGACGTCCCCTTCGCGCACCTCGCGGCTACCGGTCGCCGGAGGCTCGAGTTTCTTCGATCTCCTTCGCAGTGGCTACCCGGCACCGGGCGGTTCTCGTGGGATGCTTTGCCACCGCGACCGGACTCGATCGGTTGGCGACCATTGTGCGCTTATATCCTATGTTGCGTGCTTAGCTTTAGGTGGTTCGGTTTGGAGTTGTTAGGTGGAGGGTCCCCCCCCCCCCTCCCCTCTCGTTTCTTCTTTGTATGTTTTGTGCTTGTGAGATTCATCGGTAATCTATGGATTACTTGTGAATTCTATGTAATTTTCAACTTCACTTAATGAAGTACGTCTAAGTCACGCTTTCAAAAAAAATTAGGAAAATTAGTTTTATGACGGCTCTAGTTTAGAGACCTAGGTTAAGTATGTACCACGTTGTAGATTAAATTGAAATGACCTAAATAGTTAAACTTTTATCAAATTTTTTAAATATTTTGTATAGATAATAAATAAATAGTTATCTAAATAATTTAGATGTAAATTCCAGCTCCCAAATCACAATTGAAGGGCGTTCTCATCACAATGTAGGCTACGTACGTAGTACGTTGGCTAGTTATGGGAGGACGTATGGTACTATGCATACTTTTCGACGCCCTGTGCTGACTCTACAGTCACACATCATTTAGTCAACCGTGACAAACCGTTAACTGCATTCATGTACGTGCATGAACAAATAATGCGCGCGACTCGTAAGAGTCGTGACATGTACAAACTGACTATACGTACACCTTTCAATGCTTACCAGGACACATACGTGATACATGAACCTCTTCGCCTATATAAAGACCTGCAGAATGCACATCCAAACACAGACTCTCTGAACTAGCACGATCTACAAGGACAGAATCAGTGCGTTGTAAGCTAGCTCGATCGGCAACGTAACCATGGCGCCCACGGCCGCCGCCGTGGTCCACCTCGTACGTATGTTTGCTTATTTTCCCAAGTCACAATACACAAACAATAGCCCACCTCTTATAATTACCATCCTACTAATCACATCACATGCGCGCCTTCGGCTGGCTGAGGAATGGGTAGTCCGTGTAACCGACGACGGGATCCGGCGTGTAGAACGTCTTGCGCACGTACTTGTTCAGCGGGACGTCGCGCCGAAACCGCTCCACCAGGTCCGGGTTCGCGATGAACAGCCGCCCGTAGGACACCAGGTCGGCGTCCCCGGACTCGACGGCCTCCACGCCGAGCTCCCGCGTGTACCCACCGCTGCACATGAACGTGCCATGGTAGGCACCCCGCAGGGCACGCATCAGCCGGCTCTCCTCCTCGGCGCTCCCGTGCGGGCCCGACTCCGTCTGCCCGTAAGCCGCGTACCGTGGCTGCGTCACGTGGAGGTAGGCCAGCCGCCCGGCCTCCTTCTGGAGAGCGTTGAGACGGTCCACCACGGCCAGGCCGAGCTGCAGCGGGTTGGAGTCGTAGGCGTCAAGATGGTCGATGGCCGGTGACACTCGGACCGCGACGCGGTCTGCCCCGATCGCAGAGACCACGGCTCGGGTCACCTCCAGCAGGAACCGGCAACGGTTCGAGAGTGAGCCACCATACTCGTCGGTCCGGTCGTTGATACCGTCCTTGAGGAACTGATCGATGAGGTAGCCATGGGCGCCGTGGATCTCAATGCCATCAAAACCTGCCAGCACATTTCATATCCAGATGAGCATATAGTAGACTGAAGGATTTTCTGATCGTCTATGAGACTGACTATGGTTTGAGCTGGGGTCCAATGTGTAATCACTGAGAATTGATGCATGTTCGTCCAGGTACCTGCTTTGATGGCGTTTATGGCACCATGACGATACTGTTCAACAATTTCTGGTATCTCGGATGTGGCTAGGCGCCTCGGAGTTGGATACTTGCCATAGGATCCATCAGGCATCAGTATCCTCCATCTTGATGATATTGGCTTATCAGTAGAGGATATTGGAGGAGCACCACCCGGCTGATACACTGATTAGTGGGCAAAAAAAATAGAGGCCCTCGAGTCAATATCAGTTGGTTTGGCTGATCCCAAAAATTGCTGCCACCAACGCTCAGATTAAGAAAATTAAAATGATTGTTGGTACACTAATAGGTGAATAAATAGAAGTCAGCCCCTGATATTCTTTACGCTGATATCAGTAAGTTCAAACAAAAATATCAGGTGACTTTAGATAAGGAGCATACAATCGAGTGATCGGTAAGGTGAATTACTAAAATAGCACTTATTACTTTGAACACTTTAATCGAACTATCTGAAAAGGTGCAGACTGTAATTCAATGACTGAAGATCAATGAAAGGCAGCCTTTGTTCCATGCTCTCTCAGAGAAGAAGCAATACAGTGGAAAACTAGGGAACCAGGTAACTGTCCGATTCCAAGCCAGAAACTTTCTGGTTCGTACTGACCCTGGCTGGCTGGCTAGATCATCCTTTTTTTCGAAAGCTATATTGGCTATCATCCTTAAACTGCTAACAAACAACGACTACATCAGAAAAAAAAGTCCTGTCTGAATATAATTTCACAGTGGAGGACTAAAACTTCACTCAACTACTCAAGGCAGATATAATCTGACTGTAAGAAATTTTCAGCAATGCAATGTAATTTATGAGGAATTACAGAATCATGAAATACATTGGTTCAATGGCAATTAGCACATACTATTAACATACCTTGGTGAGAAGCTCGGCCTACATGCCATAGTTGGCAGAAAAAAATAGCTCCCTTGGCATGAACAGCATCAACCACCTTTCTCCATGCATCAGTCTGCTCTTGATTGTATATCCCAGGGACACGAGGGAATCTGATAGAACAAATTGTTGCACTTAATGTTCCACTCTGAAGATATGTACTAATGTAAACCAACATGCTAAAAGTTCATCCAAAATGAGCATAAAAAAGAATCACCACAGAGCTCTAAGCTCTATAACATGATCACACTTTTAGTGTTACAGAACAAAATGTGTAGGGGAAAGGATCGTACTGATCCCCTTCCACTTTTTCTGTTGCAATGCATTCCCATTAGATTCAATAGCTGAGGGATACCTCAATTCATTTCAGTATTTTGTCTATAACGTTTGTCAGCTCTGGCTTGATTCAGAGATAAAATGATATGCGAATCCAGAGCAAGCACTCAGTAGCTAAGGGTCTAAAGGTACATGAGAACAACTTTATTTGAAGTTGAAGCAGCCAAGTAAGATCGCTCCAGATCTCCATGTTCAGTAGGTATGATCCATGTTGAACTTCTGTATTAAACAGCATATCAACAGATCCAATCTGTTCGTGTCACTGAATCAGCACTGACTAGGTGTACACCATTACCAAACCCACATGATGAATACAAGTATACTATAATAATATTACGATTCCCACCGATAATTGGCACGCCATTGCTAATTGACCCCAACCACCGGTCGCAGGCAAGAGGACCACGCCTCCACCAGATCTAGCCGCATCTCTCGCCCAAGGCTTTGCACATGCCTCACATGAAAGCGACATCAAAAGGGGAGAAACAGAGTATGGTGGCGCGCATGCAGTAATCTAAGACCCCGAGCACGGGTCACCGGAGACGTGGATCGACGACGGCGGGAAGGGAAGCAGTAGCAAACCAAACGAGAGATCGGAGATGATTGATTACCCAGGGCCGGAGGGCGAGATGATGGTACCCTCGGAGATGAGCAGGCCGCCTTCCGTGGACCGCTGCGCGTAGTACTCGGCGAGCGCGGGGCCCGGGACCGCGTCGGGCGCCCTGCACCTGGTCATCGGCGCCAGCACCACCCTGCGCGCGTTCACACGCATGAGTGAGTGAGTACCCACGCGCCGGGGAAGAGTCAAAGGGGCTGGCGGGGAAGAGGGAGGACTCACCGGTGGGCGAGGCGGAAGCGGGGCATCTGGTACGGCGAGAAGAGGGACGGGCGCTGCGGCTGCGGCTGGTCCTCCAACGCCGCCGGCGTGGAGCGATCCGTGGAGGCGGCCATGGGTTGGTGTTGGAAGAGAGGGGAACGGGGAGGGGAGAAGGGGGAAAGCTGATCGAAAGCAGAGGGTGGTGGCGAGAAGCCAACTATAGGAGGAGGAGCAGGGAAGGGAGGGAGGGAGGGAACAGAGGAGGGGGCGAGTGCGGTTCGAAAGCGAATCGCCCACCGTGCTCGTTTGTGACGACGGACGGCGACTGGACAGAGTGGGAAGGAACAGTAGTGAGTGCATCTGCCATGGCTGCTGCAGTTAAGTTGACCTCCGCTCCGGGTCGCCGTCTAGCTCAGGGCGTGGTAAGGCTCGTGGTTTTTTTTTTTTTTTTGAAACTTATTATTTTGAGCATGTGTGTCGCGTGGTGGTGGACGGAGCTACGGAGGGAACCACGGTGGAAGGACCAAGACGGTGACGACGGTTGGTTACCGGAAACCAAACAAACTTTCTATTTATCTTATTTAAAAAATTATAATAAATATTATTTGTTTTGTTATGATTTAATTTATTATTAGAGATATTTTTATATTATGATAAAATAAATAGTATTTACTAAAAACTTTTTGGCTGCTAGCAAACAAAACAATAGAAGTCAAATAAAATGCACTTATTTATGGACGGAGGGAGTATTTAGATATCGAGAACGCTTAGCGCCCTGCAACAGAACGCTTGTTTCCGTTTTCCCCCGCACCCACACACAAAAGAAACAAGGAAAAACCCCCCACCCCACACGCATGTGAAGGGTTGATCAAACGCTCAACCTGATCCGCCCCTCGCAAGCACAGTCACCCCTGCTCCTCACCTCGCCTACCCCCAAAGCACCTTCACCAAAAAAGAAATAGCGCAGCCCCGCACCGCCCGACTCGTGCTGGGTGGATCGAACCCGTCCTAGCCCTCGCAGGCACGGCCCGCACGGGGATCCCCTCTCCCGACCTCGCCTGTCCCCGAAGCACCTTTGCCCCTACCCCCCACAGCCTGCCCTAGCACGCCACCCTCCCTTTGTTGTCGCAACAGTATGATGCATCAACTGAAACAACCACGTAGAAACTACTGCAGCATGCAATTGAAGAGCAACAAACACCGATGAACTACTGAAACAACAATAAACCAGATGCCGCAACATGCAAAAATTGAAACTGCAAGAGCATGACACAACAACTGCAACACCATGAAACCATCTATTGCAACATTCAAAATTGAAGCGCTACAAACACCGAAATCCTATTGAAACAATGCGCAACACCAACTGCAACATGCGCTTGAAGCAACATCAGTCGAGGCTTGATGAAACAAACGAAGAACACCACTGCAAATACGGCAAGAGAGTGGAGGAGGAGAGGAGGAAACCTCTAATCTAAAGCCAGAGAGAGGAGGCCCCAGATCCATATCTCCCTCACCCCTACCTTGTCGGAGATGCGCCACCATTGTCGCTCGATCCGGATGCATGGAGATGAGAACACGAGGAAGGAGCAGTAGGAAGGAGGGAGGCGCGCTCTCCTTCCCGGAAGCCTCCGCCGCTGCCTTGGGGAAAGGAGGGAGGAAGGGAGAAAATGGGGAGGGACGGCTTGTTGAGCATGGTGCGGAGACCATGTAGGGAGGGAGGCGTGAGGGAGCGTGCGGCAGCGGCGAAGAACATGAGAGTGCGAGGTCACATACGCGGGGTTGGGTTGGGTGGCGGTGTGGTAAAGGTGGGTTGGCTAGGTTAGATGCATCCGGAGTGTCAGGATGTTGGTAAATAAATAACAATTACCATTTAGATATCTATACACAACTACAAGCACAATGACAATTAAAGTGTGTTGACACTTACGTATTGGCTAGCTAACATCACAGACTCCTTAGGGCGTCCGCAATGGTAATAGCTAGTACTAGCTACGCAGTCAGCTGACGTGGATGTGAGAGACAAAAACAAAAACTATTTTATATTATTAGACCCACATGCTCATCTCACATATTCTTGGGTTACGTGAAATAGTCTAGCTATTTGCATGTAGCTAGTGACAACTCTCTCTCCTACTTTTTTGGTGTCACGTCACATCTGGCTAGTCAAATAGCTAACCATTGATATGGCCATAAGCGTAGAAGAAACCACCTTGTTCTTAAAGACATAGTACTTGCATCTGAGTCTTACGCTAATCAGACTGGAAAGTCATGTTGTGAGAACGATCAAATCATTCTTGGATTATATGAATAATAAGTGACTAGGAGCCATGACTTGAGTTTATATTATGTTGAAATGGTTCCAACCCACACGTTTAAGATGGTTATTAAGCTCAAATTGATGAGACACAATGTGAGACAGGCAACTCCCTAGTTTCTTAATTGAGCATTATCATTAATTTTAGTTATCTCTTAAATACATAATTATATGCTCCTATCCTATCATGTTAGGCTTCTTTTTTAATCTTTTGCTCTCGTGAGGAGGTCTTTCTATTCAGCTTGTATGCCTTTATTATCTTCAGTTGGAGCTTTTATATGGGCTAAGTCTTCTTCAGTATTCTCATTGCCCGCCGTGGTTTGGATTGGGCTTAATGTTTTTTTTTTTTCAAATAGTGTGACTATTCTAACACACAAAAATATTTTACAACCTAAATTTTAATCCTACATTAGGATAAGCATTCTTAGAACTAAACTACATATGCAAATAGAGTGATCGGAAAACTTAGTTTTTTCACGAGATATCAAATGTCGATGCTCCTTAGATGTCCAGATTGGAGCACCTAAACACTTTTTGGTGAGTCCATTTATTTTTTGTTAAGCATAACAATTTTAGTGATTCGCGGGAACCATTTTCCATGTTTAGTAAAGAAAATCATATTCAATTGGAAATTGTCATAAACAGAAAGGAAAAAATCAATAAGGTTCGTGAAATTGTGCTAACTCTATTGAAATGGTCTCCTTCTTTTGTGAAAGAATGTTCAATTTTAATAAAATATATAAAAAGTTTCATATGTGCTTTTTTGCAATGTACTACTAGTAAATATTTTCTCTTATTTGGAACTAACAATGTTTTACTAACCATTGATAGATTACATGGAAAGGATAGATGTGAAACCAAGAAGAAAACATAACAAAAAAGAAGAAAGAGAAAAAAAAAAAAAAAGAAGTTAAACATGTCAAAAAATGTATATATAAAAAGAAACGTGTCAAAAGATATACGGCCCAGGAGGAGTTCGAACGATCTCAGACTGCGCTGGGCCGTCCGCCGCATTTCCGCTGTGTTGAATTGATCCGGCCAACTGCCAAGAACCGACTTGTACGGGCTAGATTCCGAGTCAGTTACGATTTAACGTGTTGACCACCACATTGTATTGTGTTCGAGATCTCGAGGGCATCGGAAACAGACCACGATCGCGTCCCCTGCCCTAGCTAGCGCCGCCGTTTCCCTCGCGAATTCTCGATAGATCGCCACCACCAGCCCTGCGGCCGCCCGTGGTAATCTCCGCCATGGCCCCGAGCTGCACGCCGCAGTCCCTCCACGCCTCGTCCCGCCTGTCACGAGCGTCATCAGGCGCCAGCACGCCGCCACCGCCACCCGCACTCGCGAAGATGGATACACATGACACGCTGTTCAAGTGCGAGCTGCTGTCTGTCTCCGACAACGATCTCCAGTCGCCGTCGTCGTCGCCGCTACTGTCCCTCCAGCTGCAAGCGCAGCAGCTGTGCAGGGAGGACGACGCGTGCGCCAGGTTCCAGGACCAGGAGACGCCGCCGACGTTCGCCTTGGACCACGAGCTCGAGGCGCCGATCTCCGACGAGGACAACGAGCGGCTCGCGCCACTGTTCTCCGACGAGGAAATGCAGGCACTACTGTTCTGCGACGAGGAAATCGAGGGGCTCAATGCTGCGCCCACACCGCAGCAGCCATCGATGCGGTTCTCGAGGCCACGGTCGGACGACCACCAGCCCGGCAAGAAAAGGGCGTCGTCGTCCCCGCCGGGGCCGTCATGCATAGCGGATGACGACGAGTGGGAGGAGGCCGGCCGGCCGCCGCCGTTGGCGTTTTCCATTCCTCCTACGCCCAAGAAGGCAAGAACGCAGACAAAGCGCAGAGCCAGAAGCGAATATGGGCCGCCGCCGCCCCTCCACGTCCGATCAACAAGGCAAGAACGCAAACGAAGAGCAGAAGAAGCCGCGAAGAAGCTGCCGTCGCCCGTGCGGTCCGGGCCCGGCTCGAGCACCGTCTCAAGACGTTCGTGACCCGCATCCTGACGCGCCAGTTCCGGGCGCCGGAGCTCTCGCGCGGCCGGACGGTCCTGAGGTGCCAGTGCCCGGAGCTCGCTCTGGCAGGCAACGAGCGCGAGCCTCACGGCGGCTTGGGCTGCTGCGCGCTGCACCAGGACGCGCTGCCGGAGGACAGAGCATGGATGTTCTCGGCTCAGGGCAACGCTCCGCCGCTCGTCGGCGGCCCCGGTCGGGTCCTGGTGCCCGCATCGTCTAAAGGCAGCAGCAAGGCCATGGTTCTGCAGTACGTGAGGTGGCGACGCAGCGTGTCGTTGCCGACCCGATTCTATGTGCAGCACGTCGTGGAGAAGCAAGGGGCTCGCTCAGCAGCAGCCTGACCCTGACGTCGACTGGACGATGCCTGAATACTGGAGCGCCACCGCCACGGTCGACAGGCGCGCCGTCGCGCCGAGCTAGTGGCTCCTGGTTATATATTTTTGTTTGCATTGTAGGGAAGACTCTTGGATTATTGTTGCTGCTAGTATAGCGTTCCTATCAGTTTGGGGCCTTGTTTCTTCAGTAATGTTGGGATTGGTGTGTTGGGGTTCTGGGTGAGGGTCGTCGAGATTATACTCACCGGTTAATGGAGGCCGGCAGTCTTAGAACGAAGCTTCACAACTACCGCAGGTTCGTGGACAGACAAATTAAGGCGTGGAATGAGGGGTGGCAAGCGTGTCGTGCCAGAGCTAGTTAAGGATTGACGACGGAGTCCATCTACATCTCGTCAAGTTCAGAGGTGCTGGAACGCCTGTTTCTATGGCAAATCGCTTATATAGCTGTTGGATCAGATCAAACAGGTGTTTGAATTGTATAGCCACAGGGAATCATGTATTTATGTTGTTGTAAGCTCACGGGCATATGATGCGTGTATGCAACTGATTGATCTAGTAATTCTGTAAGTGAAAACTTTGCTTTGGGCCACAGATGATTCGTTAGTTTAGAAGTGATCACTTGTACTACTATTTCTTCATTTCCTGCTATCAAAATAGCTACCTACTATGTAGGAGTGGATGTACTCTCAAAATAGCTAGTTATTATTATTACTATATATCCGTGGAGTGGATGTATGCCTATGTTTCTTCTTTTTAGCCTGTTTGAGCCACTAACTAAGGGTCTGTTTGGTTTAAGGGACTAAGGATTAGAGAATAAAATATTAAGAGACTAAGGATTAGAGAATAAATATTATTCCTAAAGTTGTTTGGTGCAACGGTCTAATTTGCTACCCAAAGACTATATATGGAATAAATGGGTTGGAAATTTGGACTAGTAATCCCAATTGACACCTCAAGAGAGACTAATTACTAAATGTTACTAAAAAAATTAGACCAATCGTCATCTATTTGATAATTTAGAGACCTAATATGGCTAAAGGTTTCTCTAATCCTTGGTCCCTAGAAACCAAATAGGGCCTAAACTGATGCTTTCTATATAGTGATATGAAGTTCATTGTTTTCAACCGACTTTGTGCATGGGTCAACCAACCCACCCAAATATATTCGTCTTGTCATTCTCAAAAAAAAAAAAATATATATATATATATTCGTCTTGGCCCAGTTCAAAGTGCAAACCATGAAACTAGTATATGTGGTTGACATGTCCATCAGCCAATCCAATCAAATCTTCGATGGTTTCAATCAACATAAGGTCGAATCAATGGAGAGTTTCACCTCCCGGTTTTCAAGATATGAAACTTCGGCATGAAAAAGACGTCTTCCTCAATGCATAATTTCATAGGCTCAATGTCCCACAACCTCTCTCTCATTGCATGGTTTAATTGCATAGTTTCATGGTGAAACGCTATTTCTCTCTCAATGGGGGTTTCACACCGTTTCCAACGCATGTGAAACGCACCCCAAAGGTTTCACCATGGTGAAACTTTTTCCCTTCTCTCTCATCCAAGTTTTTATGCAAAAAGTGAAGTTTTGTTGATATGACGCAGCATTTAATGTCAAAACACTCTGATGAAACTCTCATCAGACCTAATAAACTGAGGGGCCAATATGGCATTGGGACTTGGGAAGCACCGTCCGTCGTCGCTAGGCATCAGCTTGAGGAGGCGCCACGTGCTCTGTGTCACAGTCATAGCTAGGCGTCGGTGGACGACAGCCTCTCCAACAACTCTTCACCATCCCTCTAAACTTATTTATATAGATATATATGAATAAATTAAATATGAATATGAATATGAATGAAATGCATAGTGTAGATCAATAATAATTGATAAATTTTATCATTTCTAAATAGACAGCTGAGTATCTATAAGTATTTTTATTAGTTAATATATTAAATAATGACTAATGCTTATGTCCTTCGATATACTACTTCTAGTCCATGAAGTATTAAAGCGTTGACGGCATATCTATACCTATTATTAAAGGGATACTAATAAAGGGAGAAAATTTACCGCTCACATCTCTTTTCTTTTGCCCTCTTATTTTTTCTCTCTACCGCTATATGGGCCTTAATTAATTGGGCCTGTTATTAGTCCCCTATACGTCAAAAGCTGATTCATTATTATTCTCAATAATAAACAAAAAAAGAAAGAAAATAAAACAAATAATAATGTGGACGGCGCCTCCTCCCTCTCGCCCATCATTGTGTACGTTGGTTAGTAATATACCATATTGTTTCTATAGCTACGAAAAAGCCGATTAAATATGTCATCCAATCTCACCTATCGAGTTGAGAGGAGGGGTGCATGTGCTTGAGCCGGCGTTTAAGACCCATATATGAGTGTATCTTCGATCAAATATGAACGGATATCGTCGGATTCGGATTCAAACACGAATGAGAACCGAATCAAGGCCATCGTGATTTTGATTGAGACTGACACTGGGGCCCTGAGTCACGTCGACATGGCCAAGGGCCGAGCAAAACACACTTTCCTGCGGTCCCGCTTGTCAATGATCCGCATCAACCACCCGCAGGCGGGAATATGAGGTCTATGGAACATCCAAGTCACGTTGACATGGCCAAGGGCCGAGCGACACACACTTCCTCGTCAGATTCGGATTCAAACACGAATGAGAACCGAATCAAGGCCATCGTGATTTTGATTGAGACCGACAATCGGGCCCCGAAATCACGTCGACATGGCCAAGGGCCGAAAGCAACACACACTTTCCTGCGGTCCCGCTTGTCAATGATCCGACGAACCAACCACCAAGCAGCGGGAATATGAGGTCTATGGAACATCCAAGTCACGTTGACATGGCCAAGGGCCGAGCGACACACACTTCCTCGTCAGATTCGGATTCAAACACGAATGAGAACCGAATCAAGGCCATCGTGATTTTGATTGAGACTGACACTGGGGCCCTGAGTCACGTCGACATGGCCAAGGGCTGAGCAACACACACTTTCCTGCGGGCCCGCTTGTCAATGATCCGCACGAACCACCCGCAAGCGGGAATATGAGGTCTATGGAACATCCAAGTCACCTTGACATGGCCAAGGGCCGAGCGACACACACTTCCTGCGGGCCCGTTTGTCAATGATCTCTCTGCCTTTGGTGTGCACTCAGTTCGCATGAACCACCCGCAAGCGGGAATATGAGGTCTATGGAACAAGATTTGACGGGCAATCCCCACCGTCCCACCTAATATACGTTGAAATTTTGAATCAGTGGTACTGATAAATAATCACCCGCTTAAACGCATCGGGCACTTTTGCTAGTAATATTTAAAAATTGAAAACGAGACTGTTATGATATTTTGTATAATTATATTATATACGCGTTGTTAGCACTGGTTACTCTGTCAGTGTCAAAACAGCGCGGAGAAATCAGCCGACGACCACAATAGCACTGCAAGTTTGGTGAAATACATACGTACGTACCTTCCATGCATGTGCTTACATTAATCTTGTCCTTTCTTAAATTATTATATCATTATATATATTATTGTAGTACTCACGACTATGAAATGTTTAATTTGCACCGTCTGAGAACCGGCCAGCACATGCATCACCAGCCACATGGACCGATCGAGCACAATTTCTTTTTCAGAAAATTGTACCTGCTACTAAAGGGCCGGGGTGAGAGACCAGACTGGCCCAACGAAGTTAACACCATTAACAAAATCATGGTTGAGAGTGAGACACTACTGATTCAACTTTTCTTGGTATAATTTTAGGGCGTATAATTTCAATAGTGCTTTGTCAGGGAATATGCACTTCTTCTTTTTTTCCTAAAATTTAGAATTTACAAATTCATCGCACCATCTACCTTGCCATATATCTCTCGAGGTTTGTTGAGGCCGTGATTATCCAAGAAAGGTGCCCTTAAATACTATCTATTTAATATTTAGTACAAACTGGAGAGATCGTTATGAATGACCACACCGACAGTGGGTAGAGGCTGTTCAAGATTTATTTAATTCAAAAGTTTAAATAGTACGAGCTGAGTCAATGCAGCTTAGTAAACTTCACTTTAACCATTATTAAGATCAACTAGCCAGTTTACTCATTCATTGTAGTACACCTAAGCTGCCAAAGTTCCGACAAAAATCAGCCGTTTCTATCTGTTCTTCCTCTGCTCTTCCTTTTCCCTTCTCAATTCCATTCATAGTTTCAAAAAAAAAAAAAAAAAAAAGCCATTCATACTTGCAGGTTCGTAATAGATATATGGCACTACCACACTTTCTTTCTCATTCCTAAGAGCTCCATGTTTTGTTTCCATCGTAATCTCTCCACCTCCTATGGCCAGTGCCTATTGTCACTTTACCCAAGTGTTCAACCACATCGGGCTATCATTCTAAAAATCTCGAAGAGTCAAATCATCTTATATTTGACTAAATTTATATAATAAAATGACAACATTTATGATGCCAATTTAATATTATTAGATTTCATCAATTACAATTTTATAGTATATCTATTTGATGTAAAAAATCTTTATAATTCTCCTTAAAATTTTGGTCCAAACTTGAAATGCTTTCGACTCTCTAAGTTTTTGAAAGAACTTATAATTTAGAATGGCGGAAGTAGCTTTCCTCTTTTCTTATATACACGTGGGCATATTTTGAGAAATGTAGGATTTTTTTTTTTTAAAAAAAAATTGAGAAATATAGGAGCTGATCAGGCACACAGGAGTTGTCGGTTGCTTCCCTTTTTTGCTCCCCAATGGAAGGCTGCCTTCTAACCGAAAATAGTCGGCAGGGGCACTTTGGTCAGTCCACGCCAACGGCATTCGCACGGCCGACACACACTACACATGCGGCTTGAGAGCAGAGGAGCGAAAAAAGCATAAAAGAAAGCAAGCTCGCAGCAGATCGAACAGGAGAAGAGACACTCCTGCTCTCCTGCTCCTGCTCGCCAGCTCACCACCCTTCTCCATCCATTCCCACACTCGAAGCCGAGCTCGCGCGCACGCACATACGCGCAGGCACGAGCTCCTGCTAGATCCCGAATTGTCCCCTGGCCACGCGCGTTGGGGGCTCAGCCTCAGCGCAGAGGATCATCGGATGGCGAAGTTCGCGCGGCCGCTGCTGGCCGCCCTGCTGCTGCCGGCGTTCCTGCTCTCCGCCGCCTCGGCCGCCGACAGCAAGGGTATTGGTCTTATTACCTTTTCCCGCTTGGTTGCTGTCGTCGCTTACTGCATTCCTTGTGTGTGTGTGTGTGTGTGTGTTCTTGCACGCTCTCCACTGATCCAATCTGTCTAGGACTAGTGCCCCGGATCTGGGTGTTCTGGATGCGTAGCTCGGTTTGGGATCTCGCGGGCGTGGTGGGTTGACTGGGGAGGCGCCGGGTTCTACGCCATTGGGGACCCAACAATTCTGTAACGGGGATCATTGTTGCGCTAGTGTTCGCTGAGCTATGGTTTCTTGTCCTAGCAGTAAGATAGAGCTGAGACATGGATAATTCAAAAGTAACTTCCCTGACCAAACGAGCACAAATTTTGGGGAATTTTAGTGTAATTGTCAGTTCTAGTTCTGATGTGTGTTTGTATGCAAATTATTGAAATAGTCTGCTTCAGTTGCTACTAGTAAGGCTGAGGAACGGGGCTTCAGATTAGCTGCATATCTGGTTAGTCGTGGTAGGCCAAATTGTAAGGACTTCCAGAAAGGGACTGGTCAGTTCTCCAATTTATATCTCGGTCTTGAAGTAGCTAGGTTCGTTTTTATTTTTAGTGTGTTCTTGAGCCTTGGTAGCGACTTCGCCACTCATCTGTGCGACTAGTGTTTGGCAGATCTAAATGTGGAAATTTTGGTTTATTGCTTTGATGGCAATAGCATAATCTACATTATTGTTTACTTATGTTGCAGACAAGGAGCATTCAAATAAATTGTTTATTTGCCGTGAAATAGAAATAAAATATTTAATATTACGCTGAAGGTATAGGTATCAGCTGTACATATGACATATCTTAGTAATGTATGGCAATGAGATAGGATATTAGCCAAGGGGGACGATCTAGCAACATTGCCAATATATTATCAATGTTGATTCTTGGAAAAACAGATACGTGTTGTGAGGCTTGAAGGAATCCCAGGTACCATTGTTTGGATTAAACGTCACTTTAATACCATTGTTTAATTTCGCGGTATTGTTATCTTATCATGCGATCCATGTGTTTTTATACAGTATTTAGCTATCCCGTAGCAACGCACAGGCATGATACTAGTAAAACGATGAAAAATGAAAGCTACCTGTCAAAAAAGTTACTAAAGTCATCACCTGGTATCACTAAATGGTGAATTAGAGGTCAAGGTGGAAGGATGTAAAATCATTTATTGGCTCAAGGAGATTATATTGGAGGGTTGTTTTGTACTTTTCTCGAGTTCTGTTTTCCTTCTAGAAATTTAACAGGGCATTAAATAAAAAAAAAATTGAACAAGGCAAGCAGTCCTGTGACTCCTGCCAGTGCCATTCGAGAGGAGGACCTATTATGCTGTCAGATTGCCACAATGGACCCCTATCAGGTGTTGGTAGTTTCGGTAGTGAGGAGCGGCCAAGTGAGATGGAAAGAGACACCGATGTGGCTCCTGACTTGAGGACAGACATGGAAGCGATGACTGGCAATAACGATAACAGAGAATGGGTTGGGGAAATCCGCTGGCTGCAGTAGTATCTTCAAGTGTCTCATGACGGAAGGGGCTCAGGGATTTGGGAGTTACTGAGGATTCATAGTGCCCTCATGATCATGTATAAATTACTAACCTATCCTCAGTTATGATATTTATGCTCCCTATCTACCCTTAGTACCCTTGTTAGTATTGACACTTCACATGCTATAAGGTAGGATACCTGGGGTTCCTTTTAAACACTGTAACAGTTATCTGAAAATAATGTATGGTTTTGCTGCTCTTCATTTAAGTTTTACACATAAGGCAGTTCTCCCATGTAGCTACCTTGCCCAAATAATTAAATAGCGCTATTAGTTAGCAAGTTTTTTATGAGAAAATTAGCACTATTTTCATGACTAATTTTGTCCTATTATTGTAACTTAGATTTTTCTAAGGAATGAAGTTTCAGTGGGACAGTGGCCTACTTTGTTACTTTCTTTTTATCCATGGAATGTTCTCTGTATTGCTAGCAGCTATTTTTTCAAGTAGAAAGTACTACAATCTGCTACACTGCTACATAAGGTCTATTAATTACGAGGATGCCAATCTTCCATAGATCTAATCTATATTTATTTTAGTACTCCTGTGTGACTAAGCTTAAATATTTACTGTATTTGTCAATTTCTACATTCTTGTGATTTCAGCATTTATCTAGGACGCATTTGCGTCTTCATTTCCTCTTGAACCTTGAAACTCGTATTAATTTTTGTACAACATGGTGCTTGAATTATCTTCTTTTTCAGACAACCCTGCCGATCAGCTCGTTGCATTGATCAACAGCAACCGTACTGCCAGCAAGGCTCCTACTGTTTCTGATAATCAAGGTTTGGGATGCATCGCTCTGCAGTATATTAAAGCATATAAAGGTCAATGTGACCAGGTGGATGAGAAGAAGCCAGTGGAGTCAAGTTTCACTGACACATTTGCCCCAACCTGCGGCGTCAAGCCACAACTCTTTCCAAGATTACCGGTAGGCTTGTGGGTTGCCAATCCAAGTACGCGACTCCAGCTGAGGCCTTTGACATCCTGGTGAACGATGCGAAGGGCCTTCAAATATTACACAGCAAGAACCACACGGAGGTCGGGGCAGCTGTGACTGGCACTGATAAAAGTGGACCTTACTTCTGGTGTGTCCTGTTCAGTGACGGGAAGCCTACCACCAGCTTCAAGGTGGATGGCGGCGAAGTGCCCAAGGAGGCCATCCATCCAGGGTGCTTCAGTGGCAACAATGACAACTGCACGGGCCCGGCGAATGGTGCCATTTCTACCAACGCTGGTGCATCGAGCCTGGTGGCGGCCCTTCTTTTGCTGTAGCTTGTGCCTTTGCTTTGTGAGCTTGTAAGTAGATGTGATGTTCTCGGCCATTATTTTGCTTTGTGAGAAGGAGCTGAACACCATCTGCTGTTTGCAGTGACTCGCCATTCTTTTGCTTCTCTGAGCATATGTTCAACATTTGAGACTATAATTTATAGACCATTGTTCAGCATTTGAGAGTATCTGTTACCTGTTCAGAGTGTTCATCTTAATAATTTTGTGCAGTCTTTTCAGGAGTTTGCTGTGACTATAAGAGCTATTTGAGCAAAGCTGATTGTTCGAGTCATGCAATTTCTAATGCCAGATGCTCTGTTGTTGCATTGCATACCTCCCAAACAACTATAGTTTAGAAGGTTTGGTCATCCTATTTTTGTTTAGAAACATTTGGTGGGAAATTATCTAACGTGTCATTCTCTTAGGCAAAGTGGTACACAAACTTATTTATCTTTCTCGGAGTTCTCTCATTAATTTTCACCCTGAAATTCTTTAATCTAGGCTTTAATTTCTGCAGTCGATATAAGTGTAGTAAATTAAATGCTATAATTATCGTGCAGCTAGAATTAATATATGCAGGGAAAGAGGGAGTAAGATGATATTAAAATTAATACATACGAGAAAATATGCATACACAAAAACTAAAATAAGAAGAAGACACATGACAAATAAATAATATTTCCTCCGTTTTAAATTATAAGTCGTTTTGATCTTTTTGGTTTTATACATAACTAAATAGATGAATCAAAAATATCGAAAATGACTTATAATATAGTATAGAATGTTTTCTATACACATATCCATATATCATCTCCTCGTAAAATAAATAAATAAATCCATATATCATCTGACAAATATAGAAACTATGAGATGGATACCGTGTCCACGCCGTGTTGCCATAGAACGTGGATGGTGGTGATTAGTGTAGCTACTATATTTGGCATTTGACAACAAGTGCCTCTGAAAGCGGATCATAAAGTTTCAGCCACGGACGCGCTTTGGGCTACTTTTGTTCTCCGGTGACGCATCTCCCACTAATCTGGCTGTAGTAGTAGCGGAGAAAGGTCACACGATTCCAGTAACCGCATCTATCTATAACGAAAGAGATCAAAGGAGAACCGGTGCACAACACCACACCACCCCTCCTTGTCTGTAAGGGCGTGCCCAACGGGCCAGCGACGTCGCCGGCTTGCGTCACATTCTGTCCGACGTGGAGGAGAGAGGGTCCGAAAAATCGAGTCGCTAGCGATTGTTTCGTCGCTAGTCTCGCACATCTCCCGAAGACATCTGCAGTCTCTGCTCCCACTGGCCCACTCTCGTTTGCTGCTGGTGCGGCCAAACCTTTTGCATTGTTTATCTTTTTCCGATGCCAGCTCATCTAGCGAAATCGCCGGTGCCGCTGCGGACGCCCTAAGGCTTTAACCACCCCCCGCCGCCGGCGGTATCCGCCGCGGCCGCTGAAAAGTCCACCCAGCAAACCAGGTCCTCCGGTCCGGTTCCTGCTCGATCTCCAGCAAGGGCACCCCCCACCCACCCACGCACGCACGCCCACCTCGGGCCACACGAGACCTCCCCGGAGACACGACGACCGTACGGCGCCCCGACCGAGGCGACGCCTCCCTTGCCCTTCCCCGTTTGCGCGGGAAAACCATTAAAAACGAGGAGCAAACCGCCCGGCCCGCCAACACCCGCGCCGCCTCCGGCCTGCGCCTCCTCCTTCCCCTGCAAGCATCCTTCCGCGCCCCTCCAAAAACTTCCCCCCCCGCGCAGTCGCGCACACAAACAGCCAAACCCAAACCCTTCGCGCCCTAGTGCGTTTGCGCCGCCACGCCTTCCGCGATGCCCCTCACCCGTTCACGCGCAAAGTCGGCATCCCCGCCGGCGGCGGCCGATGGTGCCCCGGAGCGCACCCCCGTGCCGTCCCCGTCCACCTCCCTCCGCCTCGGCATCGGGCCCGCATCTCCCGACAACCACGACAACAGCGGCGCCGGATCCCTCGATCTGAAGGAACCCGCCGCCGCGCCTCCCCGACACAACCTGCGCCTCGCGGGCGCCGCCCTCCGCCTCGGCGTCGGCTCCGGCTCCGGTCCCGCCTCCCCGATGACGACCACGGCGTCGGCGCGGGGTCCCCCAACCTCAGTCCCCCGCCGCCACGCCTCTCCGACGCAGCCTGCGCCTCGCGGGAAGTAGTTCCTCCGGGTCCGGGTCCGGCTCCTCGGGCGCGGGCGAGAAGAGGGCGGGGAGGCCCCGTGCTCGAGTCCCCGCCTCTTCGCCTGCTGCTACCGTCTCGCCGAGGATCGGGAACTCCAGCGGTGATCGCGGCGGATCGGGCGCGGATAGGGATTCCGCTAGCGGCGACGGTTCTGGCCGTTCGAATCCGTTCACTGCGTACACGACCCTGCGGTCACTGTCTCTGATGGGGAAGCGGCCGATGGAGGCGGGCGGAGAGGTGGGGATTGGCTCGTTTCCTCAAGGCCAGGTGCATGACGAAATGCTGCACCGGGACGTGGGGACGCCGACCAAGCGCTGCAAGACCATACTGGTTGGGGGAGTGGAGACGGTGTATGTTTCTGATACAGACAGCGATTCTGATTGCGTGATGCTGGGTCCAGGTCCAAGTGGGGTTGAACCGAGTCCTGTTGCTATGAACATTGATAGGACTGAAAAGGAGGCTATGGATGATCCTGCCAATGCAAGCAATGGGGAGTCTCTGCAGACTCATAATCTGTTACGGACGGCAAATGGTGGGGTGCTTGATCAGTCAGTATATCCTTCAGGAAGTCCTTCAAGCGTTGAAGAAAAAGTCTCTGCAGATATGTATTTCAAGGAAGAGTTGAGCCATTATGGTTCTAGAATGGAAGACAAAGTGAAAGAGAAGCTTATCTTGGGGAATAACAATTATCGTGCTGAAGCTAATGTGGGCTCTGCAGTCGGTACCAGTTCCAGCAAATTCAATCCTGATAGCAAAGGAAAGGGGAAGATGGTTGTAGAAGATAGCCTATCATCTCTGGGCTCAATTGAGGACAAGCCAGATTTTGATCCAGTGGATTCCAAAGAGATTCAGCACAACTCAGGATCAGTTTCTGCTTCTGCAGAGTCACTTCGTAGACAAACAGCAAAAAAGAGATGGCTATCAGGCTGGCCCCTAAATTTGCATTCTTCAAAGCAGATAAAGATGAGCATATTGAAGATGATGATGATGAAGAAGAAGAAGAAGAGCCAGAGCCTGTTCCTGACGCTCAGGACTGGCCAGGCCCATTTGCAACTGCTGCAGGGATATATGAACAAAGAGAAGCTAAGTTGAGAGCTCGAGAGTTGAATTCTTCAAAGGTGCACAAACCTGCGAATAGGGTCATCCATTGGTCGCCTTCAAAGGATAGGAAAAATCCAGCACGAGTTCAAGCTGCCCCGTCACTTACAAGCTTATGCTTAAACACCCTTGTGGAAAATTCTGAATGTATTGAATCACTTGGAGGTATCCCAGAGGAGCTAAAGCAAAGGCTGCTAAAGATTCTGTGTCATTCCAGGAAGATGAATACTCACCTTCTCCATGAACTACTGTGTGACAGTCCTACAAAACTGCATCTCATTGAGTGTTCATGGCTGAGTGAGGACGACTTTGAAAAAACTTTTTGGGAAATGCAGCACTGAAAGCTTGCAGGTAATATTTGCTTGCAGTTTCTGTGCTATGGACATATTATTTATTCATTTCAATACAACCTTATTTCTTTTGGGTAAATTAACTTGTGAGAACTCATTTAGTGTTTGTCTTCAACTCTTCATGTAGGATCTACAACTTGATATATCTGGGAGATGCATGCCTGATTACATATTGCCAAGTACCTTAGCTAAGGTTCCTAACTGCATGCCATTGTTGAGAAAAATATCTCTGAAGGGAAATTATCGGCTTTCTGATAATGGTTTAGGCACAATCATCTCTGCTGCACCGTCTTTATCCTCCCTAAATCTGTGCGAGTGTTCTCTTCTCACTTCATCTGGAATCGAGATTCTTGCAAATAAATTACATTCAGTTCTTAGAGAACTGTATATAGATGACTGCACAAACGTGGATGCTATGGCGATTCTTCCTGCTCTACAGAAGATTAATCGTCTAGAGGTTTTGTCAATGCCTGGAATACAAACGGTGTGTGACAAGTTTGTGAAGGAGCTCATTCCTGTACATGGTTCAAATCTGAAGGAGTTAGCATTCGCTGGTTGCTTGTAAGTATTTACAAATTCCTACTTATTGTTTTCTTTTTGGAAGTATCAGTACCATAGAGAAGCAACATGGAACTGCATATCTGACTTGCTATCTAAATGTAGAGAACTTACCTCATCTTCCATCAAGACTATTGGGGAATACTGTCAAGAATTAACTTCGTTGGACCTCCGCAACTTGGATAGGCTGCGTGACTCAGCAATGAGGCATCTTCGCGGTTGTAGGCTAATAAGGAAACTAAAGCTTCAAAGAAATGCATTCAGGTATTGCCCCACTTCCCCTGTTTTTCGGTTGATCCTGTGCATTCATGACCTTTACGTCAATTTTTTTTAATGTGTACCATTGCATATTATTGTTTTCCAAGCTCAAATGCATAATGATTGTTATGCATGTATTATTTAGCTTCTATCTAGCATTCTAATAATTTTATCTGTGCTACTCATTTGCCCTTCTATTATGTTTGTGCATTAGAAGTGCTGATATTTGTTTTGACTGATTGTAATGAAGGTCTGAGGGTAATATGTCATGGCCCACTTAGTCACTTGTAGCGCTAGTTCTGCCATCTGCATAATTAAATTACTGCTGTTTTTAAAATTGATGAAATACTTAGAACTGATAGATTACAAAGGAAAAGGGCTGTTAAACCACTAATTTAGTGACTCTTGGTTGGTTGGTTTCCATGTTCCTGAAGGTGTCCTATTGTGAAGCTCATGTCTTCCATTTTAGCAAAAAAAGTATCACCCATTAATTTACTTGATGGTACTCTTATTTCTTCTTGATCCGACTATGCTCTATTGTGTAATGAGATCGCTGCAAATTCTTCCTGATGGTATAATCAATCAACTTGATCTATTATTACAGTGATGAAGCCGTGTCTCAATATTTGGAAGAATCTGGAGGATGCCTGACTGAGTTAATGCTAAACAATATTATGAAGGTAATTGATCCATTCTCTCTGCTTGTATATTTGGTGATTCTCTGAATGACATAAATATTATCCTTGGGAATTTTTGTTTAGATGTAGATCCTTTAGTCATTTTCCTTCTTTTTGAGCAAGAGGCCATGCCAAAGGTTCAATACCACAGAGTGGGAAAAAACTATTTATGGATGGATTTAAAGGTGTTTTTAATTGCAACTTAGGTTGCACTAATAGTGTGGAGCAGATATGACATGATGTGAACATAGATGCAAATTACTATATGAAGATCTGTTACTGATAAAAAAGGGACTAAGTAAACCTTAGGATGGCATTACATGCAACAAATGTTTGTTGGCT
The DNA here is from genome assembly GCA_015847255.1 of Hyparrhenia diplandra. Classification (NCBI taxonomy): domain Eukaryota; kingdom Viridiplantae; phylum Streptophyta; class Magnoliopsida; order Poales; family Poaceae; genus Hyparrhenia; species Hyparrhenia diplandra. The sequence goes on along the minus strand of JADLZK010008842.1, from coordinate 42,906 downwards.
GGTCAGGAGCACTATAATGTGCAGGGGTTAGAGAGCCCTTAACAGGTATCACACTGCTTGAATGGGGAGGTGCATTTCATTTATGCACTCAGATAGTGTATTTATTCAAGCTGGAACTTAATGACTGTTCTTCTTTGGTGTAAGCATATAACATGAATTTTGAGAGACATGATGGGTTGGGCACAATGTAGAGTATGAATGAGCTGCAAATCGGCATGGGCATGTTTGAGTTTGTTCAGGTTCCATCAAACGGGCAAAAAGTTGGTTCTTTCTTCTCAATTCAATTGAGAAATTTTATTAAGTTGGTTAAGAAGTGCTGTTTCCTTGACCAATTTTAGTGATGTCTTTCATCTGTTGCACCTATGAATAATCCACTGCTCATAATTAGTTCTCATCTGTATAGGTTGACCTTTGCTGCTCTTGCAATTTCTTTCATCTATTTCACTTATGATGAATGTGAAAATCCACCACTCATAGTTAGTTCTCATCTGATGTATCTAATTTAGGTTGGAGACCTCACTGCTCTTGCAATTTCTCGGAAGTGTTCTGTTCTATTAGAGGCTCTGGATCTTTCCTTCTGCCGTGAACTGACAGACGAAGCTCTGGGGCTGATTGTTGATAGCTCCCCATCATTGAGGATTCTTAAGCTATTTGGTTGTACCCAGGTATGATGACATTCCTAGCAAACAGAGGAATGCTGTCTCAACAGTATACATAAACAAATATACTTCCTGTAATATGCCCTCTCTGTCAGCAGTTCCTAATAAGGAACACATGTTGATTGGTAGTATCATCTCTGAGTAAAGAGCATCTGTTGTTTGGGAGCTTTGAAACCATACTTACTGCCGGAACATTTCATTGCAGGTCACGGATTTGTTCCTCAAGGGTCACTCGAATACATCGGTCAAAATCGTCGGAATAGAAGGGAGCATACTAGTGCAAAAGGATAACCGTTAGTTTGTGTGGAGAACGACACTACATTCTCGAGCATCAAGTGGGGAATATTTTGTCAACCAGTGAACCTATTTTTGCTTATACCAGTTTGCCGTGTAGAGAACTTTCTTGAAATGCTTTGTTTTTCTTGGTTAACTTTATTTTTTTTGGAAGGTTTCTCGGTTATCTTGAAGCAGTGGAAAATCTGCTGCTGCATCATGCAAACTATAAACTATTGATAGAATATTATTATTTCCTATTATATGGTCAAGATTGGATATTCAGATTATTGTTGTTTCAGAAGCACATGCGTTAGCTTACTTTGAGCCGAGCTTATAAAGGGCACCTCATCTCTCTCTCTCTCTCTCTTTTTGAGAATACTTCATCTCTCGAGTGAACAGAGCCCCTTCGCTATGGATATTCGTAAGCGCGGAGATGGCAAAAGCAGGAGGGGAGCCACTGGCCGTGGGAGCCCCAACGTCTTTCTATCTGACTTATACATTACCTCCGTCCCAAATGTGAGACATAATTCTTATATATATTTTTTTTGTTAGGACGCTGACTAGTACAATCCATAAGCCACATTGTTAACTGCTAATTTCTATTATAATATCTTCAAAAAATCTACTCCCTCCATCCCTAAAAGATTGTCATCGCTTTTTCGATGCACAAATGCCGGCAATTATATATTAAAATATAAAAACATTTGTGCTAAGTAATTAACATCATTGGAAAGATCTTCAAGTCTAGTTTTTTAACAAATTTATTTAAAAATTTAAATATTGCACGCATTTTTTATAAATTGAGTCAAACTTATAGCACACATCCCACGGTGACGGTCTTTTAGGGACAGAGGGAGTATTATGATATATTTAATAACCAAAGTTAAACTTGATGGAAGAGTGAATTCAAATTTGGAATTCATGGCTGGGGCGAGGGCTGAGGCTCCGCGCCGCTAGTCCCAACAAACCCTCCGCCAATTCTCCACACCAACACGTAGCCTAGATCAAGTAAAGTGATTTGTATGCTTGCTATAAAGCGTTATTTGAAAAGGAAGGGGAGAATGCTCAATCCATTTAGACAAATGGGGAGCCGTGGATAGGCAAAGCCCATGGGATAGTGGGGTACAGGCGTGATAGGCTCGTTTCCTATTCTAACACTTGCATGTACCTAGATCAAGGAAAATGAACCGTGTGATGCATCATGCATGCCCCGCTCGTCCCCTACTCTACCCTCCCCGATTTGTATGCTTACAGCTTGCATTGTAGCCTAGACCAAAATAAAGTGAATCGTGCCTCGCATGACGAGATGAGGCTAGGCTACCCGATGACATAACGAGATATTGGTAATTCTTTTTTTTTTTGGAGTGGACACTGTTATTCATTCATGGAAATATAGTTAAAAAATGCCATCGGGAGGCTCCAAAAATCAAACATGTCTACCAATTAAAGTAAATTTACATAGCTTCTAGCTAGGAGATGTGCATCAATATTTGAACTGAAGACGAAATCAATCCTTGAAAAGTTCTCCAATCGAGACTTTATTTCCAGGACAATGGCGCCATATATGCCCATCCCCTCGCCCTGGATATTTTCACATTGGCACAATCACTGGCCAGCCTTGCCCTTGCCGTGTCGCGGAGCATCCGTTCATTCGGAAGCGCCTCCATGGGCCTACTGACCGCCCAATAACGCATCCCATTTTCTTTATAACGCTGCTCGTGTCCACCCCTTCCACTTTGCTCCGACCGAATAATTAAATGAGATGAGAGACCTGCGTTCCGTTTCTCATCGTCAATGGCTTTCCTTTCTCTCCGTCCCCCCAAAACCTATCGCAACCACCTTCACCGCTCAAGCCCCACACCACCCACCGGACCTCCCTTGTTGCGGCTCCTCCTTAGCAACCTGCCCCATCTAATAGCGTGGACACCACCGTGTCCCACATGTGGGGACCGCTTCCTCGGCCGTCCCCTCCGTCACAGGGTCGCCGCGTCGCGTGCTCATGCCCGACGACGCAGGCATCGCCCGGTGCAAGGAGAAGCATCGGGCCTGGCGCGAAGCCCTTCGGCCTCGCCTCGCTCGCCGCGGCATCCCACCGCCCGAGCGCGAAGGGAGACGCGCACCGATAGGTCGAATATTTCGAGCCTATGTTTCAAGTGTTTCATATGTTTTAAAGGTATGTTGCAATTGTTTGTATGGATGTTGCAAAAGTAGGTTAGGATGTTGCAAATCAATATGTTGCAAATGTTTGCTCTTAATGTTTCATCTATTTTTAGACATATGTTGCAAGTGTGTTTATCTGAATGTTTCATATATTTCGTAGATGCTTTGCAAGTGTTTTATCTAGATGTTGCGTATGTTTGCAATGGTTTTCAAGTGTTTTAGTTGTTTTTGATAAGTGTTTCAGTGCATGATTAAAGTGTTTCATTTGTGTTTAGACGTATGTTCTAAGTATTACATACAGATGTATCAAAAGTAGATCATAGATGTTGCACATATTGCAACGTGACATGCATGCTGCAACTGTTGAAGGGGGCATGAGGGATTGGGTGGGGCATAGACGCCGCATGGGGTCAGCCCGTATGTAGAGTGCAGGTGAGGGCATCCGTCTAAACGTCCTGACGCTAGCACCACCAAAGAGATATAGATATAGATCTTGATATAGATATAGACATAGATATATATGATATAATAGATATAGATATAAAAGATCAAATGAATTTTAGTATTTTTGTCTGATGGCCTGCATTAAACAAATCTTTAAAATAGGTTATTACTATTCTACTAGAGGAATATAATATTGTGTTTCTAATAAAAAAGGAGAGAAATAAGGCTGCACATGCCGAGTTGTGAGATGTGCCAAAAGTGGTAGGTGGGCAGACGTTGTTAGTCACCTAGAGATAATTACACTCCAATCCAAAGTCCAAACGAGTATGTACTTCCATTGTATTTTGTGAGTTGTGACCGAGGGAGAGTATATTGTCCCACTTAATTTCTTCTAAAAAAATGAATGCATACATTTTTCATCTATGTGCACCTTTAATTTTATAATCAAATTATTACTAAAAAAACACATGGTGCAAAAACATACTTATGTCACAACTGCTCTCAAAATCTCGATACAAGACTAACTAGATACATTTATAAATGATGCACACCATATGCATGCATGTTGTCCACTCCTCCCCCATCCCCACAGTCCACCGCCACCAGGCGTCTTCGCCTACACTCTCTTGTGGACTACGCATAGACACTCTGAAAGACATCAGAAAGAAAAAAAAATCAACTAGTACTAATTTGTTTATAGGAATGCTTTCATGTAGTTCAGTAGTTGAGACCAAAGAAAGTCAAAACGTGCCTCGTGTGTGACGAGACTACGTATACACGACATCTTCTATCTCTATGAACCACAAACGAATATATATAGATAGAAGATACTCTACACCGATGGAGTAAAGTAGAATATAAAAAGCTCAAATGGCGTTCAGTAGAATATAATATTCTAGTATAGGAATAAAGTTCCTTTATATCTACCCCTCTGCCGGGTAATAGAGTGTACGCTTCCTAGCTCAGATGGAACATAAAACATGTACTAACATAAGACATTGCGTAAGTAACTAGAGATATAATAAAGTACTGAGAATAATAAACTATTTTATATGAGAGATAGAGATAGCGATAGAGATAGAAAGAGATAGACAAGGACCACAAAACGATCGTAACGTGTTAAAAAAACTGCACATCATTTTGTTCTCATGAGCACACCGATCATAGTCTCATATAATAGATTGCCAATTTTAACGGTGGAGTTATGAATTAATTTTCTTTCAAAGGTAATGGACAAGGACAGGCGTGTTTAGACATTGAGATAAAAGTTGCATTCTCCTTAATGAAATACACTTTTGTGTTCTAAAAAAAAAAAAGCTAAAAAGTCGCATTGTTATTCTGGGTAAATTTTATCAATAAAATCACAGATCTCACAACTTGTGCCACCTTTTCTTTATAACGACGGGTAGAGCAAAAAAAAGAAACACATTAGGGGCCAGGTTCTAAAATTTTAATTTCATAGTATTATTATTTATATGGTAGAAATTATATCTACACTATGTTGATGTAGCATGGTGGAAGGCTTGTCCCTTCTCAGCCCCCTACGCCTCACTCCTGCCTGGCCTACTATAAATACAAGGTCCATCCTTATTAGCCACTTCACTTCTCATCAGTCCGCTGTTGTCCCTCATCACAGTCGCCATCAAACAAAACAATTGACTGCCCCAGTAGTGTATGATGTTGAACGACTCGCGTGCCGCGTTCCCAAACAGGATACGGGCTTTAGTCGCCGACAACAATGAAAGGTTTCTAAGATCGGCTAGCCTGATGCTTTCTCTCCTAAACTTCCAAGGTACTGCGTGGGCTTGTTCCAATATTTTCCTCAAATTAAGATGCACTTGTAGGGTACATGTGATTTGTATTTGGCTGGAAAGTTTTTCTTGAACAAGATTTGCATACTACCTTCTATGTGACCCAGCTCGTTGGGTATGCTTGAGAACTGACTATGATTTACACATGCATAGTGATTACTTTTTCATCATATCTGCTTTACTAGTTTTATTTACTTATATGTCTGAGGCTGCTGCTATCTCAATGTTTCTGTATAATAAAGTCTAGAAGAGGAAGATTTTTCCTTTAACATGTATGGATGGAAGTTTTAGCAGCGCTATGTGATGCTGCTCTAATATGGTTCATGTTTTCTGTAGGATGATCTTCCTTGTTTACCCAAGGAAATTTTTCCTATGAAATGCAAATTAACATTGCGCTGATCGCTCTTAAAACCAAATTATTTAAATATTTTACCTCTACCTTTCCAAGAAAATTACTTTTTTATGAAATTCAAATCAAAATCACGCTGGATCGTTCTTCGCGCCAATTGTTTTAAAATATTTTACCGTTACTTTTTAGGAAAACTACCTTTTATGAAATTCAAATCAAAGTCACGCTGGATCTCTCTTCACGCCAATTTTCTTAAATATTTTACCGTTAACTTTTCAAGAAAATTACTTAGCTACTATTGTAGTTTTCATTACTCCAGTTTAGTTGTATTTTGGTGCCCACTCTAACTTTTATACAATATATAATCTTTTCCTTGGTCGAGCATAATTACACTCCATAACTTATTTTGTAGGCTATTCGCAAAAAAATAAACTTATTTTTGTAGGCTATTCTTGTTTTCTTCCGGGATATGAAGGTAGATCACAATTTAGATCAAGTTCCCTTCCATACCCCTTGCCTTTTTTGGGGTGGGTGGTGGGTGTTGTCTTGGGGGTGTGGGGGGTGGGGGAAGACATGATCTTTGTTGTTTTCCTAAGGGAAGTTTTTTTTAATGAGATTCAAATCAAATTGAGCGTGTTTGTTTCTTTGCACCATTTTTCGAAATATTTTACTCTTACCTTTTCAAGAAACGAACTAGCTACTATTGTAGTTTTTTTACCACACTTCGAATCTGCTATTTTCCCCCAAAATTATCCTTTCTACGTCTAGCATGATTACACTCAGCGGAAGTTACTCATCACTTCACTTGTCTCTCTTTGCCAGTGGCCACATGCGACAGCCCAGCGGCGGCTGTTAAGCTCCTCAGCGGAAGACTCAAAGACGCCGATGTTGTCTTCATCGATGCGTTGAGAGCCACAACCTGCGGCTTCGACTTTCGTGGAATCGTGGAGACCCATCTGTTCATCCCAGTCGTCTACCGTAAGCATTGCACGCACCATGAACGTGTTGCATTAGAGGATCGATGATCATGCAGCAGCGAAACAAGAACATGATATTTATTTTGCTTTGTGTGGAATGCAGTTTTCTCCTTTGCTTACAATGTCTCCGGCGACGTAGCTGAGGCTCTGCGACGCAATGTTTTTGCTGCTACCTATGTGATCAAGAGGCCCCTTGATGCTAAGGACATCTGTAGACTGTGGAGGATCATCCAGTGGTCCCAGGTTTTGCTGCGTCGTGGCAATAGAACATTGTCGTGGCTGGAATGGCCTCGTGGCAACCAAGCGCTTCCCGCCTCCATCGAAGCACTTTTGGCCAGCTCCTCTACGAACTCTGAAGACCAAGGGGAAGAGGAAGAGGAAGAGGAAGAGGAAGAGAAAGATGATGGCAACGACCTCTCCAAGGAGGTCGGGGAAGGAAGAGGCCGAAGGAGGAAGCTGGATGATAGCCACGACGGCGCCGGCTCCTCCTCCGGCTACAGGCGCGGCCGTGGCCGTGGCCGCGTTTCAGGTTCACTTGAAAGAAACCTTTACTTTGATGCCTATATTAATGAGTTAGTAACCACTTTAATCATGTGTCTCTCACTGTTTGTTCCTTGTCCCTTCACAGTCGGAGGCCGACCAACAAGGAACGTGACAGACGACGACGTGGTTCCTAGCCACCAACAGGTCCTATGTTCTTCCAAAATTATCGTTTTGTCCATTAATTCGTATTATCTGCATATTTTGGAATATATGATATATACAACATTCTAACCGTCACCGCTGAAATTTAAAAACTCACTTCACTTCTTCATTTCTGACGAGCTACTGTTAATTCATTGGGGATTGTTTGGTTTTATGGAATGAAATGGTCCATCATTGTCTCACTTTCTCATTTTTGTTTGTTTTGTAGAATAGAATGAGTTCGTGCATGAACAACTCATACCCTACGAGCTAACAGAACTAGTAATACTACCGTGAGAAATATTATACAATCAACTAGTACAAATAAAAAGAATAATTATTCATATTTTTTGTATGGCTAACAATACTAAATTACATGTTGTTTGAAAAAAAAAAAAAAAAATCAGTCACCTGAGTTATAGGAGAAGTGAAACAATTTGTCTAATTAACTATTCGATCTCAAACTTGACTAGTAATTAACTACTGTATTCAAGCAACATACACTCACGGGCTCACCAAAGTTTCTGATCATATATTTTATTTGGCAGTTTCAACATTTATTTCTTACTGGAGTGTATTCATGTAGTATATATATGTTTCTTCCATTTATTTATAGCCTGGACAGCAGAACCGACAAGGACTCCAAGCCGTGGGTGTCCAGAACCAGCAGCCTGTCCGGTTTCCGTTCATGCAGCCCGTTCCTCAGACACTGAACTTGCCACGCAACAGCCCCATGATCTCCACGGATGCTGCTGGCCCGAGCAGCAGCAATGTCGCTCCATGGGCCGGAGCCAGCGACACCTCTACGCAAGCACTGCTACCATTGCCAGTGTACCATGCACAAGCTCGAGCACATCTTCTTAGCCACCAACAGGTGCCATTTTCTTCCAAATTATCAATTTGTCCATTCGTACCTGCATATTTTCTTTTCCACAGTACCATATTCATGTGTATATTTCTTTCCATTATGTAGCCTCCACAGCAGAACCGACGAGGAGTATTGCAGGCCATGGATGTCCAGAACCAGATGCTCAACGTGCCACACATCATTCCCATGATCTCCATGGACACTGCTGGGCCGAGCAGCAGCAAGGCCACTGCATTTGCAGGCGCCAGCAACATCTCCACCCAAGCACTGCTGCCAGCATACCAAGCACTGGCACACACATCACAAGCGCCAGTGCCAGAACTGCCACCACAAGTGTGTCAGCTGCAGCAACCCATGGCCAGCCTCAACAACTTCCCGCGGTTTCAAGGCAACTGGATGGGGCGTTGTCGTGAGACCATACCCATCATGCTTTCCTTCCAGCAACCACTGGCCGTAGATCCTTTCATGCATATGGCTGGTGGTGACACAACCTTTGGAGCATCACGTGCAGGTGCTTCAGAAGCAGGAGCGCATGGGGACACTGTTGTGGCACACCTTCAGTCCCCGAGCGTTGGTGCTCAACAAAAAGCAGATAGCTTCAATGATGTGTTCCAAGCCATGATGGAGATGAACGACACATTCCCGAGGTCCTACAATGTTAACAACAGTGCTAGTGGACTCTTGGACCCGGCTACAAACGAGTTAGCAGCTATGGTCGGCAGTGGCAACTTCAGCAACTGCAATGTTGCATCATCATCCATGGGGACAGGTGTGAATGGTGGCAACATTGCATCAGTCATGGCACCTCAAGATCTCATGGTGTCAACTGGGAATCAGGTGGAGTTGGGAGCACCAGACATCTATGGATCACTAGTGGAGTCTCCATGGTCTAGTGCAATGTTCAATGGGAATGGTGAAATGGCAGCATTGTTACCTTTGACCAGTACGATGACAACACAATGCTCTCTCTGGACCCTCTTTGGGATTTCGACGACGACATCCTAGTGCACAGTGAAGGCCAGCAGGCTACTACAGCTGATGATAGCGCCAACACCACCCACGCTACAACAAGCATGTCAAATGGTGGGGAAAGTGGTGGTTTGGGGACCAAACGGGAACATGGGAGCTGCCGATGACGGTCTTGAATTGTTGGAAGAGTACTTAAAGGACGACAATGCGTCTGATTTCTTGCACCCACAAGACAAGAACAATGGTCATCAGTAGTTGGTGTAGACAAGTAACGACCTAATAGAGTGTAAGAGTTCAAAGAGAGGAACAAAATTACTCTACCAAACAATTAGATTTAATAATGTATAGGTAACCCTGTCAAAAGTTTTGTTTGCTGTAAAAATAGATACTTGGTGCAATTGTACATTGCTATATATGGGGATTCCTGTGACCATTTCGTTTTCATTCATACACGGTGCAGAATGCAGATGTGTATGCTCAATACTCACACTTTTACCTCTATGTACATGCAAACCATACCTCTATAATATGGGCGACGCTGACGCCTGGACGACCGGATGCCCTGTACCACACACTATAGATAGATAAAGAGTCACTATAGATAGAATGAAGTCAATAGATATAGAATGGAGTAGAGATAATTATTTAGAGAGAGAGATATAATACCATATGAGGCTTCGCATCCATAGGGACCCACAAGACTGGGTAGTTGCAAAATATATTTTAGTCAAGTAGAGATGTATGTACTGGGTTGAAGTGGATACTTCCTTTTTGCAACATATAAACTTGCACAATCTAGTAGACAAACTTTACACATATGGGACAAAAACTCTTTTATGATGACTGATAAGGTGATGTGCGAGTAAGTAGAGATAAGAGCGATGTTAGAAATGATCATGAAATCTTCACACACACATAGAGAAAGAGAGAGAGAGAGGGGGGGGAGAGAGAGAGAGAGAGACGAGGGGAGATTATTTACTAGACTTGATGTTATACTCTAAACCAAAAACTTACAAAATAGGCAACAAACAAAGTTGGTTTGGAACTATGAGCTCGAAGATTCTATTGTAACTTAGGGTTGTTCCATGGTAGATGTTGCAAGTCAAACCACACACAAATGCATGATAAGAATTCAAGTGGATACTTCCTTTTCCATCATATGAATTCACAAAATCAAGTGGACAGTATGTACATATGGATGGAAGATAATAACATGCCTTAAATATTGGTAAGGCAATGTATAAGTAACTAGAGATAAAGTGGAGTCACTATATAGGTACAATAGAGTCACTAATGACAGTGAGTCACTATAGAAAGAATGAAGTCACTAGAGATAGAATTATACATGTCTGCATTCAATATGTACTCATTCTAGAGAGAAAAAGGAGAATAACAAATAATTGTTTATTATATACAGATGGAGGAGTAATATATAATTATTTGAAGAAAAAAAGAAAGAGAACCGTAGAACATAAAAAGGCTATGAATGAATTTAAATCTACAAAATAGTTAGTTGGCATATGTTGTTTGTCTTTTCTTTTTTTCGCGATCGAGTATGTTGTTTGTCAAATGAAGACGGATGGTTTGTCAAATGAAGACAGATGCATTGGAATTCAAATGGATACTTCCCATTGCAACGCACAAACTCGCGTAATCTAATGGACAAACTTAGCACACATGGAGTAGAGAAATATTTTTAAGATGACCAATAAGGCGATGTGTACATGTGCAATAGAGATAGAGTGATGCTTGCATTCATCGCGTCTCTTATGAGAGACAAAAAGAAAGATTATATGGTACACATGATGCTTGTTTCCTCACATCAAGTTAGTTTTGATTGTATCATATACTCCATCCCAAATTGTAAATCATTCCAAGAATCTTGGACAGTCAAAACATTTCAAGTTTGACCAAATTTATATGATAAGATAATAACATTTAGGACACCAACTAAGTATCATTGGAATTTTTTGTTAATTATGTTTTCATAGCATATACCTATTTGATGTGATAAATCTTTACAATTCTCTATAATTTTAGTCAAACTTGAAATGCAAGAGCTCTCAAGATTATCGAATGACTTATATTTTGGAATGAAGTGAGTAGCTGCTAAGTTTAAGCCATGAGGATTACTAATTTTCTAAACCAAAAGTAGCAAAAGTGGCACAAACGAAAGAATGTTATTAGACTTTATTGTTTATCACTAGTCTAACATTTATCCACTGCTTTTAAAAAATAGCCCTCTCTATTACACCCCCCACACACACACACACACACACACAATAGCCTATAAAATAAATATGTTAGTCAATAATTCTCATAAGTCCACCCAATTTTTTTTTTTTTTTTTTTTTTTTGAGATTACACAAGACAACTCCAAGCCGTCGCACGCACGCCACCCCTATCCTTCTCATAAGTCCACACACCCCCTTTTTTTTGACCCCTTTTTTTTTTGCCTCAAATGAACCGGGAGATGGCAGCAATGTTCCCCAATGGCATCAGAGCCTTGATTGTGGACGATGATGCAAGGTTCATCAAGTCATCTTCCATGCTTCTTTCTCTCCTAAACTTCAAAGGTAAACTGTGATCTTTTGAGTTGGCAATATGATTTTCTAGTTATAGATGTTCTTGAGTTCTTGAAATATGTATTCCTCCAGAAGATGCAGAAGCCATATATATTTTGGGTATTTGTTTGGAAAGTTTTTGGGCATGAGATCTGTTGTTTCCATTTAGGATCTATAGAAAACAGGCAATGATATGATGTTTTCTTCAACATTTGTGGTCGAAATTTCAGCAGTGAAAGGAGATTATACCGTGGTCACATGATGTGCACTTGGTGTTTTCTTTATGCCCTATCGTTTTGTTCGTGTTTCTTTCATATTTGAAGATAGATCATGTTTTAGACCAAGTTTGTTAACCCATATTTCGTGGGGAAAATGATATCATTTATTCTCGTGTGCGAGTTCTCTCATATGTATATACCTTTGGAGTAAGCAAGATTCAAATCAATAATTGTGTCTGCTCTTTGCGTCAATTTTAAATATCTCACTATTTTCTTAATAAAATAGTTTTATTCATATTGCATAGTTTAATGCGCTGTTAAATTATGAGCTGTGAGCCACCAAGATCTCTTTTAACATTACTAGCAAATGTGCTCGTCCTGCAACAAGACCCAATATCTCTTGGAATCGGATTCCGTTGTATCAGGAGGGTCGTGAGTCTAGATCACATACAGGGATATACAGAGGGCACATGATAATTTGGGAATAAAAAATGGGTCGAAAGAAGTTCTCGCTGTTTAAATTATTATTAATTATTATAGGTAATAGTAGAGATAGAGATAGATTTTTTTAAAAAAAGACTTTTCTATTTATCCGTTGACTGATTTTTGGTACCAAATCTGTCAGATTTCTATACGTTTGATTGTACTTTAGGATTTATGCTACAACAATCATTACCGGGTCATACTTAAAAATCTCAGAAATTTGATCACATAAAATCTGTCACAAACACTCCAAGCCTCTCTTTTCTCTGTTCTTTTCTTTGGCCAGCATAACCCCTAATTGTATGGGATAATACCCACGGTTCACGTGCCACACCTCTCTTTGCAGTGACCTCGTGCCGGAGCCCTATCTCAGCACTTAAGTTCTTCTCTGGAGACAAGAGCGAAGACGTCGATGTGGTCCTCGTCAACGCTGAGAAGGCTACCACCAGCGGCTTCGACTTCCGTGGCATTGTCGAGACCGATCTAGGCATCCCGGTCATATACTGTAAGCACGACGCTACCATGGCGATGATCGATGCATGCACACGCACAAAACAGCATCACATCAAGCAGTGAAAGAGGAAAAGAGATTAAAACTAATCATTTTGTTACTGGTACGTGCAGTCTTGCCGCGAGATCACGTGGCCACCGGCGACGAGGCGGACGAGCTGCTCCGAACGCTCGGGGATGCCACCTACGTCCTCAGGAGTCCGCTTGAGGCTAACGAAGTCTGTGACCTGTGGATGGTCATCGCGTGGCACAAGTGCTACCTGGAGAAAAAGAAAAAAAGGCCAAGGGGAGCCGACGACGGCCGGCGCGTGGTTCCCACCGCCGCCGTTCAGGCATATATGGCCGGAGGCGGCTCCAGCTCCAACACCCCCGTAGACGACGAGGATAGGGAGAACCACGAAGATCGAGTCCACTTCAAGGTGGTAGGCGCCGGCAGGGATCTAGAGCCCGCAAGAGGAAGAGCGGCTGCAACACCGTCGCCGGCGCCGGCGCCGACTCCTCCGGGACCACCATCGCAGGTATGGTTGATCATCGAAGCACTGCAATCCATCTGCTCCAAACATATACTCGTCGTTTTGTTTAATGCTGATAGAGGACAGAAAATGGTCTAATGATTTTTTTCCCCGTCATGTATGGCATTTCTGTAAGACTTTAACACACAAATATTATGCAGTAGAAGCACAAAAAGTTCATCCGATTTGTTTGTATATTATATAGTAGAAATTAATTATAAACATATATATGAACCTTCTCTCTGGATAGTCAACTCTCTCCTTTTATCAAGCAGGAGACCAGGCAGGCAAGCAGAGAAAGGGAAGATGAACGTGACAGCAGAGCACGAGAGGATGACGTGCCTAGCCAGCAACAGGAGGTGCCAATTTCTTCTAAAATTCATTTGCCCATTTAATTCGTACTATATTGGCTAGTTACATTTTTTTTCTACAAGTATTACATTTTGGAAGCAACAAGGTGCCAGTTTCTTCTAAAAATCCGTTTGCCTGTTTACACGACCACTAGTTGCATCCTTTTTTTACTATATTTTGGAATGGGCATAATGTTATGATAATTACTACTAAAATTTTGGAATTTTACAAACAGTAATAACTTTGTCTACATATTGCCCAACACATACTCGTGAGGTAGCCTTTTTGGCCTGATGTGTTTTTCTTCACGCCCCTCTATATATGGTTTGGGAATTCTACAAGAGATTATGTGCAAATTTAGGACATTAAACTTGCATCAATAGATTTGCATTCAAAGTGCCAGATGATATGAAATCTTTAGCAAATGACTACTATATAAGAGAAGTTATATGTTAAAATCTATTTTCTATGACTTCTATATGATCAGATATTCCTATCATTTCTGGATTGATGGAGTAGTTTGCAGTTAGTACTTGTACGTTGTGTCGTCTTAGTTTGTGAAAAATTCTACTACTCCATTGTCAATCTAAAAGTTACATTACACGATTACATATTTCTTTAACCTGCTGCGAACCAGGAAGCAGCACTACCTCTGGTACCCCAGCAGCAGCAGCAGCAACCGGCGGCAGCGACGACTATCGAGGCCAATGCCACAACGACACCACACTGGAACCAAAACCAACCCGCGGCCGGCAACGTCGTCTTTGGCAACATCGCACCGCCGACGGGAGTAGCAAACATGGCAACCACCGAGCCCAATCATGGTCCCCGGTGGCGGATGCCGAGGCAGCTACAGCAGCAATGTACAACAGCTCTAGCGCACTCATGGCGCTTCAGCGGCAGCATTGGTCACATTGTGGCAGCAAACAGGGAAGAAGCCATGGACGCGTTCAACACCAATAACAGCTACACCAACTACAACGCTGAAGGAGCCGTGGCGCCACAGCATGTTGGTCACGGTGTGGCACCAACACATGCAGCAGCAGCAAGACAAGAAGTACCCAACAATGGCGACGACTTCAGCACCTACAGCAGCACATCACTCATGGCCCCAAATAATCAGGTTCTTGACATGGCTTCGAATGTGAATGAGCTGACAATGGCAGGAGGAGGAGCATTTTCAGCAACGCCAACGATGATGCAATGTTTTCTCCTGATCAGTACGACAACATCATGTTCCCGCTGGAAGCTCTCCTGGGGCTGGATGATGCTCCCGTGTACGAGACCGGTGTAGACTACCAGCAGGGTGGCGTACCTGGGGGGCACCACGGGCGACGATGCTGCAGGGACCTCGCTCATCGGCGGTGCTAATGACAACCTTGACGTCCTCAATGATTATTTGTTCATGGAGAGCACTGGGGACTTGAACAATGACCGCGAGTAATTCGTAGCGGTGCAGTAATAGTAGTAGCCTGAGAATAAAGAGACAAGGGCTCATTATGAGTTTTCTCCTGAAGTTAAACCAGCTTTGAATAATGTATGCAATTTCCCAACATTTTTAAATGTATGATGTTTAGGAGAAGCTAATTTGTTTAAAAGTAAACTAATTTGCTTGTCCTAAACATAGTATGTTTAAAAATGGAGGGAGTAATAAAAATAGTTACTCCGTTTTTTTTTCAAAAATAAAGTAGTTACTCTGCTGAACTAAAGTGATGTTGCACAGGATGAAGATCTATGTTCTGTTAAACTCTGTTTATTTGTATCTTTGCTTTGTTATCTTTAATCTGTCACGATTTAATCACTCTCTCTGAAACTATTCCTCAGCTCCATTGATCAACATGTAATTCTGCATAAAAGAATTATGGGCCACTTGGTAGCGCCTTTTCATAGACAAAAGGTTGAAGTTGACTATGTACACATTCAGGCAAACAGCAAGCCATGACCATGTCTTGTTATCTGAACGTCTAATTTATACATGATGGAGAAGACGAGTAAAAGGTATTATTAGAAGATATTTGTTAATTTACAGGTGAACATGGTTACATCAGTACAGACATTCATATATTAGTACATTTTTATGCTAATTTACAATGTTGTAAACTATTTTACAAACACACATGCTCTCTTATTTATCCATAAACCTCCATGCCAACCTAAAGTTCTATTAGAGAAGATGTAATGAGAAACATCGAGCAAAAAGATGACCAAAACAAATGGAAAATCCTCTGGATCCAAGTCTATTCGTATTTCCTACTTCCTATCTTTGAGACGAACTGAGGAACTTGACGATGCAGACCATGCAAATCCATCATCGACAATGACCTCATAGGCACAAATGGTGCATTAGGCATGCAAGAGCTGGATTGTGGTGTGGATATAAAACCATCAGGTGAACGAGGAGAATGGAGATGCTCGGGCAGTTCATGCTCTTCAATGCTGATAGTGCTGCTGCTCCTTGAACTGCTGCTAGCCAAGGTCACCAAAGAGTTTCTACTCAAACTAGCAAGCCTCTTAGGAGGGGCAGTTTCATAAACTTGAGCTGCTGATGTTTCATGTGAATTTCCATACATGATGCTGTAGGCAAGGAGATTCTTCCGTTTTCTGGAGTATGCGTTCTCTGGCTTAGTAATGTCTTTTGCAGAGCCTGAAAATGTTATGGCTTCTTTAAGGCACGCAAATGATTTGGATTTACCATTATAGAATTTGGATATGCTGCGCCTGCCCAATTTATTAAAAAAATCTGTCAGAAAAAGCAATATGTAGAAGCTATCAAGCAACCAGTTAGCAATATAGCAAAAGACCGAAGTTAACTGTCAGATGACTGGGTTGAGAAGTCCAATCACATTTTTCCACACAAAAGTAATACTCAATCCCCTACACAAAAGAATTAAGCATGCTGTTTCACATTTCAAACATAATGTAGTGATAAAGAGAGACCTTGGTATGATATTACATTTCAGCAACAAACACCAAGGCCAGATGATGTTATTTTAACTGAGCGGTGGCTTGAAGCTTCGTGGTAAGTTGTCAAGCAATACAGCAAGGGACCCTACTGCAAAGGCTAAAGTCATTAGTAATTTTTGTCGCTTGGTGGTTATGGAAGCACAGTAATGGATGTGTCTGTGAGGTGACCTCTCTAATTTCAATGTCATTATGCAAGATATAAGGGATGAGACCATCTTGTGGAGTATGGAAACTAATACAGCAGTGGCATTTGCACATATATATGTGGGTGAAGTTTTCCTTTTGTTTCCTTGGCAAGGTCCATGTATTAAACCCTTCCCCCAATGGGCTTGTATAAGTCCTCTACTCTTCTTAAACTCCCTTTCTTATTGCACAGCGCTCCTGCGCGTTCGAAGAGACAAAGATTTCCAAAAAAAAAAAAAAGGTCATGTTTTGATTTTTGACTAAACAACAAATCCAAAGCTAGTGATGCCATGGATATGCTGTGGGGGAACAGTACCTATGCTGAAGTGTATGGATGCTATTATTGGTGGCTTATATGCCAATAATTGATTTTCTGTGGTTCAGAGACTCTCAAACCACTACAGTCTTTGTCAACTGAAAAAGTTGCTGCTTAAGATTGGTTGGTACCTTGAGGCAGGTCCTTTTCAGTTACTTAACATCCCAACCAAAATGTACCATTATTACCAACATGCATTTCCCATGCCAGATATCCCAGACAAATAATTGATCTCCATATTCTACGTTAAAAATTTAAGAAATGTTTGATTATGTATTGAAATTGTTGATATGGTTGCAATATTAATATATACAATACTACTCATCTCTAAATACAAAAAAGCTAACTAGTCCTACTTCGATCACATGCCAAAGCCTTGCTACATGAGCTTGACATGTCAGAATTATTAGAAGAAGCATGATCCTATTTTGATCCTATTTCTCTCAAGCGATACGGATACTTTGATAGTCTGATAATCACATTTCAGAACAGTTTACCACAAGGTCACTCAACCAAAATGATATATGCGAAATTGCAGATAGATCTAATTAAAAAGAAGCAGCTACTGCAAGAGAGGCATATGAAAACTATGAAGATTAACGCCAAACAACTTTGGCATTTTTTTAGCCAAAGCACCTAATGACAGTTCGTGGTTCTACTCCCCTGACATCAAGGTTATGTTTAATCTCACATTTCCTCATTTCTGAATTAACAAAGCTAATATCTCGAAAATATTCATTGGATCTCAAAATAACAGTGTACCATTTGTCAAAAAGAAGCAGCAGAATCAGACCACAGAGTAATATCTGCAAATTCAATAAACTAACCTGAATATTTTTTTTCAGGAAATTAACATACAGAAATCAATAGGCAATACATCCAAACTAAGCAAATTAGCATCTTAACTTCACAGATTCCCGTAAGGAACCAATTTCATATCAGAAAAAAAAAACAATCAAAACAATAAACTGACAAAAACTCACCGAATGGTAGCGCCTCCTCCAATGCCTCCAACCCCGCGAGGCCGCCCCTCCTTCTCCTTCCTCCTCCCGCGTACGCGCTCTGCACCTCGCCATCCCCTTCCTCCTCCTTCCCCGGCGGCGAGCACTCGTCGCTGTCCCCGCCTATCGACGACGAGGTGCACGCCGATGCCGGCTGAGGTGGGTCCATCGCCGCCTCCACGTCGACCGGCATCCGCCCGACCCAGTCGCCACGCCACGCGTCGAGCAATTTCAGGGGCGCCAAGGGACGGACGACACGACCTGACGAGGCCAAGAGGGAAGGTTTTCCGCGGCGAGTGGATTTGTTTCCTGAATGAGTTTTTAATTTAGTTTTGTGAGATGATGGGGAAGCAACTGCTTCGAGATGGCGACGCCTAACTGACAGCGCTTATCGCTTCATATCGCCCCTTTTCTTGCGTGTCACGGAGCTTCTTTTTATAGAATTTTTTTAAGGGAGCTTCTTTTTTATAGATAATATATATAGTTGTTCCTCAAAGCTCATTGAAAAACATTTTCGAGCTCAATTCAAAAAAAACATTTTTCGAGCTCATATTATAAAAACTACTTAGGCCAATTTCAATGAGTTTTATCTATATTAATTAATAGATTACTGCAAATTTTGATGTGACAGCGTTTCAAAGAGTAATGATCAACTCTGACCCTAGGTCGGTCGGGGGATACTCGTCGAGTTTAATATCCATACAAATAAGTGGATAAGAAGAAAACCTAGATTCCTCCTCTACTAAGGGCCTCCAACGGCGGTCTATTTGCTAGCTCCTCGAGTGATTAAACCAATTAAAAACTAATCGCTAGCGAGTCCCTCGTCAAGCTTCCGGAGCATTGAACGCGGCGTGTGTATGGTCGGAGGTCCCTGCTATGCCGCGACAACCAATAGGGAGAGGAGCAATGCAAACAAGAGCTATATTATTTTAGTGTGTGAAATACGGTCACCGAGATCGCCGACCGCCCTGTTCTTGACGCCCTAACGGCAGCAAATCCGGGACCGAGCTAAGTGGCTTGGTCACTTGAATTACACTATGGAAAGACGTTCTCGAGATAGACCGTGCCCAAGTTCCCTATAAAGATACGCCTGGGAGGGTGAGATCCGTCGACCCGCACCTCGCCACACCACAACTCACCATCAACGAGTCGATAGTCTAGGGATGCAGCTCACATCGGGAGATGAACTCGCCCAAGGCTAAATACGGTGAGAGACAAAAAGCAAATAAGTATTGTGAGGAAATATGAAAATGATTCAAAAGTGTCAAGAGTGCTTGAAATTGTCGAGGCGGACATGGTGGCGGCTATGCACCTTGGTTGTGTTGAATGGCTTTTCTTCTTTGCATCGATCGTTGGCGCAATGCATGCAACGACCTATGAGCTCCTGATGCAACCATCTTGAAACACGGGAGCGAGTCAACGGGTTTCTACAACCTAGGATGCACAAGGAAGCTAATGGGTGAGAAAGGCCTTCAAGGCACGCCGCAGTGGCTAACCTAATACGTTGTGAAGGTTTGGGTTAGAACACGCTTTTCAAGACTCGAAAGGTCTTTGAAATGTGCTAAATGAGGCGAGGCGGAAGAAACTACGGTTGATGCTCAAGCAATACTAATGTTATAGCGTTTGTGACTTAGGCACATTTTTAGTTTAAGAGCAAAAGACTAATCAAACCATCAAGTAACTAGTTCTCACACCCCCACTTTTAATGAATGCGATTAATCCTGCGTGTTTCGCCCGGGATCGCACGCCACAAACACGTCTATTAGTAACGGATAATGGTAAGCGAAATAATAGTAAGCCGAGCTATAGAAATATAGGATGGAAGGGAACTACGGTGGCGACGAAGGGTCACCAAGTTGGGTTACGATATCGAGTTGGCCATTAGAAGCGATGAATTAACTGTGACACCTTGTCCGTCACTCGCACAGTGACGTCCTTCTCTAAAAGCAAACTCCTTCACGACTCCTACGATAGCGGGTCTTCTACCTTGTAGTCGATCTTACCTTCACGTGTGCCGATATCTGTAAAAATAGAGGGTGGTACAAAAGCGTCTCGGCAAGTCCCAACCAGGGGGTATGTAATTATTAAGGAGTTTGGGCCTAAGCGAGTCTCTAAAAAGCTCTCGCTAGTTCCGGGTTATCTCATGTCATCATTGTCATGACACCACGGGTTAGTCATCATCAAAGTGTGTATATCTAATCATAGATGTTCACGCCTAGCACTTACCCATTCAAGGGCTGGCTATTCGAATAGATTCAATTAACTCTGTGAGAGGTTGTACACACTTTCCCACCGCGAAGGGCCATCTTTTCCCACGAGCGAATTTGGTCAAGGTGGTCAAACGAGGGTCCGTACCGGCTTGGATGCCTCCCTGGGTATGTCGGTATAATCCTACCACGACTTCGGGGGTTGGAAATGGGAGGATTTCCTAGCATCCCATTAGCGCCACCGCATTGCGGAAGATCACCTAGCATCAGCCAGCTCATATGTTGCGTGTATACGATATCAGCAATGCGCCCGATTGTTTTACGTGGGAGGATCACAAAGCAACCACGCCAACGACCTCGGAGAGATCACCTAGCATCCGGTCGGCTCCCGATAGATCGTTGCCTACGCAGGCCACCTTGGCTCCAATTATACCTCAACCCAGAGTGTGGAATCGAACCGCCCCATCTGTTGATGTGGTGTACGTAATATCACACTAGGTAGAAGGTCTATGAACCGGTCCTTAGGGAGGTGAGTATCTCTCCGCGGGAATCCCACACAGCGATTCCCCGTAGTAATCCATCTCACTATGAATTACTATCACCCACCTCTTTTTGTTGGTTAGGTTCATTAGGCGTTCTCATATTACTCTTTATTACAACGTATGAGCGTAGATAACGTGGATGATTACGCCATCCCGCTTAGCTCCATAGCTACGTTATCGCTCATACCACTATATACTAGTCCGATTATCATTATCATCATTAAGGTCATGATTAGGGGGGTAAGGACTTGCCTGGGTGGTTCTTAAGAATCGGCACGGCGTCGAACGATGTTGGCTTGCTCCGAAAGAAACTCCTACGTCGGGCGACGATCATCGGGCAACTATCGTGCGATAAAAGAAGGCACAAACAAACCTAGAATTTAAGTGGGCACCAAATAATAGGACAAGGGGCATGAAAAGGTAGAGGGTGATTTTAGAGGAATTATGGAATTGGAACGGAGTGGTTTGGAGTTAGGATGGAAAAGATATGAATTTCCAAAGTTTAAATATGAATTTATAATCATATTAAACTTTGGGAATAATTATAGAATTTTGAGAATATGGGAAACCGTGATGTGAAACATTGGGTAAGGTCTGGGGTGTACCTAGTTTATTTAGGATTTTTTTAATTTTTTCTATACATGGAACGTGTCTCCGTGTACACACTTCGGGTGGCCATAGCAATATTCATCATGTACTGACGCGCGGGGTCCAGTCGAAGTGGCTTGGCCGACACTGTGCGCATGCACCGATCTGCTGGGCTCGTGGGATCCAGCCTCCCTTACTTGGTCCATGTGGACCGAGTCCATAACAAGCGGGGCCCGCAGATGGGTGGCATTGGATGCCTTTGCCTGTTGATCGTACGCCGTTGGATCCCCTTCCCCGAGCGAAACAGAGAGCAGAGAGGTGGGGAGGGCACGCCGGCGGTGGCAGTGGCGATGGGTATTGGCGGTGGTGTCTGCGGGCTGCGGTGGCGAGGGTCTGGTGGCAGCGCGGGCGGCATGCGAGGGCTGCTCGGCGCGCGGTGGTGGCGGCAACGCGGCGTCGGTGGGCTGCAGGGCAGGGGGCGGTGCGCGCGGGCGCGACGGCGGCTGGGTACGGCAAATGCGGCGGTGCGTGGGCGGTGTGGTGAGCGCGGTGGCGAGCTCGGGCTACGGCGGCGCGGCTGCAGGCATGGTGGCGTGCGGTGGGCTGAGCGTGTCCGTGCGCGGCGCGGCGCGATGCGGTGGTAAGCCGGGCTGGCAGCGGTTGGCCTGGGCGCTGTGACGGTGGCTTCGCAGCTGTGGTTGGCGGGGCTGCGCCGGCGTGGCGGCAATGGTGGTGAGGCGGCCTTCAGCGAGCGGCAGGGCATGGGTGCCAAGAGCAGCAGAGCAGGGAGCGATGCAGGGCATGGCAACAAGCAGAGAGGAGGGGAGGAGCTCGGGGAGGAAGAAGAGGGGCCCGAGCTCGAGGGGCGAGCGTTCCCGGTGGCCATGGCCGGCTATTTATAGCCGCGGCAGAGGGAGGCCGTCGCCGGGATATTTCCGGCAAGCCGGCAGGCTCCAGTGCGACGTGGCGCGGCCAGCTCGGCGGATTGATGGGACTCGACGGCGGTGCTGTTGCTTCGTCGTCGGCCACAGCGGATGCCGGCGGGTGACGACGCCGGAAGAGCTGGCGTTCGCGTGTGCGGGGAGAGGGGCCAGCTGTCCAGGCAGCGCGTCGGCTTCTCCGACACGGTCCACTCGTCCCTGTGTGAAGGTCGCCGGCGCTGTGGTGCGCGTGCTCCGCGTGTTCGAGCTGCGGCATCTCCGTGGAATATTCGCCGGCGTCGTACGTGCTCTTGAGCTGGCGCTCGGCGAGACATGGCGGCGAGGACAGCCTAGCTACTGTGCGGAGGTCAATGGCGCTGTTGGCTGGTCGGCAGGAGCAGTAGCAGCGTTGTCGGGCCGAGAAAATATCTCGTGCTCCCTTGCGTGAAGAACAGGGGAGGTAGAAGAAGGGTATGACGGGTGGGCCCGTGGTGTAAAATGGATGGGAGGAAGTGGAGATGACGTTGCTGCTGCTGGCTGCTCACGTTGATGGACCGGTGCTGGCCGAGAGCTGGTCTGGGAAATGAGCCCGTGTGGCTTTTCTTATTTCTTTTCCATTTTCTATATATATGGACATGGACATATACATATATACTCTTATACATGCACTCTTTTCCATTTTCTATATATATGGACATGGACATATACATATATACTCTTATACATGCACTCATACATGAATGGTTGTGATACGTATGCTCAAGCATAAGCACCCGTATATATTCAAGTATAAGTGTGCTTTCAGGTATAGTTATGTATATGTATACGTATGTCCATGTTCTCACGAGGCGCCTTCACCATCTCCCATCTTGCATTCATATGTGTATATATGTATACATGCATGGCTTCATAATTTTAAAGGTATTTGTATATATATTTTTATAGCTATGCATGTATAATTTTATTTACACATGGAATGACACCTTTTTAATTCCCAGAAGGATAAACTAAGCACGATTATTTAAATTTGGACTTTGGAAATATAGATGTCTGGATATAGTGGGTGGCAAATTCAAGGGTGGGGGTCAAAGGAGGGGTATTTGGGTGGAATGATCAAGGATATTATTTGATAACTCAAGGATGGGGTCAAAGGGGTTTATGATGATGGATGGTCGAAGAATATTCGATAGGTGTTTTTCAAGGAATATTATTTGATGCCAAATAAATTCTAGAGAGGCAAACAATCAAGCAAGCATTCAAACATATACCTTAATCTATATGGTGAATTTTGATGCAAGGTTTTTTAAACGGGTTTTTGGTTTAGCGGAAAATAAATCAAGTTTTAGTTGTAATTCGAAAAGTTCAAATTTTTAGTGATTTTAGAATGATGCAAAAACACGGGTGTTCGGTTCCCTTTAAAGTTTCCCTCAGGATAGCAGGAACCCATTACAATTTCTATTGAGTAAAACCAATGATTAGAGGCATCGAAGGCCCAACGTTGTCAACCTATACTCGAACTTTAAATAAGTAGAACGGCATGACAACTCAAGTGAGCCTTGCCATGGAATTAGCAACTCCAAGTTGGCCATTTTTCAGTATGCAAGACTGGGCGATGCGGGATGAACCAAAAGCTAGGTTATGGTGTCAAACAACTTTGAGATGCTTTTACCAAAGAGAAACTCTTTAGGATGCTAACTTAGAACCCCAAGATTGAAAGTGAATTTTGGAACCTCTTTAAGATGCTCTAAAAAGGAGAAACTAGAGCAGAGTTTGTATGTACATATTCTAGCGGGCTACTCGGCAAGGACTAGACTAAGTCCTCAAGGTTTAAGGTTTCTCCGGAGATTCAATCAAAGAGATTGGCCACGGCGTAAGGTGTCGCCAAGATCATCGATGGAGTGATGGAGCATGTCGTTCCTCGGCCCGGTGATGGCAAGACAAAGACATCATCATTGATGGAGAATAAGGTACTCCAATCCTTCCTTTGTCTCGTTGTGGTTCTAGTTCTATCTTTGGGCATGGCGGGGGCTAGTGAGAGTTAGTTTTCCAACGATATCTATTTAAATGTCGGTTGGACTTAAGTGTTCTCCCGTAGCCCAGTCGGTGAGGTATGAAGCTGATGAGAATTCGATAGCGTGTCCCGGCGGCGTAATTCATGTTTGCATGTGGAGTTTTAGCGGTTATTCCTGCACGTAAAGTGATGGGTATGAGGATACTGATGGTGGATGGTGAGATGGCTCTGACCGTTCGGATCCAGACTTGTGGCTCTCAATGGCGTATCGTTTTGGGATGATGTGATCACCAGATGGTGGAATTTATGATTTTTTTTAAAGGTTTTGCTTGTCTCCCATCAATGGAATTGGAGTGTTTGGTTTATTTTTTAAATGGTAGGGGCCGTACCCTACTTTAGCTTTAGGTATCAATGAAATTTTCTTTCGCAAAAAAAAAAAAAAAAATACTAGAGTTGTTGCAGTGGAGAGGTTCAAGGAGGCGTGGAGTACTCCGGTAGAACAAGGAATACTTCGCACTGATGAACCGGCACCAGGAGCCGCGCAAGGCATACTTTGGTGTGGTGACAAACGAGATTGTCCACAACACCTAGAGCTTTCCCTCACTGAGGTCTGCTTCAGGTGCACCAGCATCCCAACAGCAGGGCTTCAGAAGAGTTCAATTTATGGTGCAGTGCTAGGTGATGGAAGATGCAAAATGTTTCACTCTACACAAGACTGATGATGAAAAACATATGATTCATAGAGGATGCTCTCAGTCTCTAGACAAGAACGGTGAGGAGGATTATGATTCTACAAAAGATTCAAAAATGAAAACAAAACGACGACTGCCACAAGTGAAGTGAAAAGTGATTTTCACAACAATTAATTAGTAATTTAAGAAAGTTCAAGTCTAGTTTTATAGAAATATAGAAACTTACTCACTCCATACTTGAAAAGATAGCGTTAAAAGGCTGGCGACTTTCTTCAAAGCGCCAAGAATCTTCTCTTTTCTATAAAATATTTATTAAAAAATATATGTATACTTTTTAGAAAGTATTTTTAAGACAAATCTATTGATATGATTTTTACATTTTTAAACTCAACGATTTAAAAGTTATTCATGATTTATGTTCCCAATATTTGACCCAAACCTTTTCCAAAACGTCTTCCTTTTTCAATATGGAGGAGTATGTATTACCCGGTTTTGTTTGACAAGTTGGTGGAGATGTGGTTAAATACGAAAAAAAAAATGATGTGGCTTATAAAAGTGAGGGCCTATTTAGTTCCATACTTTTGCCAATTTTTTTTTGCTTTGAAACCATCTTTTTGCAAAATGGATCTAAACACAATATATAAAACAACAAAAAAATTTGGCATTTTGCATTTTGGAACTCAAAGAGGCCCAAAAAAGAGAAAAAATTTATGGGCATGTGTTGTGTATGTATGGCTAAATTTTTGGCATGTCGAGCAACTCAACAGTTTTGCAAACATGTTTGCATTCTTCAAATTGTCAAAACATGAAAAAGTGGTCTCCAAACGGTTTTACAATTTGGATTAGCATTTTGGGCAACTTGGCATAAACCATCCTCAACTTGCAAAATATATGCCAAAGGACTTCTTAGCAAATCCTCTCCTGCTTGTTTGTTGTGTAATGACAATGAAAATTAAATCATCTCCCTACTTGCATGTTGCATATTGCCTTTTTTTTTTTTTTTTTTGCCAAACTAAATTTGCAAAACTATTGGAGAACCATAGTTTTTCACTTTGCATATATTTTTTGACTTGGCAAATCAAAATTTTGCATTTCCCATTTGCTGGAGCAAAATATTTGGTATTTGTTTGCATTCTAAAGGCATCTAACACACCTTTAGTTCCATAATTTTTTAAAATTTTTGGGATTTTTTGCCTCACCTTTTTACAAAATGGATATAAATACCATCTTTACATGAAAATACCATGTTTTGTCATTTTGCATTTGGGCTCAAGAGGTTTCAAAAGAGAACAAATGTATGGGGTGTATGTATGACTAAATTTTGTGGCATGTAACTAAACATCAAGGTGAAAAGCTTGGCATTTCCATTTGTTGCACAAAATATTTGGTGATTTGACATTTTGCATTTCAAGGCATCTAAACACACCCTGAGTGAAGAGTGAACAAAAATATCATTGAACTTAAATTTGGTGACTTCCTTGAATTCTGTTAAAAAAGAATATCAAAGGTTGGTTAAGATGGTTGGTTGACAAGTTTGAGGTTGTGTTGCAAATGGCAAACCCGTTATTATGTTGGAGTTGGAGAAGGGGATGCACGACGTATCACATCGGAAGTCGCGCATATTGTTTTTTCGCTCATATATGCTTCCAGCCTTCCATGGAATGTGGAATTTGCCTGGGACCTAGATAGATATGTCATGCCCAAGAGCATAATAAAAAAGGTGGCCGCAGTGCTCAAATTACTAATAAGACACCCGCCTCCCGCGCCAAAAGCATCTTAGGGGGTGTTTTGGCGTGACTCAGAAATGAAGTCAAGGATTAGGTACTGAGCACCCCAACACCCTAACCTATCTATTTTTTTTTTGAGCAGCAATCTGTCCTAATGGACTCTGCTTGTAATTAAGTTATATGTCCTAATATATCTGGCAGAACTTTTACTTAGACAATCTGGATTGTCATATATGAACAAAGACGTAAAGTTCCTCGCACCCATTTCTCTACAACTGAAATGGTGGACAAAATTACTGTATTGATTTCAGAATATGATGTCTAACAGAAACGACCTATTTTGACAAAAATCAAGGTTAGTCACATAGTTTCCACCCCAATATGTGTGCCTACATATTCAGATGTTTGTGTAAAAGTATATACGTAGCCTGATTGAAATCCATTTTTAGCTGAAACCCTAGGAGAACCATCTATGTTTTGGAAGAATATTCCAAAAGCTGATAAATGTTTCGTCATGGTTGACAAGAACAAAGTATTTAGATTGTATCTGTATATTGTTGCATACATATTGTTACACTCCAAAAACACTTCTCAGGATAAGACCAGGGAAAATTGCTTACCATGGCTACAAAAAGAAATGTCAGGCCCAAATATAAGTACAAATGTAAATAAGTAGAAGCAAAAAGATAATATTTCCTTACATAGCTATCAATAAACGTCTGCATGTTCCTTTACTCAAAGGATCACTCACAGAATCGTAGAGATTGAGAAGCTTATGCTAAAGAATCACTTTTCAGCCACAGAATCACTTTTTAAGAATCGAATAAGTCAGAGCCCCCCACTTGTTATTCAGCCACGTGCTTGTTGAACCGGCTCTTCTGTGGCTTTATCGGTATGTTCAAGTGCATCAGTGGGGTCAAGTCTACCGCCCTTCTCTTCTGCTGCTCTTCAGTGTTTCTTCCGGGTACACACTTTCCATGCGACGGTTTGAACCACCATTGTCTTCCATCGAACAACATGTCGAAACCATCGGTTAAGCTCAGCTCGCCAGAATTCAGATACAGCTGGTGATGTAAGTTGATATTAAGACAAAGCTGAAGGGCAAACCTGTGTCAAATAATATTTGTAACTGAGCAAAGTCAATTGTGCATTTACACAGAAAAATAAAGTAGCAGCAATCAACCATCCGAAAGCATACCCATGAAGTTGTTCCTTTATGCGGCCCCGATCAGCTTATCAATGCTTGGTTACAGGAGCACGAAAGTCAACTCTCCTCTCCCTGCTTCTCTTGCTCCTCTCTCTGTCGAATGTACCTCCCAAATTTTCTGTCACCCACTGTTTCCCTTCCACCGTAAATTCCACAAAGATTATTTAGCATGAAAAGAAACAGCACATAGCTTATTTTGCATCAAAGACATCCTGCTAATAAATTCAGAGCAAAAGTTAAGCAAACCTCTTCAGGTCTGTCTGCAGCATCATCAATTATTTCTTTTAATATAAGGATTTTCTATTGCCACTCGAGCTATTGCTTTATCTCTCCTTGTATCTTTTTTTTTTTATGACGCCTCTCTTCATCATCCATGCTAGTAGGCATAAATTTCGGAGGATCGGTAAACACTATCAGTAGCCTGAAATAAAGTTGTTATACTTATACATCAGAACAGCAGAAGGTATAGACTGATACGCACATAAACTGAGAAAACAAACACACTGCTAGAACAAATGACGAGTTTGGATGACAGGTATTAATGACAATTGTTGCATTTAGCACTTACACAGAATATGCAAAATATAAAAGGAACAGAAAATATTTTAGATCAAATATACATCTCAAACATGATTTCAGTATCAAATTCAGCACTGTATAGGGATGCCAACTAAAATTTTGAGATGAGAAGGATGTTGATTTACTTTGCCAATGAGGCAAATGATAATTATATTACAAAAGGACATGCTGTAGCAGCAGGAAAGATGGGAAAAAAATTGTTCATGTGAATGACATTGCACTTATTGATATTTGGGCTAAAACCAAATGCTATGTTCTGATATTGCAACTGCAGAAAAGTTATTAATTAATATAAACCAATTAATATAGTGTGTCCTGTCATAAAGTAATGTTCATGTAGGAGGTTCGAGATCTCACAAAGGAGCCCATTATGTGATTCTTATTATGTAACAACTAACAAGTGTATAAAATCAGTACGGAAGTGAAAAATATCACCTGCTCATCCGAATGTCGGTCCTTCCCCTTTGTGTCCATCATATCAGGGTTTGGCCTATACTTGAGGGGGTCTTCTCATCCGAATGTTGGTCCTTCCCCTTCGCCTCTGCATTTCCTGTCTTCCTCGCGCAGTTGCATTGTCAGCAGCATTGGTGAGCTTCTGATTTGGTACTCCGGCCTCTTGTCAATCGGACGAATCTACCACACCAAATTCAACAGAAAAGCCATCACTACTTTTGTGAGTTAACCAACTACATCAAGGCTGGAAAAATGAACAATAATCAGCATCGAAGGCAGGCCGAGGGAAACCTTCCAGAAAACAGCCTAATCTCGACAAGGCTGCGTACGACGGGGTGGCTATCCACCGAGAGCCCCTTGGCCTTGCGAAGGAGGTAGTAGACGGTGTCCCGGCAGTAGCCAAGGAGGAGGTGGTTCTGGCATCTAGGTACCCGATACCGTTGGTCGCGTCGGCAACTGGTTCTCCCTCGACCTATCCACAGGTGAGCATATAGCGAACCAGAACTAATTCATTCTCCCATCGTATACCCACTTCTGCGGTTTAATTAAGATAAGAAATTGGGAGAGGGAACGGAAGCTTGAAGGGGACATATGAGTTGATAAGATATACCTTACGGGTGATGGACTCGATCTTGCCCCTGACGAGAGGTCCAATCCGACTTCATCTCCTTGAGAAAGCGTCACAACCCTGCCGCGTCGTCGCTGCAAGCAAGAAACGGTCAGGCCGGTCAACATTTGCTCTGCACCCAGTTACCCTGGGAAGAAGAGGCATCTAGAAGCTGAGCTTTACTGTATGAGGAATCTGCCTTTGCTCCCACCGTTGGCTTCGGCGGCGGCGGAAGGTGCCGCCATGGTGGGGGTCAGTGGCGAGCGAACAGCGGGTGCTCTAAAGCAAACGCGGCTGCGTCAGGGAAAGAGCGAGCGTGACTCGACGGGCGTAGCGCGCGTGGCGGGACTGGCGGGACTGAAGCAAAGCTTGCCGACGGAGCGGTGCTGGTGGCTGACTCGTCCCGAATCGCGGCGGCGGGAGGAAGCCGCTGGCGGCGCTGGGGTTTAGGGCCGATCCTGTAGCGCAGTAGGCATGTGAAAGGCCGGAATTCTGAGTGGGTTAAAAAGGCCGGCCTCCTTACGCCCGCTTCACGTCTAGGCCTTCATCTGCTTCGTTCCTTACTGTTTTGACAGCCCAGCTACCGGACAGGACTTTAGGGCTGCCGATGGGCCAGCGCAGGGCGGCGTGGCAGCCGGCCCATTACGCCGCCCTGCCCTCCTCCTGCCCCCGAAATCACGTCGGCGGACGCGTCCCCTGCGGCCCCGCCGTCGTCATCGACGCCGACCCCCGACCCCCGAGATCTTCGACGAGGCCAGCTGGCACGCAAGGTTAAAGAAAAATAGCTTCAATCCTGGTCCGTCACCGGCGAGCGAGGGGCACAAACCGAGATTTCAGCCGAGGTGTGCAGGGCTGATGGTTCATTGGTTTCTTACGCCGAAAAATTTTTATTTCACCGAAGTTTCCAAATTCATGGTCTCCCTTGTTTTTGTCCTTGTTGGAAACCCGGCCTTTTGGTTGGTTGCTGTCCACAGACCACACGGCATTGTTCTGTCTGAGAGAGCTGCCACTCATACAGAGCCGTTACAACTTAGGTGCTGAGTAAGCAAATTTGCTCAATACAAAACAACCACACACCCAGAATATTCTCGCCGAAAGAATCCCGAATCCTCCGCCACTAATGTACGCATGGACAGCATGCTTCTGATGCAAACATGTAAATATCTGCTTCATCCTTCGCCGGAGAAGTTCTGAAACAGCGACATTGCAGCGCAAAGAAAAATTCTCCGAGTGACAGATAGGTGAGGCATATGGACACAAGTACTTGAACATTCTCCTCAATCTTTGGAGGAACTTTTGCCCACATTTCATCATGTAAAAGTTGTTACATACAGCAGCGTCCTGGATCAAACCCTCATTTCATTAGCCAATTCAGTTGGGGGTTTTGTTCATCTGGGCTTTTTCTGCTGCAAGGATTAGTTCATATTTACAGGGTATTGTACAACAGCAGGTTAACAAGATGGTGATGGTGTCAGCTTCTGGGGTGGTGGCGAAGCAAACCCTCCCCTCGCCGTATTGCGCGCTGGATCTCCTCCCGGTACTCGTCAGCGACTCTGTGCGGGAGCCGCGAGGTAACGCTCGACCACACGCCCATGCTGAGCTTCCTGTTTTGGGTCACTTATGGGCTTGTGGTTAACCTCGGGTCGCAGCTCCTCTTTCAGTGGGAAGCTGTAAGGGGCTCCATCTCGACTGTTGGCCCCGACTCGCCCATTAGATCAACTACAGTCGAATTCGCCGGGGAGCTCTTGGACAGACATCTGAGTTATCAGGCATAATTTGTTAGACAATAGAAGTAACGCATGGTTTTACCTGCAAACCGATATGGCACATTTCAGTAAAATAAGTTCAGATGAAATCTACCAAGATGAGACCTTACCTTGTCATGTTCAAGCATGATCACAAATATAGACCTTCATAGTTGCACTGCCGCCTGTAAGAATAGGGCACCTTCGAATGGGGGAAAAGGGCATGGTGGCCCCATGCCAACAGAGCTGCTCAAAGATGAGGACGCTTTTGCTCATTGCCTCGCATTGCCATGTGAGCACCCACCTTGCCCATTCCACCATTTGGAGCACAAAGGGAGTGCCTGCACCCACCTTCTTTGTACCTCCAGTGCGCAGCAAATCCATATTCAGCCTGTAGATGCATTTCCTTTGTTCGATCTGATTTCAAATGGATGGACACCCTCACATGATGACTGTGTGCAATGACCGACACCTGCAAATAGTAAATTAGCAACCATTTCAGTACAGTTCTTTAAACGATTATCAGGCTTTTCTGGATGCATACCCATTCAGCTTTGATGAGAAATATAGTCCTTAAATCTTCCAGTGACCTCGTGGCCACAGCTTGTGCACTACTACCAAGTGCCTCGAACAATCTTCTTCCTCTGTGTCAACCACAAGCCGGCAGACCATGGATGTCGGACGCCATCCATTGTTAAGTTTTTCCTGTGGTAATCACAAGCGAAAGTTAAGAGCATGTATTCTGAATGCCAACTACCATTTTACTGAACTGCAGATAATGTAAAACAAAAAGAAGACATACTTTTATCATCTTGGAGTATATACTGTACAGACTCTTGTGCCTTCCAGAAAAAGATGTGATATGAAATGCCTTCATCTCGAGGCCTTTATCCAAGTATCAAGCGTAGATGTAAGAAGTGCTTCCATCAAAAAGACATCACAAGTTTAGAGGAAAGCCCTTGTGCTCCTCTGTTCAAGTGTTTGAAGCAAATATCTCCAACTGGTCTTTCCAGCTAGCACCTCCTAATCGGTTGGCCAATGGCACAAATATTTCCATAGTCTCTTTAGCAAACCTTTGTTGTTTAACCAAAGGCAAAAGTTTCTATCGCCTTCATGTTGTGCAGACGATCTGCTACCTATAAGAACAGCTCGCATCAGCCATTGCAAGAAAAACATTGTATGCAGGCTTATCAGTCAAATAGTCCTACTTGCAGTATTGTTGTCCCGAGCAAGTTTGCTCAAATGGCTTAACTTCGAAACCTGAACAGATAGTTATTTATTCTTGAGCTTGCAGTAACAAATACATGATTTTTATGAACATGATTGTTATTAAAACTATAAAAATGTATTCATAAAAGAAAAAAAAAGTCAAAGATGCTTTGATTGCTTTTATCCACTTTTTGTGGCAAGGATAGCATATAAAAGAGGAAAAGGAATTCCTTTCAAATTGTTATCAGGAAAGAAGCAACCCACATGTGCATTTTTCACTTCAGCAGTCAGCAGATAATGAGGCCAAAACAGTTGAGTTGTGGCTGGTCAAAGATGTGGCTAGCATTGGTGACCATTCAAAAGACAAACAAAAAAGAATTTAAAGGATGTATTTTTGTCTCTGTTCTTGGCAGTGAGTCAGAAGTATGTCTAATTTCCGATGTTACAAGTTTCAACTAATATTATCAACAAAGCAAACTTTGGTAACTAAGAACCTTCAACGCAGGTTGATTGCTATTGCCTATAGTTTGCAAACAAATCAGTAGCTCAGAATAGAAGCTTCCCATTCAAAAACATTAGCCTCTGTGTCAGAGGACTTTGTTTACTTAGTACTCCCTCCGTCCTGCTTTTACAGTCGTTTTAGCATTCAATGCGATACAGTGAAGATTCTTTTTGAACCAAGTCGTTGCCTGTGTCTAGATACATGAATGTATTTGAATCTTGGACAACTGACGCGAGCGCTAGGACGACACTCAAAACGGACAGAGGTAGAAGTGAATTGCTACTTGCCTATAGTTTATAAAACAAATCAGTAGCTCAGAATAGAAGCTTCCATCAGCCAAAAACATTAGACTTTGTGTCAGAGGACTTTGTTTACTTAGTCGTAAGGCTATCCATATGTCACGCAAAAAGAGCACATGGCCCATTGACTTCAAAGCAAAACAGGTAACGGGATAATAAATTGAAAACTAGCAGGGTATCCAGCCAAAACCTTTAGTAAACTTTTGAGAAATAACCCAATTCCCCATTTGAAACAATGGTCAAGATAGAGAGAATGAAAAGTGCCTACCCCTTCAACAAGATCGGCGACACCAAAGCACCAAAACATCCTGAAGATGTGATCATAGTCCATGAACGAATCATCAATTGTGTCATGGAGAAGGCCGGCAGACACAACGGGTTGCGTTTGCACCAATATTAGCCAGATGAACCGCAGTCTCCACACAATGCTGCAAGTATGGATCACCACTAGCCCGTTTCTGATGACACAATAACCAATACACAAATCGCATGAGGTTTAACAACAGCACAAGATCAAGATGCCTTGCAAATGAACAGAGAGAAGTAAGATTGGTATTCTGTGCGTCTTGTTGGGGAACAACATTTTACCTGGCCACGGTGTGCCCGCTCGGCCTCGAAGAAGGCCTTGACGACAACTCGTCGCGGAAGATGCGGTGGCGAGTCTGAACCGCGAGGAGTTGAAAGCATCAGGCTCGCATGACGGCTCCGGCCTCAGAGGTGTGTTCGTCTTCCCGAAGGCCAGCTCGGCGGCGTCGACACCAGTGGCCGCGGACGCACACCCAGCGGCGGCAAGCTGGTGACGGGCGCGAAGTCAATGAGGAGCCGATGAAGGTTGCGCACGAAGCTGGAGAAGAGGCGGTCGCGCTTCGCGGCCCGGGAGCCAGGAAACCGAAGGGCCTCCCTGGACGCCGGAGAGGAGGCAGCAGGGCTGTGGAACATCGACACGGGGCTGCGGCGGAGGTGGTCCCGCAGCTTGAACGGCGACGAGACGACGACAACGACGACGAGTACTGAGGGTACGAGTAGCCCCCCGCCTCCGAATCCCCCCGGCGGAGACGACGGGCGGCTCCGTCGGATCTGTCGTGCCAGAGCGCGCCGAGCCCTTCGTACTGCCGATGGCCGCGCGGACGGGGACGAGAACAGGCAGGACAGGCCGCCCGCGACGTGGCGGTGGAGCTCGGCGCGCTGCCGACGGGGACGCCGCGGCCGCGGCCGCGCACGGCGCCGAGCCGCGCGAGCTGGACTCGTGCCCGGCGGCGCGTGGACGGCGGTGGCGGCGCCCGAGGGTTGGTGCGTACACGGCTATCGCCGGCACGGACATGGTCGCCAAAAGCCGAGCAGCCTCTCCTCAACCAAACAACCACCACAAGCGAAGCTAGCTTACTCCTATCAGCAGCGGCGGCACCAAGCAGCAGGAATAAACCAAACCCGCTGCCCAATTGCGATCCTGGGTGCCCCAATCGAATCCCACGAACGAGCTCGGAGCTGGAATCAAGCAACCCACCCCACTAATCCCACCCCAGCTAGAACCGGAAGAAGCCGCAGCGAGCGAGCGGGCGGGCGGTGCGGGGTCAAAATTGACCTGCAGAGCACGAATTCGGCGTCAACGCACGGCGCTGGCGAGATTTCGGCGAATCCGTGGGATTAAGAGGATGAGGAGGGGGAAGGGGATGGGCTTGCCCTCCCCTTCCCTCCCTCCCTGCCGCGCGTGTTTTTGTGGGTCGCCTCCGCTGCGTGGTTTGTGAGGTTGTGGATTTCGGGTGCGTGAGCAGAAGAATCTGGGGTCGGGGCCTCCACGCCAACAACAGAACGCACGCCGGTGTAATGGCGAAACTGCCCCCTCGCCAGCATGGGTTCCAGCCGGAATTTTCCTATATTTTACCCCATCCGCCGCTGGCTACTTTCGGATAAGATCTGTTCCTTCCCGCACGACATGGTGCATCCGAATCCCCCGCAGCTTCTTCGTAATTAATCCCACGGGCTGACATGACTCGTTGATTAACTAGCTTCTTTCGTTAACTCCCTCCCTTCCAATTCAAAAAAAAAATACTCCCTCCCTTCCGAATTAGACGTGTTGCGGCGGGCATCAATCAACGCTATAAAAAGAAGTAAATCACACTATATGTCACTCTAAAAAATGCTGTCGTGTTTGAGCATCGAATATAAGCTCCATTAAGTTAACAAACAACTATATTGTTTGTTTTGTTTTTTCACTGCCCGCATCCACCCCACGCGGGCGACGGGCGGTTCCGCAGTCGCCACTTTCTTCCCTTCCCAATTTTGCCCCACCTGAGCAAGGCATCGCAAAGCCGTGTGGCTTGCCGTGATGACCACTGCAGGGGAGCTTCTTCGTGACTCCGGCCGGTGTGGGTTGCGCCATTGCTAACGATTCTCCCCCAGCACACGAGCTTCGGTCGTGGAAGCGCCAGTGGTTGTGGGCCTTGTGGCACGCCGGTGCCGGGTGCCCGAGCTAACGCAAGGGGGATGACAAGAGTGGCGTAACCCATTGGGGTGGTCGACCGACCACCCCCGTGGCCCGCCCGTCATACATACATACCAAGAATGGAAATTGTAAAAAAATAGAAGTAGAATTGTCGCAAGGGATCCGAATTAGTGTCGGCCTTTATCAAGCAAGACAAAGACGCAGTAACGCCTTTTGGGCTTCCGATATCAAGGCAGGTGATAGGCCTGCGTCCCAGGAGCACAAGAGTCGAATCGCCACCAGAATTTGGCATCGTGGGAGCCGAGGCGATCGGCGCACGCCTCGCGACGCGGATCATGTTTCAGCCGCCGCTGTCGTGAGTTCCTCCCTCCCTTCCTTCCTAAATCCCGATTTTGCCATATTGTGAAGACGCGGACTACCGACCGCGGTCGCTAATTGTTGATTTTTTCAAGTATTTCTATTCCATTTCCGCAATTTATATCAAGATTTGACATCGTTTTTACCAAATTATACTGGCGATTTTACCTAATTGTGCGGTTTACCTAACGGTATAAAAAAATATTTTGTGGTGCATACCCGGATGCTCAGTTGAGTCCGGCCATCGGATGGCGGTGGGGCTCCTTTTTACTTTCTTAGTTCCTCCCTCCTCCATGGTCTAGAAGGTGGTGGCGCAGTCAGGGGTCATCGATCCGGTAGCCGGACATCCATTCCGGTGGCCCAATGGCCATATTTTACCGGCCTTAGCCAAGCGGCATGGTAGCTAGCGGTCATCACGACGGTGGTGACCGGGTTCGTGCATGCTAAGGCAGCGCTTTCCCTCTCTGATTGATCCCCCTCACGACCTTAGATGCCGGGCGGCAAAACCAATGGATGCTACAAAGACCCTGGGGGTCTTTCATGCCTTCAAGGCGGAGGCGTGCTTACCGCCAAGAAGGGGCCGCTTGGGGCCCCGGGCGTGGGTGGGAGGCGGGTGGGGTGGAACCGAAGGAGTCGCAGCAAATCCGCACGTGGAGCCATGCCGCTCGGCTCGAATCCAGTGCCCTCGGTGCTGGAGACAACGACAGCCGGCTATGATAGGCATGTTGACTGACGCAGCGATGGACTGTTGCCAATGCTTTCTGGCCGACGACGCTTGCTCTGCATGCACATTCCTCTACTCGGGTTAGTCTCATGGGCGGAGGAAGGCACTATGGCGAGGAGGTTGGAGGCCTAGCTAAGGATTCAGTTTAAGGTGTCCACGATGGAGGAAGGCCGCGAAGGAAGAGAGCATTGGTGTGGCGTTTAGAGGGCCTCGCGAACTGCTTGGCGTAGTTTTGCCCATAAAGTTTGACTTTGGTATCGCGGCACCCAATTTAAAATGGTATGCAGCCATTGTGGATGATCGTGGCGACCAGATTTATGCTCTTCAAGTGACATGCGTGTTTTGGTGCCGATGGTCCTAGCACAAGGAGGTTTTCTAATTGGCAGCTAGAGGACTCCGGTGGCACTTCTACCATTGAGGCAACTATATTGTTAGAATCTACGATTGGTAAGAATAACAAATAAATATACGCATTGTTCGATAAAAGAAGCTTCTAATATTGATATATTTCCTTTTAGGTATTTGGTCTTTGTTTTCAAAATTAGAGGAAATAAAGGGGCTATAAACTTCTAGAGAAATCCCTCGGTCCCTCCTAATCCCCTTAGTTTGGGATCAAACAAATAGACCCTGAAGAAACAACCGAGACGGCCAATATCTTTTATTAATGCAACGCTAAGTTTAGGTGCACAACACAAATTGGGACTCATAACCAACCTAAATATGATTTGTAAATTCAATGGTTACCGT
The DNA here is from genome assembly GCA_015847255.1 of Hyparrhenia diplandra. Taxonomy (NCBI): domain Eukaryota; kingdom Viridiplantae; phylum Streptophyta; class Magnoliopsida; order Poales; family Poaceae; genus Hyparrhenia; species Hyparrhenia diplandra. Next base: position 5,048 of record JADLZK010008842.1, on the reverse strand, counting down.
GATCATGTTTCAACTAAAAGTAGTTACGTTTAAGAACTACTCCTCCGTCCCTAACAAAACAATTCTCACATTTCCCGGTTATTAACATAAGTTTGACCAAAACTCTATTAAAAAAAGTATTAACATTTATAATACAAATTTAATAGCATTAGACTAATTATAGAATATATTATCATAATAAATTAATTTATTTAGAGACCTAAATGTTAATACTATCTAGGCATTGCCATCATAACTTCTGATAGCTCCTATTATTGACTCATTTTTGCCAACTCTGGTGGGATTTATTTATTTATTAGAAAAGGAACTCTGGTGGATGGCAGGGCATCACCAAAAGCCCTTTAGGTACTTTACAAGATGGTGTTTAAGACTTAGCAAAAAATCAGAGCCAAATACGTACAATGCGTAATGAAGATTTTGGTCTGATTCTTCCCTTGTACATCAGCTGTTTAAGACAACCATCTTTTGATCTGATTTTTTCCTTGTACATCAGCTGCTTGGAAGAATTTGATCTGGAATGCTGACGCCAAAAAAAGGCCCACTGCTGGCTACGAGCCTACAGTACGACCCTAAATCACGGGGAAGCCCACCACTCGCCTCGCCCTGCCCCTGGTCCTGATCACCAGCAACTCGAGGCTGCTTCTCGTCGCCTCCAGCTTCTTCTCAAGGCTTCGCTTGCGTTGCGTCATCGTGTATTTGAACTCGCGGTAGATGTTTCCGGCACGCAAAGCGGCATCGCTATCGCCGGACTCGGAACTCTCCAGCCCCTCGACGCGTGGACTGTGGAGTGAGTGGAGGTGCTGGGTTCTTCATCTGGCAGTTGCCATCGCCTGATATACTGATAGCGTACCAGATAAGCAAAGCACCTGGGCCTGGAGCAACTCATGTGATCGGTGCATCGATCTTAACGTGACGGTAACAGTATTATATTAGGGCAGGGCACCCCGGATCAGTGGCCAGTAAACTTGTGGACGTTCGTTGATTAATGAATAAGCGAAAGGCCAAGGCCACTGATAGGTACACTGTACTTTGCACGTGAAAGTGTCGTTGGGACTGATTTTGAATACAAATTCCATAGGAGGAATACCAGGTGCGCCTCTCCTTGTTTACTCAGGGTCTCAGCGTCTCAGCTCTCAAAGCATCTCCTTGTTTACTAGGAGTCAAAAGTCTCAGTACCGCGGCTTCCAGTAATTACTATGGCATCGCAATCTTATCAGATGATCCCACTTGTACCACATACCATAAATAATGGTGACACTGATATACAAGAGGACGAACCTATAGCAACAATCAACTTATCAACAACCACATCACATGGATCAGCAAAGCAATGCGTAATTCTCTCTGTATGTGTTTGCCATAAATAATGGTGACACTGGATACACAAGAGGACGAACCTATAGCAACAATCAACTTATCAACAACCACATCACATGGATCAGTAAAGCAATGCGTAATTCTCTGTTTGTGTTTGGTATAACTGAGATTCCCAAAGGGAATGCATGCTGCAAAAAGTGTTGCTCCACCCTGCACAGCAAACCTTCCAAACTATCAGTACAGTTTTCCAATTAACAATTGGCATACACAGGTAACAGTAAGTCAGAAAGCAAATACAACAGTTACTTACAGTTTGGAGAAAAGAAAAAAAAAAAAGACCGTGTGTTTTCTACAACAAAGCCCGCCCCTAAAGAGCGTACTGCTGCTCAGTGTTTCCTACCAGCAGCATAAAACCCCTGGAGTAAAGCCTAACAAAGTAGTAATCCGTGGTAGTTACTGTATAAGAGCTTTTGCACTAAATCTTGTTTGACACGTAGCTCTTCGCCCATTCAACTACAGGCTATAGCTGGGCTGCAAGGATCTTTATTCCATGTATCAGGTACACCAGGAAGGCACCAGTGCAAGCAATCTTGAACGCCTGGGGTGGCCTTGATACTGTAATACCGTGATATGCCCTTCGTCCCTCGTGTAAACGTGACAGGGCAGTGACATCCAGAAGAATCCTGTTCCCCTCACCGCACCCCCTCAGCGTCACTGTCCTCAGAATGGTTGAGGTGAATGCCACTTCCCCTGGCCAAAGGGTTTGTGTTAAGTCGCCTTCCAGCTGCCTCCGCAAGTTCCAGTCCCATTAAAGAAGTGCCGGGCGATATTGACCTGTAGAACACCTTCAGCTGGGGGTGGTGAGGGAGCTGGGTGATCCATCCACTTGACGCATACTGTGGATGGGGAAATTTTTGGCCTTCAGATGACAGCAATGTGTTCCTGTTGTTGTTTGGTGGCTCCACCAAGATACATCTCCCACTTTGCCGCCCTTAGTTTCCCTCCTTGTTCCAGTGGTGACCAGTGTTAAGAACCAGAACATGGAATCTGTGAAGGTTGTTCTTCAGAAAAGCAGGTGGACGGTCAAGGTGCATGGCATAACTGGTTGCCCGGTCTGATGGATTCAGAGGCAAATCACACAGTGTTGACGACCAATGGGGTAAAAATTGTTGTATTGGTTCTCGAACCGATAAGCCCAGCCGCCTGGTCTTTTTGCACCTGGTTGCTAACACAAAGCCATACTCTTCGCCAACATCTTCTACATCCGCCTCTCCTTTCCACCAGTGACCATACATCATTGATTGAAACATCTGCCTCCCCCTAAAGAATCACCCACATAAGCAATGGTTTTATCCTGCGTTCTGAAATATATCCAAATTAGTATTTCCATATTGACTCAAAGATGTAGGCCAAACAGTGCGCTAAATCATCTCCAAATTCATCAGATATTGGCTATGGACATGTACCTTCTCAGAACTGAGAGGCCTCAAACTCTGGCATTTCACAAGTTTCAGGCTGCCATCTAAATTTTTCATATGCAAAATCTGTTCGCTGAGTTAATCTGCAGGACCAACTCTCTGAAAGCCACTGTTTACATCCAAACCCTGAGTATAGTGGCTCTCATACGATTGTCGTGAAACCCACTTTCCATTCCAATAGTCACATTCTGTAGGATAGATAAAGAGAACATCAGATAGAAATTAAAGCCAGATAGCTTGGACGCCAGCTAATGCAAAGTAAACTGAACAGGAAATAATATTCTGGATTATGTACAAAGACAAATATGAGGAATATGACAATTGAGAAACAAGAAAATTTGTATGCTCAAATAAGAAATAAATTCAAGGTTTCAATAGCAGTCACAAGATGAGTGTACCTTTCTTCTCAGGAGGTGACACTTCATTTTCATCTGCAACAACAGAATAGCCCTATCGTAGACAATGGTGGTGGTGCACCAGTAACTTTCTTTTCTACTTTTACCTTACTGACTGGAGGCAATGGATCTGCACTTGGAAAGTCTTCTCCCGAGGATGTACTGATCCACAAACTTCGAGTTAGCTGCAAAAGTTTGAAAGAAAATGAGAATGGAGGTAGATGTGATAAGAAGAAACTTAAGAGGTACAGTTTCTGTGTACTTAATGACCTGGATGAGTCAAAACCAATGGATCTGGTTGGAGGATTTCAGAATCATAGTATGTGCCCTTCTCCCATTTCCAAAGAAGAAACAACATGAAAAATGCAAGAATGACAAGTTTAAGCTGCTTGAACATAAACCATTTATACTTCCAAGCCTCATCCTTTTATTGGTGTTCTCAAAATGTTCTTCACTTTATGAGTGCTTAGGAACCATCCATACAAAAAAAAATGCTGTAAACCTGTTTCAGAAAAGGTGAAGTTAGAGGAACAGTATTACACCAAGGTTTTCAACAGAAATGTAAGCTGTGTAAAAAAGGGGGGAGTTTATTATATATGCATCTCATTCTGAGTATTTACTAATTTTTCAGCTGCCAAAAATAAATAGGACCAATTCTGCCTTGAAAGGTGCCAACTAGATATGTAAAATCATGAAGCAACACAAATACTACAGTACAGGGAAAGGTCATTTTGTGTGGTCTTGTCAATAAGTAGCCCTTCCTACCACTTTGCCTGATCACAAAGTGAAGCAAACTTAGTTCACTTTCAACTGGAGAAGCAGATGCTTTGATCCTTTACTAGCATCCAGAAAAGTTGAACCGAAAAGCACATAGCATGTGATAGGACTTTGGATCCATGGTATTCCAGAACAAAGAGATTTAACAATTTGAATCTAGATAGCCCACAGCTTGAGGCCGCGGGTGCAGACCAAATCATCCAATCAAACCCGCTACTAAACAAACGCTCCAAGATTACTGGGGAGCACAAAATCTATAAGAAACAGGTATGGTTGCGAATGGGTAAGCACTCAGTTCCATCTTAACAGCAACGCAAATCCAACAAACTCGCCCATGGCCCCCTTAAAAATTCCATTTGATTTGATCCAGCTCGTAGGGGCAAACGCCGAATCAAATGAAAACGAAGATCACAATAGGCCGCGTTTGAATCCTAAAAACTGTTGGTCGACAATCAGCAACCGAGCTCATAAATCTGCGGCTAAACGGAGTCGCGTCCCGAACTAAATCCAACGCGAAAACGGGAAACGCGAGAATCAGGCTGCACCTTTACCCGTAACTGCTAGGGATTTACCGTCACCGACTCTAGAAATTAATTACACACGGATTGGAAAATCATCATTTCCTTCGATCCCAATTTCCTGGAAAATGCCAGCGAAATAATAACCAATAACACAGCAGAAAATTTCGTCCGCCAAGAGCCGCGAGAGGGACTCACCGGGCCGCGCCTCCGGCTGCCGAACCGAGAAAGGGAGAAGGAAAAACTTCTTCAGCCCACCGGTAAGAAACGACGGAGAATCTGAGGACGCTCCGTGCTCTCTCTGCCGTACCAGAATGGGGCTCTCCTCCCCCCCTAGATCGAGTGGCCCTTTATTACGCGTCCGTCCTCCTCTGCAGCCGCTCGGGGTCGGGGAGGAACGGAATGAGTGGGGAAGGTAAGGTCGGCGACGGGCCGCACTGCCAAATCCGAGGTCCGACGGGAGAGGCCCGTGGTACAATTTCAAACGTAACAGCAATTAATTATTCAGTGCACAGCCTTGCAGGTGGGAGAGAGGTTAGGTTAAGGTTAAAGTCCGATTTGCG
>JADLZK010008841.1:0-226688 GCA_015847255.1 Hyparrhenia diplandra | reverse complement strand
TACCCCTGCCTTATTATGCAGTGAACTTGTGTCCATCTTTCTTCCCGCACCGCACCTCGTCTCGCGTCCACCGCCGCTCGCGCCTCGCCCTCACCATGCGCCTCTTCGCCCCCCGTCGTCCGTGCGTGCTCGCTGCGCCCGCCGGCGGTCCGCGCCTTCCCGGTTGCAGCAGCATCAGGAGTTCAGGCGCGGCGAGCAGGGGAAGAAGCCCTCACTCAGCCGAGTCCGCAGTCGCCATGGGCATCGGCTACGTAGTGGCGTCCCTGGCGGCGCCATCCTCGCCCACGCCGCCTACGCCACCATACAGTACGCGCTATCCTTCTCTCATCCCATCCCATCCCCCTCGCTGCGCTTACCCCACCAAATTTCGCCGTGGATCTCCGTTTTCTGGAAGGCGGCCTGATTTTCCGCCTGATTCTGGGTGGGTTGCAGTTCCGTGGTGGGTTCTCGGTTCTTTTCAGACCCTCCGGCTCTTCGGATCGAGCCCGCCGTTGAGCCTGTAGTGAATTGGGGCGGGGCTTTAGATCTAGTTCATGAGGTTCTGTGATCCTGGTGCTCTCGGCCCTGGTGCGAGGGCTGGGTGCTTTGGATCGTGAGTCAGCAGCGCACCAGTAGAATTGATCCGCGTTTCAGCGCCGGCGAGATTCCTGGACAATCTGCTCGAACTAGATGCTGTTGTTGATTTGCTAGATTTGACGGATTGATGTTTTCTGTGTTATTACAGACCGCGCGGTGCTCAAGATCACGGAGGAGGAGTTCTCAAGGCCACCCATGGATGTACGTAATCTCAACACTCTTTCTTTTGTATAAATAGTTGTGTATACAGACTTTCATATCTAGGCACCTAGGCAGCTCTCGGACTTGGAAATTTTGCAGAGGGTTGGGTTTTGGTACTGTACTGTGTCTACTATATGAACTATGCAGTGACCTGATTTGAGAAGTTTGCCATTACCAATAATATATGTCGAAAGAATTTAGGTGTGCAACTAAAACAGAACATGTGGCATTCTGATATGTAAGGTTGTGAGGTGTATATGTATATGCACATATCCTTCTGTACTGTCTTTTTGTGCCAACAATTTTGTTTTAGTTTGTTGTTTTGCTTTTATCAACCACATAAATGAGTATTTGCTTCCTTATGGTTTACTTCTAATCATGCAGGTGATGATGCAGTTGCTCTTAGGGTTGGCCTTGTGTATGTGGGCAGGTCTTGCTGTTCCAGCGAATTTGTCTCGGTGCTCCCACATTCAGAGGAGAATAGGTGAGCTTATCTTGTCTGCTGTATTTTGTAAGCTTGTTATGTGGTAATAATGTACCTGATAGTCAGAAAGACAATTGAAGTGAGGCTAGCTCAACTTGTTCAATTCCTCTCTCTCGCTTGAATTTGGGTGCCTATTTCTCTTCTTAATGAAAACCTCCTAGTTCCTTCTAGGTTGCATTTTTTTATCAATCTAAAAAGGTCAAAACTAGTTTCCTTCCTAAATTGGAATTGTGAAAATCCTGAACAGGAACTAGGAAACCATGTCACTGAAAGTGGGACTCTGTACCATTGCTTTAGCAGTTGTAATCATAATAACTTATCTAGCTGCACACACATTGTCAACATGAGTTTATTGCACAGGCATACAGTATATCACAGTATCATGTGCGACCTAAAAATACAGGAATACACAACCGTTTTCAGCTCTTTATCCTTCGGTGGTACATCAATCATCATAACATATGTGACTGCATCTAGTGATAGCACTTGCAAGTTGTTATATTAGAAGCGGAAAATTCACTTCTTGTATGTAGCATAACATCAAGGATAAATGTGATGTACATTCTATTGATCTTGTCATTATGCCAATTTTATACCGTTGTATCATGCGCCAAACTGAGAATTGGGTATGCATAACTCTTTTTGTAATCATGTACTGTCTTGCTATAGTTTACTCCCTCCGTCTAGGAAAACATACAATTCTAAAACAGTACAGCTGTACTAAGTTTGATCAATTATAAATAGAAAACTATAAATATTTATGATATCAAATAAATACCGTTAGATTAATTATTATGAAATGTATTTTTATAATAAATTAATTTGAAGAATAACTGTGAATATCATTCACTAAAAACATGGTCAAATGTGAACTACTTTATGTGGCATGCAGCCTATAGTAGCATGCTTTTATGAAAGGAGGGAGTATTGCACATGCATACAGTGTAGTACAATGTCATGAAGCACTCTGACCTAAAATACAAGAATACGCAAGTGTTCCTAGTTATTTATTATTTTTATTACTGGTGCTTTTATTTATATATAGGGATAATGATAAAAGACTAAATACTGCAACATATTTGGAACAAGTAAATTGCTCAAACATCGATTATAGCCATTAAAAATTTGGTTTATTTCGTCATACCATATCCTGACTGCATTTAACTTTGTTCAGTGGTGGCACCTGCCAGTTTGTATATTGGAAGAGGAAAATCTCGGTTTTGGTATATGTGGGAGTGGGAGGTTATAACATAGCATCAAGATTAAATTGTATTGCACATTTTGTCATTTTGTCAATTTGGTAATGTAATGTAATAACATATGGGAATATGCCAAATTGGGAACTGAATATCAGATATGTGTAAGTATTTTCTATAGAAACCCCAATTTATTTGGAGTACTGTTGCACATGCAACCATTTGCTACAACTCAGGATCTAATCGTTGAAATAACCTATATGTTAAACTCATTGGTACAGGTTGTTAGTAAAATGGTTGTATGTATAGCATTTCCCATTTATTTCTTAACTTCTTTCACTCTTGCTATTATGTGAACTTTTTGAGTTCGATTGATTTCTGATAATGTGGACTGGGATGGTGTTATTTTACCATGAATACTATTTTTCTTTTGAAACAATTAAACCCCCCACCCATAGTTTTATCTAGCACTTTTTTTCATTTTGGGGACATGGCTGTGATATATCTTTTTGGTTATGAATAGGCAATTGTCTGAAAAATTTACCACTGTAGAGTACTTACCATTATTGTACCACAAATGATTCTGAACTGTGGTATGTGCATTGGCGAACAAAATTCTTACCATCCTTGCTTTTCTGAATAAGATTTTATTCTACAATGTGTAATCAAACATCACTATTTCACTTGTATCATTACATAGAGTTGAACCTACACCAATTTGATGAACTCTGGCTGTGTAGGGGGTCTCCCCTTACATTAAGGAGTATATATTGTATAATACATAACTCAGTTTTGGATCGTTTCATTAGTGGATCCTATTTATAATAATAATAAAAGAAGGCTGAACGATGTACCATGTGAAACTGAGTAATTCATTGAAATGTCGGTTATAGTTCAATTAGAGGGTTCATATCATCATAACATGTCTTAACTGCATATAAGCATCTAATTTTATCCAGTTCAGTGATGGCAGTGTGGCACCTGGCAGTTTGTATGCCGGGCTATAGCATGACATCAAGATTTGCAACTTTTTTAATTGTCCTTATATTCAAATGATATTAGTGATATACTGTACACAGCTATTTTCTAAACCCATATTTGTTAACTGTCATCATATGCGAATCTATACTGGCACGCACTAATTCCAAATATCTGGAATTATCTGTTTATTTGGCCATGGCTACAGTTGGAATACCTGTGTCTTTCTTATTTTTGGTCTACTTTTCTTGTGAACATTATGAAATAAGAATACATCTCATTCAGAGTTTATATTTTGTTTTTCAATGCTTACTCAAGGGTCATTGTTTTACTTGTATTGCATTATCACAAAGAGTTGAACCTACACCAAACTCTTTAATGGGTATTTCAGGTGTCTACCCTTACATTGAAAAGTTCTGCTATGGTTCTCTAATCCATTTGGCACCATGGCTGCAGGATCGTCTCGCTCCGGCTAACTTGGATTTCATGATCTTCAACCACCGTGGAAGAGCATTGCCGTCAGACTCAGACCTGAAGCTCAAAACATAGACATGTCGTTCCAGAATCCAGATCGTGTTCTTTACTTGTAACCTGGAGGAGGTTCCAGTTTTGTGCCCATTTATCTAGAGGGAAAAGAACTTTTCCTGAATTCAGACCACAATTAGCTTATCTATGCTGTAAACTTGAGAATTTGTGTCACCTTAATTTCTACAATATTTTCTACAATATGTATGGAGGTGACTCGAGCTTCTGTTGTAGTCTGGACAGGTCAATCCTCTGCCGAATCAGTAGCTTTGTTACCCTTGTTGATATTCCAATTAATGAATGCTAGTGGAGAAAATAATCCTATTTGCCCAATAATAATAATAGCGATTTTTGAGTAACCAGCCAGGCCGCTAAAATAGCGATAAATTCTGTCAATAAAAAATATTTCCAGAGTATGTAGTGGTTTTTACTTTGTATGTATTTAGAGTTTTAGACATAATGTATATTGGAGGTATGTAACAAGAGCTATGGATATATAAAAAAAACAGTTAAAACATCCTATAATTTGGAAGGAGGTAGTACTACCTTATTCCAAATTAAATTAAAAGATAGTTTGGCTCTTCTAGATACACTGATCTAAAAACAGCCAAAATTTTATATCATCCAATTATTCCCACAACATGGAAGAATGAGGGTGCTCCTACCGCTGGGTCACACCGATGACATGACTCAGCCTGGGATGGAGCTCGCAATGTGTGGAACCGAACCTGACTCAGCGGGATCCGCGCACACAAGAAAAAAAGATGAGGGCATTTCTTTCTGCCATCTTCTTCCGACCTTCCAGCGAGTGTGCCGTGGTTCCTCTGCCGAGTCCATTGCTTCGTTGCCACCTCGTCTTCCTTTGTGTTTGCGCCCTCGTTTGCGCGTCGCCACCTCATTGTAGTCATGTTCTGACCGATCTATTCCGGATTCGCGCAAAGAGGACGCCGCCAGTAGTATTCGTTATGCGCCGTGCAACAAGGAGGACGCAAAAGTAATGTATTTTTTTTTAATGTGAGGGAGGCGTGTTTGATTTCAGGGAGCCGCTCCTCCATCGATGCCACCCAGCGGTGTATGGTACCAGGTGCTATATATGCATTAAATGCATCGAACCGGCCACAACCTACACACGGCGAATGCTCTGCATAACCCTTACATGATATGGAATTTATGGAAAGAGCTTTTTACTAAATGAGTGTGAAGATGATAATGTAGGGAGTAAGGGGTTGTTTGGTTGAGGACGCCACGCCACGCGCCAACGGTGGCAGCCACAACATGGTGTGGCGGCGGCGGTCAAAAACCCCGCCACAATTAGCATGCACTATACGACAAACATGTGGAGGAAAAGACAAGTAAGGAAGAGTTGTGGCCGCCACCGCTAAAAATATAATTAAACTCCCCGCATTTGTTCGTGGCGTCGGGCGGTTAGCGCGTGAAAGTGTGGTTGTGAACCAAACAACCCCTAAAAAGGTTAAAAAAGACAAAGTGTGGTACGCGAACCAAACAACCTCTAAACCATGGAGATGAGTTAACAAATTTATTTTTCTTTATAATGAGTTAAAAAAAGAAAATTAGTCAATTCACATTTGCCGGGAGCAACAAACATCTTATCGGTCACATCACATCACATCTCCCCAGTGTATCCCCTGGCCACATCACATCACGTCTCCCAGTCTGAACTCTGAATCCGTGCTCGCTGCAACCGCGTGGAGTCGGATCGGCAGCTCCCGTGAGATCTGAAGAGCCCAAGAGGAGAGAATATTCCAGCTGGACTGTTCAGTTCAGGCCGTGTGCCCCGGAAATCCGACGGCTCCGCAGAATCCACGGGCTCCCGCCCCCAGACAACGTGGGAATTGAAATCCAGCCCTCTCGCCCTTTCCAACCCCGGGTCCCACCACCACCACCACTCCCCTCCCGCACGCCGTCCTCTCTCCCTACTCGCGGGCCCCACCGGTCAGGCTCTCGGCGCCCGCCCCCAGAAAAATCGGCCCGGACCCCGTCACCCCGAGCTGTTCCTAGCTGCTTTCCCCTTTCCCTTTCCGTTCTCGGAGGAGGACGAGGCCGCGACGGCACGCGAAAGCGACGCGGCGCCGCCTCGCCCAAAACCCTCGCCTCCCTCCCTCCCTCCCTCCCATGTCGGGCCCGAAACCCGCGCCCGCCGCCTCACAGAACCCTAGCGCGGCCCCGCCTCCTCGACCTCCTCCTCCTGCCCCGCCTCCGCCGCCGGCGATTGCGAGGGCGCGCGAGGAAGGCGAGCTCTCCTCCGGCGCCGACGACGACGAGGTGAGCGAGCTCTCGCCTCACGCCTTCTCGACCCGCGCTCGCTCGTCACGGATCTAGCTCCTTCCTTCCGCTTCCGCTGCAGTTGCTTGCCGTTGACGCTTTCGACTCGTCCCGCGGGCGGGCGGGGCGGCTAGGTACCACCAAGCTTGGATCGGCGGTGCTGGGGTGGGGTGCTTCGCTTAGGCGTTCTGATGAGGAAGCGTGGTTGGTTGATTTGCAGCAGCTTGGTGAATTGTTGGGGGATGGACGCCCGTTGTTGTGGTAGTGCCTCTAAGATCTGGTAGCGACTGGAACAGGGCTTCCGGTAGGGGAATTGGATTGGATGCATGATTATAAGCTCATTGTTTGGTGTTTAGGAGTTAGGATAGGACTACGACACACATCTATAGGGTTTAAATGCGATCTGATTCTGCGGTTATGGTTGACCTGTCTTATAAAGTTGTAGTGCGGCATAATTCAATGAAGGTGTACGAGCAAATAGGTTGCTGATGTGTGCTTTCTGCTAGTTGCCAAGTTGGTGTTGTAGGTTTGGGTACTATTATATACACAGATGGCGCTTTTAAGTGCTGTGAGATTCTGATTGGTGTATTTATGCACTGCATTAATCAACTTCTCATTTAGCACGTGCCCTCCGTTCCAAATTGTAGTTCATTTTGGCTTTTCTAGATATATTGATTTTGCTATGCACCTAGTTATACACTATGTCTAAATGCATAGCAAAAGAAATGCATCTAGAAACTCCAAAACGACCTAAATTTGGAACATAGGAAGTACACGATTGCGTATTTGTCACCCTTTTTGTGTTATGTATGTATTGAATGTACCAATGCATTTATTGCCGATTTGTGCTTAGACTTGTAATGTTTGTCGCTTACCGTGCTCATTAAATTGCTCCGACCAGAATCTGCAAACTCGGCTAGGTTCTGCGTCCATTCTTGGCAAGTTTGTGGAGGCTGGATCTCAAGTGCCATCGGCAACTCTCCTGGTAAAGGTACGTTCTGACTCACGACAGCCATCCTGCGTTCATGTTTTTTTTACGCCAGTTTCTTTCCATGGAAAGATAGCCATCTTTACTGATCCTGCTGCATTGCCTCTTGTCCTCTGACTTTTACCAGGCATTGTATCAAATGTTCTGAATCATAAAGCATCTGCTCCAAGTTACAAGAAGATCATGAGGGTGAATCAAGGGCAATTCAAACCTGGTACTAATCGGAATCTTTCATGGCAGAAGCCTGTGTCAAGTGATAACCTTGTTGTAACTTTCTCAGATGATGATGACGAGACAGACTCTGTACAGACAAGGCAAGGTAAAGTTAGCAAGGCCAGCCCTCAAGGTACACAGAGAACAGGGAACAGTATGCAAACTAGGATCATGAGAGAGGAAGTATCTCAGCAGAAAATCATTGGTGCAAAAGTAGGTCCTGCACACTTGCCCGCTTTTTCCATTCACACACAGAAATGTAGGGGCTGGTAGGGGATCAGGTAATACCTTTGTCAGGGTGAAAGAGCCACCTGTCCGCCAAGTTAATCCTCTCACGCCTAAACAGAAAATACAAAATGGAGTAGGAGTAAATTCTGAAGATCATAGGTTAGAAATCTTGCGCCATAAAATAGCTGCTAAAGAAAATGAACTAAAAGGTCAAAAAGACCTTTGTCTGCTGTTGCTATGAAGAATGCAGATCTTTCTTCAAATCAGCCAAGGCTGCCATCAGAAAAGATAGGGCTTGAAGCATCCATCAGTGGGGAATATTCACGCTTTAATAGTCAGTCTGAACATAATGGAGGGCCAAATAAAAGATTGAAGCTCAATCAGCAGCATTCACACGGTCAATTTCGCAGTGACCTGGTAACATTGGCACCTATTGGTTCTACATCAGTAAAAAACAATGTGCAATCTTCAGAAGTGACAAATCAGTTTGAAAATGGAATTACTATGAACCTTAATGTCAGTGAAACAGATACAACAGTCACAACAACAGTACCTGCAGATCAAATACAACAAAGTGGGGCAACTAAGATCCTTCGTCACCACAAAGATACAGGAGGTGCTAGTAAGCATGCTATGCATGAGACGCACGTTGGGCTTGCAGCAAGTCCACCATCTACTGACACACAAACTATACCAGAAGATACTAGTGCTTTGGTACCTGTCACGTCTGCCCAAGCTAGGCAACAGGTACTGCCTGTTGGTACTTCACCTGTGTTAGACGGAACGCCACAATTGCAAGCTGGCAAGGAGGTTAGTTCTGCACTCTTGTGTTGCTCTACTTATTCTTCTTGTTTAGTAATACATCTAATTATTAGTTGATGCTCAGTTAATGCTTCTGCTGTGTTGCGAACCTGCTAGAATGCCCCCTTGAATGAATTATTGAGCTTGAATGCAATTGTGAGACACATATGGTAGCAGTTTGGAGCCACTAGAAATTTTGTACTGATTATACCTGACCCTAAACTGAGGGGGGTTCCTTCTGGGAGCATGTATTTCAGCACTTCCATGTTTTAATTTGATTGTTGAACTCGTTTTAGTTTCTTTTTCTGGAATTATGTTTTACAGTGTCAAATTTCACTGTGTTACATTAAATTTTATTACAGCACAGATAATCTGAATCTTGTTGCGAATCATTGCGTAAGGTAAGGTCAATTGCCCTTTTCTATTTTTTGCAGAATGCGGGATGTTTGAACTGCAGTGGCCAGATAGGTGTAGAGACACGGAACACAACATTGTTGTCTCTACTAGAGATGGAAGAATTACAAGACAAGGAATTGGAGGATGCTCAGGAGCATAGACAAAAATGTGAAGCTGAGGAAAGAGAAGCTCTTAGAGCTTATCGCAAAAGCACAAAAAGAGCTTTAATCGAGGCAAACGAAAGATGTGCAATTCTTCGTAGAAAAAAGAGAGATTTGCTCTTCACAAGTCCATGGTTTACTTGCAGAGAATTCTTCTTTGGTGCAGTCTTTGAGTATTCGAATCCTGAAAATGGCCTTGCAATGCCATCATTGCTCAGTTCTCAGATTCATGCAGATAGTCAGATGCCTGAAAATCAGGGTGGCGGACACAGGCTACATCCTGAAGAACCTTCTCAGCAGCCAGTTGATAAGCATGAGGCACGGCCACACTATCATGATAAGCTTGCTGCCAGCACAGCTGATCCCAGCTCTATGACTGCTGTCAATGCTGATAGCATCCTTTCAGATTACATGGAGGATGATCTTCTGTTCCCCACTAGACAGGCAAGATCAGAATGCGCTTTGGATCTGGAGAATCAAATGGAAGAAACTATACATGTATACTCAGAGGAAAACAGACAAGTTTCTGGTGACAGTGCTCAGGATTATGAACTTCTAGAAGCTTCTTTGAGGTCTAGATTGGTGGAAAGATTTGGGAAGAAATCATGCTTGAATAGCACCATTGATGAAGGCACTGAAGAAGTTGCTGTTGGAAAAGTAGCTGCAGAACATGGCAAGCAGTCTGCATATGTTGGACATCAGTTACAGGAAGCTGAGCAGAATATTATTACAACTCCTACTCCTGAAGGTTATATCACTTGGGTTTTCTATTAATGCTTTACTTAATGATCTGTATATATGTTGAGGTGCCACAGCGTATACTGATTTATCCTGCAAGCATCCATCCATTCGATAAGCTAATCAATAATCTTCCATCTCTGTTATCAATATATTTAGGCTTTATAAATTTATACTACACTATGAATCTTTACTGAATAATTGCTGATAGTGAGTTTTGTTACTGGTAATGCTATCATCTTTTCATCCTTGTGTCAACTTGCATGGGAATCTATTAGAATTTAAGTCCTGTAGGATGAAGTCATTGCTATTTATAGGCATTGATTCTTTTCTTTTCTTTTTTTTTATGGATAACAAAGATCTTAAACTATGTCTATACAGTATATACAGACAATTGGACATAATACTCTTGAATATCCTAGTGTGGCTAGAAATTATGTTTCTCAGTTTCCTCCTTTAATTTTCGGAAATGATGGACTTTTCTACACCTGCACATGTGAACTTCTGTGTAACAATACTTTATTTTGTTGTGCAGGCACAATGGAACTGGAAAATGATGGTGCTGAAAAAACTGGCGGCCTCTCTAATTCTAGTAGTGGTCCTTCACTGGGTAACTGTGATCCTGAGGACAACATTTCCTCTCTCAAAGAGTTATGCATGCCATTAGCTATGGACAGTCTCATTTTTCCTTCTTCAGCTCCACTAAATGCTGCTAGACAAATCAAGCGAGCATTTCCTCGGATTTGCAAGGAGCCTTCAGATTACAAAAATGACTATGTGATCAGTGAGGCAGCGTCTGAAGTTACAGAAACTGTACAAGATATGATACATGACCTTGTTGGAGAAAATATGAAGATGCTCCCAACTACCCAAAAGGATAATAATATGACACACAGTGTGATTGATCCCTTCTGGCCCTTCTGCGTGTTTGAGCTTCGAGGAAAATGCAATGACGAAGAGTGCCAATGGCAACATGTTGAGCATCATGCTTGGAGAAAGCCAAAGCTTGCAAAACGTTGTAGGACCTCTGTTTCAGGTTTGCTTCTCTCTTGTCATGTTGATTACTTGACTGTATAATTCCATAATCCATAGTTCCATACACATTATGCATTGTGAATATTCCACATTTAATTTATTGTAACGGATGATTGCATGCAGGCCAGATTCCTTATGGTTTGTCTCAGCCTCCTGTGCCAGTGTATCGTGTAGGTTCACATCTTATTAAAGCTGATCTGAACTTGACACAGTCAGTGTTGGCTAGCAGTTTATGGCAATATTGGCAAAAGGGGTTTTGTGCTTCTTTTCCTTTACCTCTATCTGTTCAAAGAGTTCTTCCATCAGATGCACCATTCTTACAGGCTGGTGATGGTCGGATTGGTGATTTTGATAGGAACAGGCAACTATTAAAGCTACGAATGCTGGATGGCAGGAAGGTGGGTAGAGCGCTGTATTGCAGTTATCATCACATTGCGGAAGTGGCATACATATTGGAGTCTGGTTCTCCACACTCAACTTATTCTTGAAGTTTCTTGCTCTTTCTATTCTCGTGATATTGCAAAATGGCATATCAAATATCAAATATTTTGATTAGGTTATGTCGGTACTTTCGTTCCAATGCAAAAATGCTCTAATTTGACAATTGCTTCTCACCAAGTATTTACCACCACTTATGGGGTTTAAACTTTATTAGCATAAATTTCATTCTTATGGGGTTTAAACTTTATTAGCATAAATTTCATAGTAGTTGTAACATGATGGGGTTTAAACTTTTTGGTTTGAATGAATATATTTACTTCATTGATATTTGATCTGCTTGTATTTTGATTATTGCTGTGTAACTTTTTATTCTGTAGAATAAGATTGTACAGGATTCTGTTGATATTGAATTATTCTTGGAGGCAGCTCTTGATTTGTATTGTGGAAAAGTAAACAAAGCTGAGAGGATCAAGGTGAGCATCTGTATATTGTACCCTTCAGATTAGAACATGTTTTAGCTGCTTCTACACAGTTGAGTTCAGGTTAGATATTGTTGGCCATTAGCTTATCTCTATATAATGTGTGTTTTGCAGGCTCTTTCACTCCTGGCGCGGTCCATTGAGGCTGATCCAAGTACAGTTATCCTGTGGGTGTTTTATCTCCATATTTACTATCAAAAGGATGAAGGACTTGGAAAAGATGACATGTTTTCTGATGCGGTAAACTAGTTACTGGTTGCTCTCTTGCCATTTAGTTTAAGCCTACAAAATTATGTTGGAAATTTGGAATGCATGAGCTACAGATGCTTTTTACTTCTTCCTTTTTTTTCTTTTTATTACACTGCTTGTTCTAATGTATCAATTGCTGATCTTATTCATGCTCATGCAAAAGCTAATTTTTGTTCATTTGATATGGTTGCTTGATTATGATTGCATCCCTCTAATGCCAGATTGTGCTTCAATCCCATTGTGGTCAATCATGTTTTTTACTTTTTGTTTTTATAGGACATGAAAAAAAACTTTAGATGAGATTGTGGGCATTTCATATCTGTGGTTTGCATCCAATTGATACATGGTTGATTTATCATTTGTAGATGCTATTATATAACTATCAACAAACCTTATACTTTGTTTTCTTTCTAGGTGCAACACAATTTTTGTTCCTATGAATTATGGCCTATGTATATAAATAGTAGGTTGCGTGTTGATGATCGATTGGATGCTTATAACGATGCTTTGAGACTGCTCTGCCAAATGACAGCTAACAATGACAAGGATCTACAAGAAAGAAGTGCTTTTCGTACTAGACATCTTCTTACAGATGATTTACTTCCTCTGCATGTCTGGAAACGTAGAGAAGGCAATTTCTAGGATTATTGGAATTCTTCCAACTGCAATGCCTGATAATTCTGGTGACAAGTTGCTTGCTGATGTCATTTCTAGCTTGACCATGTCCGACAGATGCATATTTTGGATTTCGTGCCTATATATCACAATTTACAGGAACCTTCCAGAGGAAATTATTGATCAACTAGAGTTCCAGAAAACTTTGCCTCGTGCCTTAATATGGCCTTCTATTGATCCCAGTGTAGATAACAGAGATAAAATTATAGAACTTTTAAATTATGCTGCTTATAAGATGGCTGAAGATATTAGTGAATGTGTTAAAAACGGGGATCCATCTTACCTGATGTTATCACAATTCCTTGCTGTTAACCACATTAATTGTCTAGCGGCTGTTGAAGGCTTGAAATCTTCTGCTGATATGCTGGTGACGTACATGAAGGAGTACCCAATGTGTCCTCAGATTCTGCTTATCTCAGCTCGGTTAGACACAAAGCATGGTACATGTCCTGGTCTTAAAAGCTTTGATGAGTTGATCTTGGATTGGCCTAAAGAGGTACAAGGAATTCAATATATGTGGAATCAATATGTTGAGCATGCTCTGTCCACTGATACCGAGTTAGCTGAGAAGGTACTGACTTGCTGGTTTGAAGAACATGGAAAAGATTGTGATATCCAAAGCAATGCTGCTATTTGTATAGAACTGAACAGCGAAGAGCCTGGAACATCATCACATGTTTCACCCCAGGAAGTTGGTTCTGGTACATCTATATCAGAAGATCTCGTCTTTCGGTTATTAAACCTTTCATTGTATAAGATACTGGAGAACAACCTACAGGGAGCACAAATTGCTGTGGATAAAGCATTGGAATTGGCTAATGGGGAGTGGTACGAGCACTGTATAAGGGAACATGCTGCAGTTCATGCACTGGAGCTGGAGAAATCATCGTCTTCGACAGATGCTCAAACTCAGGCTACATTCAGTTTAATCATTGGCTACCTTGCAGATCATCGCAACTTTCCCACGAGGGAGCTGCTGTCACGAAGGTTTTGCCAGAATGTTAAGAAGCATAGGCTTAGGCAGCTTATAGATGACACTATTGGTTCTGTTCCTGCAGATTCTTCTCTGATAAATTCTGTCCTCGAAGTGTGCTTTGGTCCGTCTCTCCTTCCAAAAAGAATTGGCAATGTGAAGTACCTTGTAGATTTTGTTGAAACGGTCATGGAGGCTCTTCCTGCAAACTTTCGCCTAGGCTTAGCAGTTGGTGGATTTGTAGCT
The DNA here is from genome assembly GCA_015847255.1 of Hyparrhenia diplandra. Lineage (NCBI taxonomy): Eukaryota > Viridiplantae > Streptophyta > Magnoliopsida > Poales > Poaceae > Hyparrhenia > Hyparrhenia diplandra. The sequence goes on along the minus strand of JADLZK010008841.1, from coordinate 212,822 downwards.
AAGCACTACACAGGTTCTGATGCAACCTCCACTGGGACCAGGTTCTGGGCAAGCTCTGTCCTGATCAACACCATCTTCCGAGCTGTACCTGTCGCACCAGAATCAGTATGGCTAGAAGGTGCAGATCTCCTGCAGAAACTTCATGTGACAGAGATTGTGAAGAGGTTCTACCAGCAGGCAGGATCGGTCTATCCCTTCTCCTTCAAGCTGTGGCACGCGCGCATCTGGATTACTGCAAAGCCAGTGGGAGCGACACTGAGAGCGTGGTTGAGAATGCGAGGCAGCGTGGCATCGAGCTGAATCTAACACCAACATAGTGTTTTTGTCCCTTTGATCCAAAGCTGCTTGGTTCTTTTTGCAAGGTGGGAGATGTAGGTAGTGTTGTGTTAACTGGAGACGGCGTAGATACATCGGTGGATCATGGTGGTGGTGAGATCATTTTGTTGTTTTGGTGCAGGTTTAGTGGGACACAATAGTTGTCAATAGGTTACAGAATCTGTTTCTGATGTAGTGATGTGGTAAGTTGTGATGAAGGATACAAGCATATGGGGCGTATACCATACTTTGGACTAGACGGGCTAGAGAATGTTTTTTTAATGTTTTCCGTTCTCTTGTTTTTATCTGTCGTCAATGTATTAGATGCATAACTGCTACTTATAAACATGATCTATGGAGAAATGAAATGAGATTTTTGGGTTCATTCTTGCAGTTTCCCAGTGGTGTATTACACCATTATGTTGTTATTATAAATTCAATGCTGTGTTTTTTGATGAATCTGATTTGGTCGAACGGGTCCCTGTGGTCATAGGATGTGGGGCAGTACCACGGCATTAGGAATTTGCAAGGAGCTAACTTTACTTTGCCTATATACGTACCACGGTAACAAACTTGGGTCTCAGGCCATGTTTGGTTTTGGGGCCAGGCCATGTTTGGTTTTGGGAAAAACTTGGTCTCAGGCCATGTTTGGTTTTGGGACTTTTTAGTCTTGAGTAAAAAAAGTCCCTAAAAATCGAACAAGAGAGACACTTTCTTTAGAAGTTGTACAAAATCTCTTGGATCCTTTTTTTAAGGTCCCTAGGACTAAAATGTCCTATGACTCAACCAAACAACCCTGTAGTTTACCTGACATAGGAACACAAGTTTGTTTTTTTTAAAATGCTTGTTGCATCCGGTTCATTATGGATCTCTGGCTATGTGGATGATCATGGGATGATTATTACAAGTAACAGTTAATTCATATGCCAATTGCCAAACAAAATTGGGGGTTAAGACTTGATACTAAACTGGTCTGAGGTCATGTCCCCGCTTCTTACATACATCCACATGACAAACAAAACTCTTGCGAGTGCTGCTATACTTGGTTTCAGAAGTAGGATACTCAATCGGTTCGTTGCGGATCTCCTGCTGTGGACGAAGATGGATTCGTTCCATATTACCATCATTATTAGTCGTTCATTCATGTGCCAAGCGGGAGCTACACTGAAGTGATCTCAACTGACAAAAACAAACCTCTGAACATCAAATGCAGCTACGCACAACCGTTTGGTACATATGGAAGGCACTGAATGACCTTAGATTAAAAAGAAAGAACTGGAGTGTTTTTCAGGTACATGTTGCAGTGGCAGCGGACATCTCTGCAACTAACCTATCACTCCAACATCCTAAAAAAAAAAACCTCCAACTTGAAAGACCAAGCCTGTTGACGGTGGATAATGTCTACTTTTTACCATACATAAACGGGATAAATAAGAATAAAACAATAAAAGATAGGGTTTATACCCCTAAATAATAGGACAAATTTAGCGAGAAAACATTTAGCGTATGAAAAATGATAGCAAATGATAATTAAAAATATGCCAAACATTATATAATTTTACACATAATAAAGATAAAAACCATAGATAGTTCAAAGTCTTACTAATACATTACATCAAAGTAGTTTGAATACATGATTAAAACATCATCACATCACATAGAAAATACATGAGCTTAATCCAAACAAATAAAAGCATGCATCCACTTTAGCGCCAAATGAGCTGCTTTTTATATTAGCTTGGTTTTAAGCAAAAATGGCAAACAGCGGTAGCATAGTGTATAGCGCTATTTAAAACAGGGGTTTATACTAATAAAACACCCAGTGAAACTAATCCCGGCTTATCCAAACAAATGAAATAAACAAGCATGCATCCACTTTGCCAACTTTATAGCTTGGTTTCATGGAAACAGCGGTAGCATGTGTATGAGCTCCACTTTATGCCCACTGAGAATTATTCAGACACACAAGGTGTATGAACAATCTGAAAATGGCCAGTCTTTTTTATAATCTGCACCTGCTAGCTTCATAGTAGTAATAAAGCTGCTGCCCTCGTGTCGCCGTGTGCCTCAAACAAAAATGCATGCATAGTTTATACTGTATTGTTGTTTTTTTTCTCTTAATGCAGTATAGGTAGAGCTCGCTTTCAAAAAAAAAAAATTTTATTTGTTTTGTATCAACAATATATATTTCCTCCACTGTGGCCGGTTAGCTGGCCGGTCCATTGCTTGCTACTCAATCTAGCTTTAGCTTTAGTTGGCCAGGAAAGATGTATGAACATTATGACATACATGCATAAGGCACCTAGCTTTTGAAGCTTTCAGTGGATGCAATCATGAGTTTTGAAACTATATAATTTCCCTTCAAAGAACATATATACCTACGCGTACGTCCTAACAACCCACCTCGCTTAGCACATGGCGAATTAGCTATTGTCAAAAAGCTCCATTCCTTAGGGCTAACTACAATCATCTCTCCCAACTAATCAATACAGTGAGGAATTTCAACATGAGTCAAATTCACCTGGATCATATGCATGGAAATGGCACTATATTATTTGTAATTGGCGCGTAATTAAGAACTTTTCCCGCCATCTATATATGTCTCTAGTACGGATTGCAGAACACCTACCACACTAGCTACACAAGTCCTAACCACGGGCTTGATCGAAGAGATGCCGGCACCGGCAATGCTGCTTACCCTACTCACGGCCGCACTCCTCTCGCCGGCGTCAGGCGCCGCGGTGGAGTGCAGGGACGAGTGTGGCGGCGTGAAGATCCCGTACCCCTTCGGCATCGGCCGTGGCTGCTACCTCGAGACCACCGCCGCCGGTGACGGCGTCGCCACTGGCGACGAGCCATTCAACGTCACCTGCAGCAACCTCGACGCCGACGGCAACCCGCAGCCCGAGCTCATCCCCAAGGTGGCCGGCCTGCAGGTGCTCGGCATCGACGTGGACCGCGGGAGGATGCGAGTCTACAGCTGGGTGAACTCGCGGTGCCACAACGCCACGTCGCCGTCCAAGGTCGACGAGAACATCTGGGGTACGACTCGGCGACGTTCAGCGTCTCCGAGGCCGAGAACGTGCTCACCGTCGTCGGCTGCGACGTGCTGGCCTACATCGGCACGCAGGAACGCGGCGTCGAGAACCGCTACGTGGCCGGCTGCAACGCCTCATGCCCGAACGCGCGCGGTGGTGTGCGGCCGTCGTCGTCGGCGTCGCCGATGGCCACCTCCGGCGGCATCTCCTCCTGCGACGGCACGGACGGCTGCTGCAAGACGAAGATACAGCCGGGGATAAGGTCCTTCCTCCCTATCTTCGTCGCCGACGGCGAGGACAGACCAGACGGCTCCGGCAACAGCCCGTGCAGATACGCCTTCCTGGTGGAGAAGGAGAAGTTCAAGTTCCGGACGTCGTATGCCACTAACAGGGAGCTCGACGGCGCCGCGGGCAAGCGGTTGCCGCTCGTGCTGGACTGGGCAGTGGGCAACAAGAGTTGCCTGGTGGCGCAGAAAGACAAGGCGACCTACGGCTGCCGCAGCGACAACCACAGGTGTGAAGACTCCAAGACCGGACCTGGATATCTATGCAAGTGTAAAAATGGGTACCGAGGAAATGCTTACCGCGTCAATGGCTGCCAATGTGAGTTCTCTCTCTTCTTGCTCCTCGTCCTCATTCATCATTGTTGTTGTTGCTGCTGCTGCTCTTGTTATTGTTATATTTTCAATTTCCTTAGGAAATCCATGGTTGTAGTTTTCCATAAATTAATCTGAGCTAGTGCTCTATAAATTAAGAGTTTGATGTTTGCTACACAATAACTAGATAAACTAGGTGAATTCCTTGTTGCTGGCTGCGGGTATGCAAAAGTAATTTCAATCGAGTTAAGAGGAATGTAAAAGTAATTTCAATTTTCAATAATAAACTAAAGAAAATACATCATGCTTGAACTGCTCCTAATATTCAAATGAAAAAATAGGACCAAATTGAGATAGGTTAATCTCAGAGATCTCAGTAATTTCAAACTAGGATTCACTTGTTTTGACTAGTCAAAATGCTAAAATTTGATCAAGTGGCACATATATTATTATGATTGATAAGTTTGCACTTTCTTATTAATTAAAGGAAGAGCTTGTGAGTTTTTAAACTCTGAACTACACTAGTGGCCAAAATTCTTGACAGGTGCACCCTCCGTGCCACTCAAAGGTTCTTAACTTTGACTATATTTATAAAAAAAATATTAGTTGTGTGTTTATCTCTAAATAAGTTTGTTATAAAATAGATTCAACAATCTATCTAATTATACTAATTATGCACTAGAAACATTAATACTTTCTTGTACATATTTGGTCAAAGTTAAAAAAAGCTTAACTTTTTGAAAAGCAAGATGACATTAATTTTGGGACGGAGTGAGTACGTTATTTCGGGCCTCATTAAGATTAAGATGAGTGACCTTTATTGAAATTTGGTCATTTTTATTAAATCCAAAAACTTGATATGTAGTCGAAATAGGTCATATGGTAATATACTAATATTTTTTTTATAACATGTTCATTTTATTGTGCCTTAATTATACTATGCTTGTTGGGATATTGTCCACATTTTAGAGCTTGTTTGGAACACAAGAATTTCATAGAAATCCAGTAATATTTTATAGAATTAGTTCGATTTTATAGGAAAAAAAAAAAAAGAAACGAAAATTTTCCCGCATTTAAGTTTATGTGATGCCAGATGTCTCACAAGAATGATTCATCGTGCAGTTATTGACACGTGCAAGGAGACGAATCCATGCCATGCCTCTGCTAAATGTGTCAACACGGAAGCAGGAAGCCACAAATGTTTATGCCCTCGTGGTAGGCGCAAAAAGCTGATGATAGTGGTCGATGCGAGATAGATTACTCCATACCTTTAATCGGTATGCAATCTTTGTTCCTTTTCATTTTTCTACCTCTTCGTGTATTAGGCACTAGAATGCCATATAGACACCATTTCCGATGAAAGTTCAATTTCAAAAGTACCATTTCAGTCTTCAAACTTTACTTTTTGGTTTAGTGTCGTCCTAAAACGTCTTTGTTTGAGTACTAAAATTAAACCTGAAATTGATCTTTAAATGTGATTATTTCAGTTCTCAAACTATGAAGTTTGGGCTCAATTCCTTCCATGAACTATGAAAGTTCTAGGACGAGAATGAAATCACTTGCTTGATATATTTTTATTGATGAATTTGATCTTAAAGTGCGAAGTTTGAGGACTAAACATTTACTTTGATAGTCCTAAATTGAAATTGTGTCTCAAGTTTTGAGGACTAAAATGATGAATTAAAAAGTTTAAGGATGAAATTAAACCTTGGATGGCACTTAGAGCATCTTCAGTTTTGATATAGTTCACTTGCTAAACTGGTAGATCTAGCAAGTTAATAGAAGAATTAGCAACATCAAATCCTTTTCCAATACTCTCCTATGATAACTTTAAATATTTTTTTTCATTGGGAACCCTAAATCATTTCTAAACAACCAAACCCCTTTTCCAATACTCTACTATTATAACTTTAAATATTTTTTTTATTGCGATTATTAGTGTTGTGTTACATTGTCAGTAACTAACCATAGATTCGGACAATGTACAGGTAGCAGTGTTGTTGTGGTTGTGCTAGCTGTGGTGTTGTCTTGCACGTACGCGGTGCAAGAGAAGAAGCGGCTCGCCGCCATCAAGAAGAGATACTTCCGGCAGCACGGCGGTCTGCTCCTGTTCGAGGAGATGAAGCAGTCGTCGCCATCCTTGACGCTCTTCACCGAGAAGGAGCTGGAGCAAGCCACCGACCGATTCGACGAGCGGCACGTCCTGGGCAAGGGCGGCAACGGCACCGTGTACCGTGGCGACCTCAGGGACGGCAGGGCCGTGGCCATCAAGCGGTGCCGCGTCGCCGACGACGAGCGGCAGCGCCGGGAGCTCGGCAAGGAGGTGCTCATCCTGTCCCAGGTGAACCACCGCAACATCGTCAAGCTCTACGGCTGCTGCCTCGAGGTCGCCGTGCCCATGCTCGTGTACCAGTTCATCCCCAACGGCACCCTGTACGAGCTCCTCCACGGCGGCAGCGGCGACGACGACCGTGCCGGCCGGCCGCCGCCGTTCGCGATCCGGCTGAAGATCGCGCACGAGGCCGCGGAGGCGCTGGCGTACCTTCACTCGACGGCGTCGCCGCCGATCATCCACGGCGACGTCAAGTCCGCCAACATCCTCCTCGACGAGAACTACAACGCCAAGGTGTCGGACTTCGGCGCGTCGGTGCTGGCGCCGTCCGACGAGGCGCACCTGGTGACGCTGGTGCAGGGCACGTGCGGGTACCTGGACCCGGAGTACATGCAGACGTGCCGGCTCACGGACCGGAGCGACGTGTACAGCTTCGGCGTCGTGCTCCTGGAGCTGCTCACGCGCCGGAAGGCGCTGGCGCTGGCGGCGCCCGAGGAGGAGCGCAGCCTCGCGGCGCACTTCCTGTCCTCCGTCAGGGACGGCAGGCTCGACGCGCTCCTCGACGCCGGAGTCAGGGGCGGCGAGGTCGACGGCGAGGTGCTCGGGATGGTTGCCAAGCTCGCGAAACGGTGCCTGGAGATGTCCGGCGACAAGAGGCCCCCATGCGTGAGGTCGCCGAGGAGATTGGCAGGGTAAGGAAGCTCTGGCGGCAGAGATGTTTCGGTGAAGTTGGTGTAGTGCTTGTCAGTGATGATGATAGGTGAAGGATATACTATAATTTACGTACGTATAGTCCTACTAAGCCAGTACTAGGAGTCGTTTAGTAGGTCACCAAACTTTGCAGTACTCAAAGTAAAGTGAGATGGTCGATGAGCTAAACTTGTGTTACTTGCAGTACGTGCTAGGAATACAGGTTTGACGACAAATGAAACATGTTGGTTACGACTAGCAGTGACACAAGAAGTTGTATTGATCCATGTATGTGTTCGCTTGAATTTATCGGCCTGGCTTATAAGCTATATGATACAATATTTTTCTCTCGTAACAAAATAGCATAAGCCGGCCGGCTTAGTAGCCGTAGAAACAGGAACTATCAGTCGAACAACACGGTCTCGTATCAGGTTACAATTAATTAACCGCGTGTTATGAACAAGTTATAGGAAAAGAGAAATTAAAGAAACGTACGTGCATGCATGTTTTCATGCTAGCAGTTATATATACCGTGTGTATAGTATTGTACACTTGAGAAACACAGGAACAACGTACGTACGCGTCGTCTAGCTCTAGTACTCGTCGTGGCGTCGGCCGATGGCGAGCGCCCTGACGAAGCATGCGGACGCGCCAACAGCGAGCCCCGCGAAAGCCGGCGGCACGAGCAGGTCGATACCGGAGCGCCCGGCCATCCGCGCCGGCACGCAGACGTGGTCCCCGCCGCCGTCCAGCGGCACGCGCACCGTCCCGGCCGCGCACGCCGGCCTCCCGCCGCCGCCGCCGCCGCCCGCGAGCGCCCACACGAAGGCGGCCTCCGGCGCGAACGACGCGACGGACACGGCGAGCGCGAGCGCACCCGCCCATGCCGCCGCGTGCCGCAGCGCCGGCAACCAGTGCTGCCGCTCACCCACCAGCGCCTCCACCAGCGGGTGCATCGTCGTTTCGCCTCCGCCGGCCGCCGGCGCCTAGCTTGTTGTTCGATGAATCCTGGCGCAGTACGTAGGTGCGTGGTTATATGGCTGTAGATCAGAGCGGAGGTGAAGTGGGTGCGTCTCGTTTGGAGGTGGAGTGGAGTACGTGGAGGGGCACCGAGATGGAGCGAGTGTTAGGTGAGCTAAGACGGGAAGCTTTGTGATTTGGGAACCCGGCGAGAGGCTGGCTGCTGCCCCGTTGAATTTCTTGGGGGTTTGGTTGGGGCACGAGGGTGACATGTGGGAGTTGTGAGTAGAGCAATTCTTTTTGAGTGAAACTGGAGGGGTTTGTTTGTACCCACAGTATCCATATGCTTGTCATACTAGTGAAGATATATATACGCGTGGCACCCACGTGTCTATAAAATGTATCCGTAAAAAAAAGAACAATGGAATTTTAAATGCAAGTATTATAACAAGCAAAATTTTAAAATGTAATTATTTTAAAAAATCACGAAGAAATCCACATGAAGCACCAAATAAAATATTGCATTTGGTGGGGCCAAGGCTTGGAGTGGCTTCCTACCGCATATAAGACTATCTCCAACAATGCAACCTGAACCTAAAAATAAGTCTTTCAGTGTTTTGGGTTCCAAAGTCAAGCTCCAACAAGTAACCCAATCAGAGAACACGTTTTGCCTTTCAGCGGATTCAAGATGCAAAAAATTAAAGTGTCATCCAAGACAGATGACGCAAATCGCTGGCGGAAAAGAGGAACGGACACAACGGCCCGTCAGCATCCAGGTGGGGCGTTCGCCGCCGGGGGCGTCACCGTCCCGTCGCTCACACCGCCACAAGAGCGAGGGAGCGGGAAGCAGCGTGGCGACAGACCAGTGAACACATGTGGACATGGAGGCCAACCGCAGTGGGATCAGAGTCGATGGCAGTCGTTTCCATGGAGCTCACGCACTCCGTGTCCGAGCCAAGCCATGGAGTTGGCAGCGGTGGGGTTCGAGAAGCAGGACCCCAACGGGAGACGAAGACGCAGGTGCTCGTGTGCTCCATGTCCGAGTGGGCGGCGCCCTGGCTTAGCGACGCTGCTGGTCCAATGGTGGAGCCGGGGAATTATTCATAAGAGGGAGAGCAAATCCAACTTATAAAAAATGAGCACATTGAGTTACCTTAGATTTTCCATGCCGACTATTAATTTATTGACTTGACTCGAGTACTGTATTTATATACACTCTTGGAACAAATACACTATTTTTTAGTGGTAGATAATAACCCCTTAACAAGAAGGCATCTCGAGATGATTTTGTAACATTGATGTCTATGTTTCAGTCCTTCTAATGTGCTTCGTAATATTATTTAATTGTGTTTTGTATGATTTAATTATCTAAAAGACTTATACCAGTAAAAATTACTACACATACATCAAAGTTAATTATCTAGAAGAACTTATTTTTGTTTATATTTAGACCGAATAAATAAAAATCATGGACTTATACTAGTAAAAATTTTGCTTGGAATCCCTTGGCTATGCCACTGCGCTGGTCCACGCTACGGCCGGCGCGCAGGGTCAAGCACCGGCCTTTAGTAGGGAAGGGAAGCGGCAGCGGGGAGGACAGAGATTGGGACGAAGGGATGAGAGAGAAATCGGGCGGTGGATGGATAAGTTTTGGGTCCGCATTTGTTGGAGATGGGTAATTTTACATCACGTAACTTTTTACTGTACGTTACCCAAACCAGCAAATGCCTGCTATGTTTGCCTTCCATCTGTTGGAGATAGCCTAAATGACAAGGGAGGTTCTCACTCTGACTGATCTACTCCTCATCGAATTGTACCTTTGGGCCTTTAGCCACGAGGCATGTGGGATAGTGTCGAAGACGATGGAGGGTCATATTTGTTGATGGTGATATATACTTGCATGGGGCTTAGAAGGGACCTAGGTAGGTGCTCCCACAAACATCCTCAGATATTGATCCATGAGGTACCGTACATTTGGAGTGCTCATATTATCATGAAAGGAAATCTTCTAGTGTGTCTAAACAAAAGTCCACCACAGTCTCTGCCACTCCAAACCACGGAGGCCAATCACGCAAAAGGCATTATTGTCACATTATTTAGAGGAAGGCTAATAATATAGCTCACCCTGCATAGATGGTTCTCTCACTCGTGCATAAGCGGCCTTTTAAACACCGACGATATTACATGGAGGCGGTGTAGTTCGCCGGCGTCGCCGTGGAGTCCTGCTCCTGCTCCTGGACCAACTGGTAGAGGTTGACGGGCTCCGCTTCTCTAGTTTTCCCGTAGAAGAACGCACGGACGGCCCGGCGGTAGGCGGCCTGCGTGCCGTGCACCGTGTCCCAGAACAGGTACTCGTCGCGGTCGGCGCACAGCCTCGTGTCCTCCGAGCACTCCACCTCGCCGTTGAACCTGCCGCCGCCGCAGCACGCCGTCTTCACCTCACGCAGCGTTGGGTTGGCGATCATGTCGGACAGCACGTTGTAGAGGCTGGCGATGGAGTACCTCATCGCCCGCATGGATGATCCGGCGGCGGCGGCGGCGACGGATTTGGCCATCTCCGCACGGAGCAGGGAGTTGAAGAGCTCCGACAGGTAGTTCCCGCCGACGTCGCACTCGCCGTCCGCCGTCGTGGCGCGCTGGCTCGGCAGGCAGCCCACCGGCAGGACGTCCAGCAGGACCAGCTTCCGAGCTCCGAGCTCGTACAATGCCTGTGCATGATTATGATTACTGTAAAAACCGATCGATGGACACACAGTGAAAGTACCACGTGCGTACTTTGATGTATTTGAGGTAATCGGCGACCATGCCGGCCATGAACTCCGGCGCCTGGCTCATGGGGACGCCGCCGCCGGGGACGTCGAAGGCAGCGAAGTCGTTGCCGCCGGTGCTGATGACGAACAGTGACCGGCCCAGCAGGCCGTCCAGGCTCTCGCGGCCCAACAGGCCGGCCCGCAGGATCCTCGCCTTGGTCTTGGCGAACAGCTCTACCTGCTCACGCAGGGTGATCGTCCCGTTCCCCTGCATTGCATCCATTACATACATACATAATTTTTGGCAGATTTTGTTAATAATTAGTACTTGAAATATTGTACCTACTCCTACAGATGAGATGATGCTATTGGATATATAGAGTATGTTTCGGCTTATTTTCTCTTACACAATATATCCTATTAATTCAGCCGGAATCGGCCGAAGGGCTGATTCAAGTTGCTTATTAGTACGTACAGTGACGTCGAGAATGCCGGAGCCGCCGGAGGCGTAGTTGGTGCCGACGCGACCTCGAAGCAGGTGGAGCCATGACAATGGCGTCTTCAGTGAGAGGTACGCCGGTGGGCTCCTCCTGAATCCCAGATATTGTGCTGCAGCACGTAGACGTTGGTGTCATCAGAGAAAGATTAAAAGAAACTACACAACAAGAACCAAGCTTCAGTTTGTTTACACAACTACCATCTAATCGATCTAATGTCTCGTCCTACAATTGCTGGAATTTGGACTCAAACTGATTGATTCGACACGTTATTCGATTCAAGACATTGATATCCTAATTGCATTGCCGCTGCCGCTGCCAAAAAAGCAAAAAACAAAAACAAAAACAAAAAACAAAAAAAACGCAGAGAGGGTAGGTTTACCGATGATGTCGGCGAGGTTGTAGGCGTTGGTGAAGCGTCCCGTCCGCGACAGGACGGTGTTCGGGAGGTCGACGCCGTTGGGGGCATCGCCTTGGGCGCCGGCGCCGGCAAGAAGTCGTTGTTTCCGGCGTCCACGAGGGAGTCGCCGAACACATACATCGCCGGGACAACTACCCGGCCCCGGGTGCTGACGCCGGTGCTGATGGTGAGGTCGGCCTCATCACCGGTCGCCGAGGAGCAGAGCGCTGCGACGGCTAGCAGTGGCAGCAGCAGCAGAGCAGCTGGCCGAATGGCCGCCATGAACTCAATCATTGAGCTGGGAGGGACACGGGAAGGACACTAGTAGTACCGGTCACAGGTGTGTTTAAATTCGCAGCAGAGACAGAGCAGATCGCACTAGCTTTGTGCAGTGTCGTCTGTCGTGGGTTACTGTAAACCGCACAGGACGTAGATAAAGCCTCCATTTTACATGCGTGAACAACGTGTTAGAAGATTTTATTATTCTTTTTTAAAAAAATGCTTGTGTCGGTGGTTGGAAAATATCGCTGGTACGGAGTACTCTCCAGGGGGTTGTATTTTTATTTTGTTATAAAAAATAATTTAAGAAAGAAAATTAGTAAGGAAAAAAATTATTGCAGTTACAAATTAACTAGTTCACTAACCCGTGCTCGCACGGGTTATAAACTTTGAGACACTAAGTTATAAGAATTAAGAAAATATTTTTCAGTTCACTAATATTCTACAACAATAGCTATAATCGGTAATCTATATTTTATACTCAATTGTGATCCATAGTTTTTTTTTTGATTACATAGCACCTACCCCCTTTGTCCCTTTTTACCTATCGCTCGGGAAGCGGGAATGAGAGAGGGGCACAAGTTTCTAGCGACAACTAATGTGGGACGGAGGGAGTATGTGACTATAATAGTTTAATTAAACTACGCAAAGATCTATTTTGTTACAATAAACCTAAATTTTGATTCTTTTGAATAAACCTAAATTTGGATTCTTTTCCCCCAAATTTTAATTTATTAGTTCTTTAGGTAAAACAACTATTACTTAAATTAGTGACTATAGTCTACCAAACTGCGAATTTAAACAGTGCATTATTACAAAAAAATCAATAAAATTGGATGAGGTTTCCCTTGCTAACTTCGGTAAAAAGAACAGTCTACCCAACTAATGAGAGAATGTTTGAGATTTTTATAACAATTGTAGGGTCTACTTTTTTTCCACATCTACCATTCACGTGAGTAATAAATTGTACAATTAATAATTTTTAGCATCATATGTATTTAGTTGAAACAAAAAGAACTTAAAGTTTATAAATTGCTGTTTCATCGCTTTTACGTGATATCATGAAAATATGTACTTTTTCCATGTGTTAATTTGAAAGTCTAATGCTTGTTGTATCATTAACTAAAAATATTCTTGTTTTATTTTATTATAAGAATATTCAAGGCTACCCTCTTAGTTTTGATAATGTCAAAAATAGTTATTTCAGCATGCACCAAGGCAATCAAGATGCTAAATTTAGTGTATTGTATTATTAATGATTTCTTGTGCAAATATTTCTTAAAATTAAGATACTAATATTCATATGACATAATGTTTAGAACAAAAATGTTTGAACTTAATTTTTTCAAAACAACCACTTACGAATTTGATCTTCATGAGTGTTATTATTACTTAAAAAGTGAGTTGTTGGTGTCGTTACTACCTAGTTTATCTCCAACCTTGATAAACCTATAAAAATAATTAGTTATAATAATGTAATTTTAACTTATGGACGTTAAAGTAGTTTATATTAGCATTTATATGTAGCTTTGACAAATTTTGTTAATGTTTTATAACAATTGAGGCCTGTTAATTTCGGTACAAATTATTAAGATATATATATTACTTTATATTACCTTTCATAAAGCCTTTTTTTGGTAATTTGAACATAAACTCAGGGCTCAAAACATTATCTTTGATAATGATAGAGGTGGATAACTTTTTTTTTTTTTAAAAAGTATTGGATTAGTTTAATTGTGTTTTAAAATTCTAGTGGTTCGACTTTTTAGCAACAAATAGCATGTAATTTGAGGTAATTCAGGGGACACCAATATTTAGTCATGAACGGACTCAACCAAGCAGTTGGAGGAAGGCATTTTTCTAGTTAATAAAAATAATACCTAATACTCAATAAGGTTTGTATCAAAACTTATTTGTGTGAAGTAATCCAAGAAAACAATAATTAAAATGAGACAACCGGTGGTCAATAAGTATCATATCCTTTAGGTCACAAAGTGACAAATTAAATTGTGATTATGGGATATAGCAAGATGGTTGTACCTTTAGTCTATAGGAGCGATCGGTGTCGGCGTTGATGTAGATGTTGTGGACAGCGTGGAACCGGTGGCCTCCATGTTCCCACCATCCCTTTCTTGAAGTAGATGTCCTTCCATACGTCGGCTTCCATCATGTGTATGCTCAAGTGCTGGTTGTAAATTGTCACATCATTTATTAGTTGGTAAAATTTCTCCATGTCAAGAATTTAGGGCATTTTTGTTAGTGGTCGAGGCATAGATGTTGTCCACCTCGTCATCATCAAGTGGTGCATGCTTAGAAGTAGTTGAGGTTGGTTTGGCGCAGCTGGAGCGTCAACCTGCTCGTATGTGTCGTCATCACATCGGCGTAGGCTATTGTAGTGTCGGAGTAGATGGAATCATTGCGGTGTAACATTGCCTTCCGCATTGGTTTCACCGGTTGGTAGTTCGTGTAGCATCGCCTCCACATCGGTGTTTGCCAATAGGTAATCGCAGCATCGCCTTCCTCGCTGTTCATCAATAGATGGTCGGTGTAGAGGCGCCTTTCTAATTCAGTGCAGCATCGCCGTCTCTGTGTGGCGGCATTGTTGGGGGAAGGAGCCATTGCAAATAGCATCCATACTCTTCTCGACATTGTCCGCTATGCATCCCAATAATAGAAGCCAGTGTACATAGAGCTATTCAGAATAGGGGAAAATCAAATGAGTTTCTCACCTTTGGAGGATGATGTGCACATTGTCACCCTCGTCGCTTTTGGAACACGTCGTCTTCAATCTCCAGTTGATGGCGCAGACCATGTATTGATCCGTGGGAGCTTCGGACATTGATAGATGAAGGAGGTGTTGATCATGAAGAAGTTGTTCAACGCGTCCGTCCTCGTCCTTCCGGTTCACGCACAACCCGCTCGTCTTTGCGGTTGGTACTACCGATAATTGCATCCACTCCAATCTTCCACAGCCAAGGTCCGGTGCTCCCCCAACAGCCACTTCTGTGGCATCCATGGCGATCAACTATTTGATCGGTCGGAGCCCATTTGTCGGATGCGGCACTCATTGTCGATGTCACACTCGTTTCCTCATGCACCTGGGGTTGAAATCCCTTGAAACAAAAATGTGTAGGGGCTCCCCTACCGTCGGTTCAAAAAAAACATTATTAGTAAGTTAATAAAAAATTACACCTGGTCAAAAAAGTTTATATCAAAACTTATTTGTGCGAAGTAATCCAAAGATATTAAAATTAAATTGAAAATTATACCTAACGGTCATTAAGTATCATGTCCTATTAAAAAAATCAAGATCATATCATGTACGTCGCAGAAGACAAAAATGTATGACAGACCTTCAAACTAATGCTGCAAACTATTTTGCACCCATGTGTACACACACCACACTAATCAGCTTCAAACATTGATTCATGGTGATCACTATGACCCTAGAGACCACAGGTAAGAACCCTCAAACGTTCATTATATTCACGTTGTACTACTACGAACCTATAAGTACTCCCCTCATTCGTATAGTTATGTAAGCAAGCAATATCGTGAAAGTGGAGTCGCCTTACATAGAAATATATATTGTTGGATCGCTAATTATGACATGACGTTGTTGGATCGCACATCACGGCTAGGTCTCTAGGAAGCAATCAACGGGAAGCCGCACGATAAAGCCTGACACAAGCTAACACCACAAAGACCTCCCCGACGGAGAGCCGAAAGTAGGTAGATCCATAGTTCAACAAAGAAACTGGGACGTACATATGTCGAAGGAGATGGCCTGCCACCTGCGGACCTATTGTAGATGTACGTGCGTGCAGTGTTGACTTCCTCCTAGCTTCCTCGGCTCGGCTACCATATGTCAACTGCCCGGCGGCGTGGCGTTGCCGTGTCGAGCCATGCTGAAGCGGCGTCGCCCTCTCTCTGTTGAATATATCCTCACCTTACGTACGTGAATATGGATACTCCGAGACCCCTTCTGGCTCGATCTTGGAAGGGATCAACTCTGCTAGATTTTAAAATAATAGATTTATTTTTTCTATGTGGATATGGATATCCGAGACACCTTCTGGCTCGTTCATGGCAGGATATTAAAGTAATAGATTTATTTTTTTCTTTCTTTTTGGGTTCTGGAAAAACACATGTAAAACACCTAGATTGAGTTTTGGAGTTATTTTAATAATATTTCAAGTAATGGTGACCAACCGTGAGTCATGCAAATGTATTTGTATTTTTTTTTTCTTCTCAATTTTGATTAGATCTACTATTATTAGGTATACGTGGTGAGTTTTTTTATTAATTAATATCATTATGTTTTATAGTGGCAAAAGTGGGTAATTAAAATATAAGTTTAGTGGGTTACTTTAGGCATTACGTAATGGCATGGTGGGTAATTTTTTAGAAGAACATAATATAGATCCGACGGCTATTAATATTAGTTGTGATGGTGTCTATCAAATGGATGACTAGATGTTTCGATTATTGTGGGAATTTTTTGGATTTATCTTTTTTTTAGCGCGTGGGTGAGAATCAACGTGGTGCCTCTGTTGGAGCCTCCAATTAGTAATAATAAGATGGAGAGGAGGGTAGATTACTGATCTAATTTTTTGTACTAACTCTTATATTTGTTCATTCTTTTTTTTACAAACATACTTTATAGATTAGCAAAGAACAAACTGCTATGTGGGTTAAATTAACCCCCAAAGATATGGTCAAGAGCGTCCCTTATTGGACAACTCGAGATAAGAGTAGCATTATGACAAGAGATAAATACACCTAGAGGTACAGATACATGTCGAGCGTAGCTAAAACATGTGTTGTGGTATTGAGATTCGTGTGTATCTTGTAGACTTTGTAGTTTTTTTTCCTTCTCCTTCGTTACAAAAAAGTCCGGGTATAGAATTTAGCATCCCAACTTGGGATTTGCAAGGTAGAGGAGGAGTTGATGTAGGTGACCAGGTGTCTTTGGTTGTCGGAGAGGAAAGTTGGTTCCAAGATATTCAACCTCGCTAACAATTGTACCTGCTAAAAGCAAGGGCTGCGCTTCCGCCATGAAGACGTAAAGAAGCAAAGTGAGTAGAGATGCCTTTATGTAAACATTGAAGTTGAGGTGACTCCTAGAGCTGATTATAAAGACTCCTAGACCTGTAGTACGACTAGATATAAAATTTTGATCAAGGGCTAAAGAAGCATCAGCGTAGATTCTTAATCCCTCCACCATAGCAGGCCGTTCCAACCCTCGAAAAGAGGGGGTGAGGTTGGATATTGAAATAATCATGATAAGTTTCAATAGGATTGTGGTCAAGCATAGTGTTATTAACATAAGGTGCCTGCAAACTTGAAGAAAAAATCGCCTCATGATGTAATAGTTGTGGGACCTGTTTGGTTGAGCATTATTTTCATCCCGCAAAACAATCTGCATAACAAGGAAATCAACGTTAGCCGCATGGTGAACCTCGCCAAACTATGCAACTTTTGTTGCTGAATTTTTGTCATTCCTAGCTTTCCAAAGATACCACATAATATTAAGGGTTCCGATCATCCGGTCATCGGTGGTTTGAGGGGTAATAATAATACGAAGGATATTTTGTATGCCATCATCTTCTTGTGGAAGGCTAGAGGTGCAAATAGGCGGCTTAGCGAAAACCAAACGACCCTAGGAAGATTGCATAGGAAGAAGAGGTGGGCATCATTTTCCACGAGCCACAATCGAGCATACCTACCGATATGATTACAAAATGCCCCCTGCCCTCTTACCTTTAGATAATACCCACCCGATTAGGCGCCATGTGAACGTTTTGAGGTTGGAAGAACATGTCTTGTGTTTCCGCACTTGTCGCATGATTTGCATGGCTTGGGGAGAGACACCTCTTGTTCCTTGCAATTGTAGTTGTACCATTGTCTTTGCATTGAGAAAGGAGAAAGCATTTTTGCAAAGCTGATGCCATTGGGAGATGGTTTCCATACTAGGACATCATTATCGGCCAGAAAGAATAATATTAGTTTGAGTAATGACCTGAGTAGCTTGAGGTGAAAAAAATCTATGATATAAGATTTACATTCCAAGTTTGAGAGAGATGATTCCATAATTGATTAACATTAGGGGAAGAGGCATAACAGTGACTTGGGAGGTTAAGATTGGAGTGGATAGTGTCCCGGATGTGACACCACGGGTGTTCCAAATGTTGGAGTTACCTTTGTGAATTTGAAATAGTTGTGTTGGCGTCCGTGATGCGCTTGACCTCGCAAAATAGATGACCAAAAATTGGACTTTGGAGTGTTGCTATTAGCAGTCCAAAAGGATTTATTCGAGTAATATTTAGATTTGAGAACTGCAAAAAGGTGTTCATTCTTGTTAGTAGCAATCCTCCACGTTGCATTAAGAATGAGACTCTTAAGGTCCCTTGTTGCCAAACCTGCATTATCTTTAGAAAGTTTTTCTTGTTGTCTCTCACCTCCACATCAGCCGACTACATAGTTAGCACTAGCTATTGCCATTGCGGATGCCCTTGCATTCCAAATTTTGGATGGGCAACGGACACGGACCCGGAGAGCATTGTCTCGCCATGTGCCACTCGCTTTGATCTAGTTTCGCCCTTCTAAAGGCATTAATGGCAAAAGCACCCAACATTCTCTTGGTAAAGCCCTTTCCCTTTAGAGCCTTTTGTGTTCTTGCCCCCACTTTGAGGTAAAAATTATGATTTTGCCCTCATTTTTCTGACTTTGTGATTTTGCCCCTGTTTTAACCCTTGCCAACATGTTTTTGCCCATGGTCAACACGTTTTGATTAGGGGCAAAATCGTGTTGACTTGCTTTCTCTGTGAAGGATAAAATCACAAAGTTAAAACAACGAGGGTAAAATCACAAATTCACTTTAAAGTAGGGAAAAATCACAAAGCCCCTTTATTTGTACATGTGTTTGCCACCCTTCGATTGCTTTAAGTTTGATTTATTGTGATTTTTTAAAGACAAAACCACCTCGGGGAGCTAAAAAAACAATGTTTCAAAGATGCCCCATCCCGAAAATTGGCTATTTTGCCGGCGCCGAAATGGGTTTCGCTTGGAATACCATTAAGTTTTTGGGCTTCGCTCTTTGCCCTTCTCAAGTGTCGCACTCACGCTAAAATGTCCTCGCTGGACCAATTCATGTGTTTAGGCCATCTTTGTTCCCCATTTTACCCTTACGGTTTGGCGACTCTGCCGCCCAATCTCCCAACCACTTTCCCCGATGAAGGCCGCCGAGGAACTTGATGACCGCCACGGGCGTTGGGTCGCGGCGGGGTCGGGAAGATGATGCGGGAGTGCTCCCGCAGGTAAGGCTTCCTCATCGGTAGCGGTGGCGCCGCCCCGACCGAGGGGCTGCCAAGGCCCGAGCCGTCGGGGCCGAAGACGCACGGGGGGAAGAAGCCTCACGATGGTATTGCCCCGCGGGCGTGGCGCCACGCAGGAAGGGGGCGGGGTTCGCACGGAGAGGCGGCCGCGGTGCGAGCAAAAGAGGTGAGCCGCCATGAATGGAAGGGGAGCAGGTGAAGCACGGTGAGCCGGACGGAGCGGAGCGTGCGAATGGATAGGGTGCCTTGACCGTGAAAATAGAAGAGGAAAACCGTAAGGGTAAAACGGGAATAAAGATGGCCTAAACATCTCGATTTGGTCCGCTGTGGCATTTTAGCGAGAGTGCGTATGGGCAAACGAGCGAAGCCCAAAAACTTAATAGCATTCTAGCGAAACTCATTCCCGGCGCCAAAAAATAGCCAATTTCTCATGCCAATAAGCCCATCGAATCTTTTTGCTAATTTGACGATTTTTTAAACTAATTACAAGATTAACACGGGTTGATTTCTTTTTCCAAGAATAGCACATTTGAGGCGCCTTTGCCAAAGGCGCCTCAATTCCACACCGAGGCTCCATGCATGGCGGCGCCTCAAGGCCGTCACGGCGCCTCGCCGCCGACGTGGGCGGCCTTGAGGCGCCACATGCAAAGGCCCTCGGGCCGGGCCGCGCCGTTGGCAAAGCCGCCTCAAGGCCCGCCATCACCCCACGCCGCGGCTCCCTTCCCTTCCTCCTCATTCTCTTCTCTTCGCCACCGTGATTAGGGTTAGGATTGGGCGCCGCCGCCGCCGCTGAAGCCGCTGCCGCCATCGCCGCCCGCCGTACCGCCTCCGCCGCCGCCCCGGAGACCCCGACGGCCGCCGCCCGACCGGCTCGGCCGCCCCCGAGGCCCCCGCCCCGATTCACCGCCGCCATTGCCGCCGCCGGGCGGGGGCCTCCATCACCCGAGCCCGGCGGCGGCCACGCCGGCGGGCTCCCGCCATTGGAGCCGAGTGCCCTACCTCCATCTCCAAGTTCACCTAGACATTGCAAGGTAAACCTCTTCTCATTTATTTTTCTAGTGTAAATGACATTGCAATTATTTGTAGCTATAATGTTTACATTAGTTTGAGACCATATAGGTAGTTCTAGTGAGTTAGGTTTAGCGATTTGGTGTTAGACCTTGTAGGTAGTTTTATTTATTTATTCTAGGGAGCTAGGTTGTGATACTTAGTTGCAATATTTAGGCATTACACTTAGGGTTGTTAGTTTGTCGCCTTCGCCTCCCCGATGAACCGGTCATATGGTTTTGTAGATGGATTGTTTTGTCCGTGTCTTTTACTGAGGTACCGTGAGTAAAGAGGCTTGTATGTTTGATGGCATGGAGGAGGATTTGGAGACGCTTTGACCTAACCTCCTAGCTATGATGCTCTTTTGCTACGATTGAAACAGAAGTTTGGTGTGGAGGTCGCGCTTAGTGAGGTTCGATGGAGGGTCCACTAGGCCACGCTATGTCATGATGCCCTTGGTTGACTCGGCTCACTGGACCCGCTACAACCGGGTCCTACAAGGTTGCAATTGTTAAATGCCGGAGGTGGTGGTGGAGAGATGTATAGCCGATGATCGATGACGATGACGGCCCTTACTCCGATTGTCATGGAGGCGGTCTTGAGGCAATGGAGGAAGATACACAATTGGACGGTCATTTCACGTAGGATCATCCGTAGATGGCGGCGCACGACTCCGGGATTAGATCACCAGGTGTTTGGCGCACGATACCTACGATGTGGATGATTTCGAGCGGGGAGGAGGAGGAGGTACAGGAGGAGGAGAGGATCGATGATTTGGTAGGCAGTGAGTTTGAGTCCGAGGATGATTATGAGGAGGAGAGGATGTCCCCTCCTCGTTCACTCGTTGCCAACAGATTACCAATCAAAGAACTTCATGCAATGCCGGTGCAAGGAAGACTAACTAGAGAAGAGGATGCGGATGTTCCCCTCCCGGTTCCTTTGTTCGTTTCGAAGCACAGCCCTATGTTCCACCGTGATCCGCATTACGAGAGACGAGTTGATGCGATTTGCGGTCGATGGGTGTACCTTTTAGAGGCGTTCCCAACTACGAGGGGACGTTAGCATGACCGATATGGCGCCGGTGACACCGCCTAGAGTTGTGCAGCAGCCCGTGCACAATCATGAGAATGTTATCCTTTCTAAGGGGATGCTTTTCGAAGACATTACCCGAGCTAAAGTTGTTTATGCAAAACTATGTCGCCCACCACCACAGCCGCATAAGGTCACTCATTCTCGACAAGGAGGTGATGTACTATGTGGAATGCAAAAACCGCATCAAAAACGGTTGTATGTGGAGGGTAAATGCTCGGAAGAAGGTAGATGGCAAGTGGAAGATAACTCGAGTGGTGCAACCCCACACATGTGCCGATAACAAGTCAAATGAGAAGCATCCTCAACTCACGGCACGCGATACCTTGCCCGTCGCGATATTGGGTCTTGTTGATGACAACAACGATGTTTCAATATCGCCCTTGATCCAATCCAATAGTCGGATTTACTCAAGATACGCCCTTTATGGGAAGGTTTGGCGTGCTAAGCGGTGCATTGCGGATTCGATGGGGCAACCGGCAAGAAGCGCATAAATGGGGTTCCTAGAATATTATGTGCAATGAGGTACTACAACCCCGGGCTGAAATGGTTCAGAGACACCGGGCGGTATCACTTACCGATCGTAATCGTGGAAAGTGAGGCATGTGTTGAAACGTGTGTTCCGGTCCTTTGCACGCATGTAACATGCATTTCAATATTGTCGGCCCGTTGTTCTAGTTGATGGCACCTTCCAAACAGGGGAAGTACAAGGGTGTGTTGATGATGGCAGCCGCCGTTGACCCCGAGAAGCAAATAGTACCGCCGGCCTTTGCATTGGCGGAGGGAGAGTGCAATGAGTCATGGTCGTGGTTCATGTGGCATCTAAGGGTTCATGTGCTTGGGCCAACTCGCAAGGTATGTATGATATCCGACCGCCACGCTGGGTCTCCTTAATGCCGATGAAGAAATAGAGGGTCACTCGCCTTTGGTCCATCGATGGTGCATGTGTCATTTCGCCGCTAATTATTGGCGGCGCCGGAAGAAGAAGGAGGTTTGTGCTAAGGTTAAGGAGCCGTGTTCTCCCCCCTACCCAAACCGAAGTTCAAGGATACGGCGGCGAGCTTGATAAAATGATGAACCCACGGGGGAGTGCATGGTTGCGGCGTCGGATGGAGAAGAAGGAGAAGTGGGCGTTAGCATATGATGAGGGTGGATGGCGTTGGGGCATAATGACTACGAACTCGTCCGAATCTTTCAACCGTGTGTTCAAAGGTGTTAGAGCCTTGCCGGGTGTCCGGAATTGTTGAGTACTCGTTTCGGCGCAATGAGTATTTTGTAAAGCGTTGGGGCAAGGCCTGTGCAAGGCTTGCCGCCAAGGATGGTCCGCTTTGGAGAGGCCGCTAGGGAATTCATAACAGCAAGAGGCTTGGTCGAAGATGCAGATAGGCGAACCGCACGGGCCAAATAGGCGTGTTTATAGTGTGCGAGGCCGGGGTGGTACAACCTTGGGTGGCGAACGCTATGGAGGCATCAATTATGTGGTCGATCTAGAGAAAGTGGAGTGTACTTGTAACGCACTCGATCATGCATGCCCCTTTGTCACATGATAATCTGCGTGCAAGGTCATCGATATGACTACAAAGATCTCCCTTATATGTCACCATTGTACCGCCGAGAGTACACGCTTAAGGTTTGGGAAAAGGCCTTTGAGCCCTACCTTGACGAAACACACGGTGGCCGCCTTTACCATGGTTTGGACTACCTTCCCGATCACAAACCGAGAAGACGGGGAAGGGCAAAGCGGAAGACGGCGCGGCTTGTAGGTGATATGGATGCCATCAAAGGTTACGGAAAGACAGATTTGCGGGGGGGACTTCGACGAGACACGTGGCACAAATAATCGTTCGCTTATGCGGTGAGCCCGCCACAAGGCTTCGAGACATAGAAGGGAAGGGCAATAAGGGTATACAAATTAATTTGCTTGTATCTTGTTATTTACTAGCACCTCAAATTGTTACATTGTTTATAGTTTTCCTTTTTTATATACATGTATGCTCTAACCTTTGTTTTCAACTTGGTTACTGAGGATGGCTCCTCACCAGACTACCCGGCCGGACACCGTGGTACGACCTAGAGCACCGAGCGTACTTCTTGGCGAGAAGGAGCTTCGTGAGTTCCCGACACCTCTTCGACCACGGGTGCACGATCCACTCCACCGACGAGCGGTGCACGCCGCCGCATACGTCGCTACTTCCTTGAGCTAGCCCGGGTAGTCGCCGCCGGGCTTCCCGATCTTGACCCCCCTCTTCTCACAGCTCTTGTGGATAGGTTTGGCTTGTTACTATGGTTTTGTCCTTTGTTTGTGTCTAATATCTTCTATTTGCTTTTCTCGGTTTCGACCGACCATTACATTTGTCTACTACATACTGACAGGTGGAGGCCCGCGACACACACGTTCCACTTTCCTTGCGGCGAAAGACTATCACTTTGCGGGACTTGAAGCTTGTTGGCATTTCTTAGCGCAATTACTAGAAACAGGTTTAGAACCCATCTCCCAAACGGCGCCGTAAATGATTGTTGGCGTTTCTTAACGGAATCATTAAGAATAAATATTATCCTTAATGATAACGTCGAGAGAGCGTCGATAGATAAATTGAATATTGCAAGGGTCAACCCGCAAGCGCACGGATCTATCATCGTAGCATTTCACCCGAGTATTCGGTATCGTTCATTTATATTTTCCCATGGGAAGGCAGGTTTAGATTTAATATGATGATGATAGCCCACAATGTATGTATGGATAGCCACTAATCATATACAGGGGTAAGTGACGATAATATTGGAGATAGTGGTGACACACACACTTCTTGAGCACTAGAAGGAATAAATAGAAAATAACAAGAAAGGAAAAACCTATGTTGAGTTGGCTATTCTAATATCGCCAATGCGTCGACTATAGTCTACATATGTCATTCATGGTTCATAGCGTAGATGGGCTAAAGTGATGAGGAGATGCCCGCGCCCGTATATATGCCCCCCGTGACACTTGATAAGACTCCAACCCGACACTCGGACGTGGAGGAGTGCGAAGGACGAACGAGTTGTCACCCTCTGCCGCCTACCTCACTACCGTGGGATGCCGGCATTTCCCGCATGATTCTCTATAGACCTAAGCACCACGCTTACGTTTATAGAAAACTACCTAAACTCCCCTCGGTACCCCGACCCCTACGGATCGACAGGCAAGAGTAAAGGTAAACCCGAAGGTACACTGCACCATCACTCGAACTTAGTTCTACTACGTTCCAAGAATAAAATATGATTCAATTAGCCTAAAGTTAGTCATGTTAATTATCACATTATACTAACTATACTCTAGTTGGCATAATATGAATATAACATGAGGATAACTATACTCTAGTTCATATGCATTGCGATATAAATAATGAGACTTGAATAAAGGAAAGAACTTCATAGTAAATTACCAAAAGATCCTTCCAAGGAGACAAGCCCTCCTTGAAGCTTTGCCTAACTCGAATCCTACTACTAAACTAATGAAGGGGAGAGAGTGGTGCTCAAGGTGAGAATGTAACAATGTGATGTGTAGTGTGTTGTGTGTTTTGTGTGTGAGGAGTGCCTCTCTTTATATAGTGGAGAGGAGGAGGGGAATGGAGGGCTCTCCTTGCTTCGAGCTATTCTTGGCGGAAACGAAACTTTGCACCGCATGCAACCGCCGCTTGAAGATCGGTCCAAACCGCCGAGAAAGGGCGGAACTTTGGCCGAAATAATGCGCCGGCCGCAAGGGGCGGCCGCCCCGGGTCGGGCCTCCCGCCCCGCCTTCTCCCCCCCGCGCGCGTTTTGTCATTCACATGTTGGGCCTATGGTGGTGCATGGGCCAAATTGTGCGCGGGTTTGGTCCTCTTGATTGATCCACTCCTTGGCGTCTTTTATTCAATACGCTTTCTAATTTATTTGGCGACTTTGTACTGCTTTCCACTTTTATACCTGCAAGACATAATTTCTACGAATACAAGTGGAACTAGGTTAGAAGTAAAGGTGTATGTATCATAAGTTTGCCCCTTTCTCAAGAATTGGATATAAGTTGGCGGTATAATATACTCGATAATGACCGCCAACAAAGCTCATATTTGGTTTGAAGGTAGGTGGCCTTGCAGTGACTGGTGTTCTAGATGGAGACAATTGGAAGGACGCGCTTGAGCAGCTTCTGTGGAAGGCGGCCAGAGGACAACTGGAAGTAAGCACCGGATCTATTCGAGTTCGCTAAATACTACAACCTGCACTTTGTTTTTGTGCCTCAACCGCAGCTAACTATAACCCAATTTTAGGAAAACCTCTCGTGTCCCTTCATCCCCGCTCGCTCAACACTTTCGAGAACTCAATCCCCATGCACCGAGGCGACGTGGAGAGGTACGCCAAGGTTTGGTTGTGGCACTTCCTTGGCGGCTTCCTTTTCCTGATGGTCAAGGAAACATTATCACCGGATGTTTTTGGGCATCCTCGCCAAGACATGGGAGGAAATATCAGCCGCATACCGGGTAGCGTGGTGCTTGCTTGATGTATCGGCAGTTGTGTCTTGCTCCGCCGTCGGACGCCGACACAACCCCAACCTAGGTGGTTGTTGCTACCGCTACGTATTTGGTCTTTGGGAGCGGTTCCTAGTGGCGAGGCCCAATAATCCTCCGGCGTTGCCTGTAAGTAATGATTTCCACTTATACGTGCAATGTACCAAATTTATGTAAGGTACTCATTTTTCACATACATGTTCTTGTTCAATGCAGCCATGGTCTCACGGGGATGTACTCCCCACCGCCTGCACTGTGGACAAATGCATTACGTGGAGAAGGTGAAGAAGAATTACAAAGAAGTCGAGGAAAACCGTTGAGGAGGTACAAGCAAAGACACGGACAACTTTGATCGCATTACGCAATATCGAGTTCCAACCGCACCCTACAATGCGTGTTTTGTTTGGCCTTAGCTACACTTAATCGGTGTTTGAGCCCTACCGACACTTTTTTCAAGGTATGCTTGGACTCCTTGGGACCGCTACCGACCTGCAAGACTTCCTCGGTCCTCTCGCGTTTCGAGGAGGAGGATGAGTGGCATACCGACGCCGGTCTTATCTTCTTCCACGTGGTCGAGATGCACTTACCGATCTGGGTGTGCCGACAGTTTGGAAGGTGGCAGCCATACCCAGTGCCACAATACTCGACAAACCCACAATTGCACAAGTAAGTCCATTCATTTGTCCACAATTGAGCAATACCCAAAGGCCACGCTCTAACTTATCATTGGAAAAATCATTTTCTATGTAGGTATGATCGGAAGAAGAGATACAAAGAAAAGAACTGGCAAAGGACACACCTACAGCTTCATTCAATTGTGGGAGCACAGCAAAAAGATCACCAAATGACTATGGGCCAAAGACACGACCCGGCAGATGACTTTGATGAATACCTACAAAGGGGCTACAGAGGGAATACAAGGACACATTTAAAGACAAACCTTCCACTTTCAACAACCCCACGCCAGAAATCAATGTGGTTGAAGATGAGTATGACCTCATGGTTAGGGATGGGACACGCCTTGAGACGGCCCCTTTGCGGTATCATGTGGTAATTTAGTTTAGCAAATACTTGTCGAGCCCGCAACTATCCACCATTTAAAAACATTATTAGTCATGACTTGTGGCTGTTTGTTTGCGTGCAACAACACTAACATCTCTCTCCGACGAAGGCTTCAAAGCACTAGAAGAGACTCAAGGAGAGCCCGACGGGCGCTTTGAAACAATATGTAAAGGTATACATTCTCTCGATCTTATACGAGATAACCACATAGCGTTGCAACTAATGTCATAACTCTTTGTCCTTAATGTGCGTAAAGTGGCGCATGAATGCGTGAAGCTTGCTCAAAAGCTAAATTGCATGCGCTCTACGGTTGTGCCACTACCGGCAACGGTCGCCTACGCAAAGTCCGTACCCTTCGAGTTCGCCGCCCACGCCCACCTACCCCACACAGCCTACATGGAAGGGTCATCCTCGGCTGTCAGACTCCGCCTACCGCACTCCCGGCCTTCTTCGTACTCCCCACCTACCGAGGAACAACAGGAGGAGGAGGACGAGGAGGAGGAGGAGGAGGAGGAGGAGGAATACGAGTATGACGGGACATGCCTCGCCTATGACGAGGTTTTCGCCACCCGTGGTGCACCCGTAGGTACCCAAACAAGATCGTAATACATAGAACCAATCCTCTAACTTCTATGTTTTATGCCTTCCTAAACTAATCCACCGCAAAACCATGCTTCAGTGGTACGTGAAGCCCAACACTATCGCCGAGGCCAACGCGAGCGTGACCGCACGCATATTGGGTACACTCCAAACATACTCCCTACGGAACCAAAAAAGAAAGAGGGTTCGAAAATATCCATACACTCCTCGCGAAGTGAAACAAGGCTACATGGATGCTACATACCCGGCAAATATGGCATGGAGGCTTTTGTAATATATATGCACTTATGTTATGGCATGGAGAGACTTATGTAATATATATGCACTTATGTTATGTATGGCATGGAGGCATTGCTAACTCCTTTACCCTTGGTATAAGTTATGTATGGCTTTATTTGGATCCGAACCAAATCCTCTTTTAAGACATAAGATAAGATGTTTGTAAAATTCTATTTAACCTCCTTAACTATGGGTGCCCTTATATTGTTGCACACTGTTTTACCATTGTATCCTCGCCACACCAACAAAAATAACCTTCAAAACCACTCATGAGGTTATTTAAACGGGCTTCAATACTTTAAGGAGTTAAATATCTGTTTTTTTTAATTCTTCCAAATGATGCAAAGACACTAAGCTTCAGCGCCACAATATTGTATTGCTCTTTTTTTTTTCTCGGCGCCAGTAATCGTGGCGCTTTTGGCAATGGCGCCCGAAGTTCGCCTTAAAAAAAAAAAGAGTGCAAAGGTGCGAGATCTAGTTCATTCCGAGAAAAAATTCATAGCACAAGGTTGTACACAGGCACATAAGGTTAACCACATGGTTCGACAAATAAGCATAAGGTTACAATAGTTCACCACATAGTTCGCGGCAAGAAGACGGATAGTTCAACATGGATCGCTACGTAGCAACTAGATAAGACAACATTCTTCACTACATATTGGCATGCAAGTATCAATTCACCGATCAACATCGAATCTCAAGCATAGCCTGGTAGCAAGTCTTCGTCCGAATCACTCTCCTCCACAAGAACCTCATTGCTTCGACTAGTCCCCACCGCCTCCACCCCTGGGCTGCATTTTTCGCCTCAATCTCATCGGCTACTTGAGAAGCTTGGGACCACCACTCTTCATCTTCTTGCATTTGCGCCTTCTTCGCCTCCTCATCTTGCATTTGCGCTGTCTTCGCCTCATAAATCTCATCGCCTACTTGCATCACTTGGGACCGTAAAGTCATGATCATTTTCCCCGCACATCAACGACGGGGGACACCGTCGTCCCCGCACCTGAACCACGACGGGGGCAAGTGTCATCCCGACAATGTGCTCCTCGCACCGGCACAACGGCGCGGGGCATGCAATATCCGATTTGTTGCCGTCCCCTCACAGAACCGTGGTCCTCTTGCACGTGAGCCACCACGGGGACTATGTCCTCCCCGCACATTGCCCACCACGGGATGGCATCCTCCCCGCACATTGGGCACCACGGGGACTTGGTCTCCCTTATTCCTCCTCCGCTCTTCGCGGCCGCCCTTTAGCTTCTTCTTGTAAATATTAATCCCTTTCTCATATTGTTCACCAAGGGCCGCATAACTCCCAACTGCCGGGCATGCTCACGCTGCCCCTGCCTACGGATGAGTAGGTACTCTTTGACAAGCCGATCACCATCTTCCATCTCGTTCTTGGCCTTGCATGTCTCGAGGAACTCTCTCTTGCCATCAAAAGGCTCTCACAAACATTTTCTAGTGTTCTGTTAAACGAAAACAACCCATATGAGTTAGGGAACATAAGGCATGATATTGCCTACAATGCATGAAGCAACCAACCTCATCATAATCCACCATATGGCCACAAAAATATCCTATTCCCCACTCGCAAGAGTCGGGCCGTAGTTGGTCGAAACACCACATGGGCACTTGACAGCCTCTTGCTCGTACTTTCAACCCAAACCTCGGCGAGGGTTATGAGCTCGTTCAATCTTGAAAAGTCACCGACATCATCCATGTTTTGGGCCTCCTTGTTGTTCAACTCAGCCTCCGCTTCGGCGACGCGTTTGTCAATTTCTTCAGCGGCCTTCTTTTGTGCTTCCTCCACCACACTCTGAATGTGCGCCGCTCTGTACTCGTCCACAACGAAACCACCTGGTCCTCTAATCTCTGTGAACAAAAAACATTCAAATATGATTCCACATAATTTAAAATGAGAGAGCATATCATTAGGATTGTGCTATTTGAACACTTACTCAAACGTAGACCATCCTCAAGGTCTTTGATGGCCTTGTACTCTTGTTCCACCTCCTTCCTTTTCCAAAGACAATGCATCTTCCTCTTCCTTCTTTTTTCTTTCTTCTTTCATGGTCCAAATTCTCTCGGCTTTTCACACCCATCTTGCAGTAATCCTATTTTGTTCACGTCTGCGGCGTGACAAGGTACGAGTCAACAAGCCGACTACCCCAACGCATCTTCGGTCCATGGCTTTATGAGCCGAGATCCGCCGCTTCACCTTATCCTCTCCCTCGTAACTCTCCCACTTGCATTTCCCTGCTCATTAAAGATAAGAAATCAACAAGTGTTAGCGAAAAATATTGTGTGATGTCATTGTCGATGCGGGGGTAAGCGACCAACCTCAACATAGTCGCCCATATGCCCGCACCAGTTAGCCTATGCCAAGCTCCGAAGGAACAAGACCGTAGTTCGCTTTAACACCACATTTGCATAGCACAGTGTTCGTACTCCCTAGGCTTTATTACCCTCTTCCTCTTCTTGTGTCTTTTACGATCGGGCCAAAGAGACTTGGGACCCCATATGTGCTCTCTCGAAATGACACTTCGCAATCCGGGATTCCGCCGCTCTTGTTCCCACACGAAAATTCATCCCATTTGTCTACCACAAAGATAATCTCCGCAATGGCATCGTGGCGGCGATTCTAGTCGTCGATGTGTCCAAGACTTTTGTCGAAATCACTCATTGGTGGAGGGTTAGGGGAGGTGGAACCCATCGCTTGAAGCGCTCATGTGCAATTCGGTAGTTGTACTCTTTGAACATGAGGTACCTTGGGTCAAACTTATCGGCCCGTCAATCCACCGGAAAAAAGAAGCACCTTTCAATGACCTCCTACAAAACATAATTTCATCAAACTTGGTACTTAGCCGATAGTAACAAAAGAAAA
Organism: Hyparrhenia diplandra; assembly: GCA_015847255.1. Lineage (NCBI taxonomy): Eukaryota > Viridiplantae > Streptophyta > Magnoliopsida > Poales > Poaceae > Hyparrhenia > Hyparrhenia diplandra. The sequence goes on along the minus strand of JADLZK010008841.1, from coordinate 182,144 downwards.
CCGGCAATATGCCGACAAATACTTACAAAGATATGAGCCGCACTCGAGAAGCAACGTGCGGTTGTCTCCTGATGCCCGGATCGGGAAACAACGGCCCGCAAACCACAATCACAGCTAGGGACTGGGAGTTCCGAGGGACGCCGGCATCCTTGCAAGACCTATCGGGTACAATTCGGGAGGATGACCTTTTCGTCCCCACTTCAATTTCCGATAGTCATACTCCATGCTAGTAACAAAAAATTGGTGACAATTTAGCAAAGTAACACCCCAAACAATAAATAAATAAATTAATCATATGGTGCACCACTAAAAATCACTAACCCTAACTTGTAAATCCAAATGGAACTAAACAAATATGAAACTAAACCTTGAATCCACAAGGAACTAATCTAATTCTCCTAAAAATAAATCCCCATACCTCAACCAAAAACATTCTTCAACCGAACCCTAGCCCAAACCCTAGCCACCAACCCACCATCCTCAATCTACCGGAAAATGAAGGAAGAGAAGAGAGGAGCAATACCTTCACCGAGCAAAGGATGAAGGAGGATTCGAGGGGAAGCCGGGGAGGCCAAATCGGGCGGCAGCGTCGCCCCTCCCTTTGCCTTCTTCCGCCGGCGCCGGGCGAGAGTGAGGGAGGTTGGGGTTGAGGAAGCCGGCCGGCCTCACTGGTCGCCCTTGAGGCGCCTTTTGCCAACGGCGCCGAAGCCCGGCCGAGGCGCTTTGCATGTGGCGCCTCAAGGCCGCCCACGCGGCGCCCTTGAGGCGCCGTGGATGCCGCCGCCGCCACGCATGGCGCCTCACAGGAATTGAGGCGCCTTTGGGCAAAGGCGCCTCCAAATGTACTATTCTTGAAAAAAAAAATCAACCCGTGTTAATCTTATAATTAGTTTAAAAAACGCCAAATTAGCAAAAAAGATTCCCCATCAGCCCAAATTTTCACTAGGAGACATTGCCAGTCTCCCGCGCAGCCCCGGCACCTCGCTTTCCCCATTCCCCAACCTGCGGACCCCAAACCCTAGCACCAGTGAGGTGGGCGACGCGACTGGGCGGTCGGCGGTGCCGCGGCGAGCTCCGGTTGCGGCCTGCGGGTAGCCCCTTCCAGCGAGGGAGTCAAGAAGCACCGGCACAGGCGTGCAGCCTGGGGAAGACGACAGCCGGGTCCAGGGGTGTGCAGCCTCCAGTCGGGATCAGGTATGCTACCCCTCTGATTCCCTGCGCACAATGCCACTTTGGTATGTTGAACTATTGGACTTCTTTATATTAATTAGTTGTTAAACAATTTCAACTTGTGCCCAAATTCTATGAATTTATAAAATCATGCTCAATTGTGTGTTGTAACATATTTGCTATATATTATACAATTATTACAACTATATTGTGTTATGCATGTCAAATATTAGGCTTTAGGAGTTTAGGTTGACAAAAAATTGACACTCTTTCACATTTTGAAGACCCAAGTCTGCGCCACGGATAACTCATAACTGGGTGGCGGTCGCTGCTGCTGCCACCCTTCGCTAGGTGGCCCGTGCATTGTCGGACCCTTTACTGGCGATTAGCATCCACTAGTTCCCTTAGTGCTGTGCGAATTCGAGTTCCTGACCCAAACTTACCTATCTGTATTCGGATATGATGTACTAATTAGAAGTGTATAAATGAATTTATATGGACAAACATTCATATTTGTTTTTCAAAAAGTTATTGGGTGTCCGTCTCATCATGTGTACACCTGTTTCCTTTACTGGGTTTGCCCCTGAGGTGCAGATTTGTGATCCTGTCCTCTCTGTCAGATGCTGAATTACTATGACATTGATGACATCCTCATGCAGGATGAGGTAATTCCAGATGTCATTTTTTGTATTCTCCTTTTGCGTGATGCTTGCGTATACATGCTGAGTATAAGTTTCTGCTCTGGCTGCAGCCTATTTCAGTTGTTTTCCAAGTAACTGCCAATGGTGTCGGGCTGCTAGATCCTGGCGCTGAAAGTAACTGTGTAAGTGTCAGCACATTAATTTGGTGCACCCAATGCTTCTAGTGCTTGACCTGTGTACACATGTCAATAAGTTGTTTTTATGACCTGATAATTCCTGAATGTGGATTTATGCAGTTCTTGGGTAATGGTTATCTGAGAGGATTTTTTTATGTACTCTTTGACTTGTTTACACTGATTTGGATTACTCAACTTTCTTAATTCTTGTTGGCCTGTCTGCAGTATTTGTCATGAGCTCCAACTGGGAATTCGATGATTTGTATAGTGGATCATATTAAAAGTGCGAATAGGATGCTTTTCTTGTATATAAAAGTGTATCTGTGTCTTTTCTTCTATATCCAGGTCGAAAAGGGTGCCAAGGTGGACCTCCCATGTTGGCTTGCTCATGGTCTGCTGTCTCTGGAACAAGCGGTGTCGATAAATCCACCTCCATGCTTCACACAGAGGTGGGTTTCTTCTGTGTCCTTTATGGCATTACACATAAATTCTTAGAGCAACAGGCAACAGCAAAGCATGGGAGAGCAAAGAGTATTCTTAGTTTGAGAAACATACATGTAATTTTGTTTTGACAACTGGATAAAAAGATGCGGCTTTTCTTGCCTCCATTGTAGTTTTACAGTAAATAAATAATATCTGCAGATCTTACTCATATAACTTAATGAGTGAATTTATTAAAGACACAAATCTTCCTGGCTGGGTCAAACAGCTCTCGTGGATTGCTGATTATGGGAGTTTAGACTATTAAAGCATAGGTTCTGCAGTATGCCCCTAACAAATTTTGATGTCTCAATTTTATATATACTGCAGAACTCGGAAGGAGATCCAAGCTGATGCAGCCTGTGTGGATTTGAGGGTTCTTTGCCCATACTTTTATGAGCTAGGGTGCAAGATTGTTCCTTTGTAAGTTCTCTCACCACTTTAGTTATGCATATAATAGATTTCATGGTTTTCTCAGTTTATTTACTTATCGTTTGGAACATTGAATTCTTTATGTCATTGAGCCAAGCTTCTCACGGTGGACCGGGTTAGAGCGCTGAACTTAGGATTCATCAGAACTCTTGTCCCACCTGGGTTTGAAGGCATCACCTTAGAACAAAACCTGGGTGGAGTCTCCCTGTGGTCCATTGGTGAATTGGTAGTCCAGGGTTCTGAAACAAATGTGCTTTCAGTATCTTTTTGCTTTCAGATTCTTAATGTTCATATTGGCTATGATTATTGGCAAGACAGGGTTCATTTATGAATTGGGAATTCATGAAAACGTGTTGAATTGACTAAGTTCAAGTAGCAGTGGCCATGCCAAGTATTGCTTTTATTTTATATTGATTAATTGATTGTTCAGAATAGCTCAATGGATTAGCCAGCACCAAAGCGTGCTGCTTCTGTTTTTCTTTTCTAAACCCAAATGTCCTGAAATCCCCCTTATTAAGGAAAAATATAAAACTTAAATGGCATGGAGGGAATTGGAGAGGGGATCTGCAAACAAAGTGGCTTTGAGGCTTGGATCAAATCATTTAGTCAAAGATGAAGAGAGATGGATTGCCCTTCTGGCACTGGTGGTACATGTACCCAGACATGACAAGAAATCAGGAGGCTTTGACCTAACTGAAACTGAGTTTATTTCTGTGGTGCTGCAAAGCTCAAACCTAGCACACTGGGTCAGCCTTTATAGATTGAGATGTCTAACCAAAAATAAAATTTTATCCCTTATCTTATGAAGTGCATCAATCTACTTATCTCATTGTTGACCATATGTGTCTGCCTGCATTGGTACCACTGGCTGAAAAGGTTGCCACCATCCTGTGCTTATTTCAACTGTATGTCATGCCATCCTGATGTAAGGTTTTGATTGCTTGTTTGTTTTTTTTTTTTTTTGGGTAGGACAATGTGTTCATATGGACTATGGTATACTTTATGGAAGGTTAACCAACAATTGCTGGGCTAACTTAAGGTTCAAGACAAACATGTCCTAATGCATAAAGCTTCTAAATTTGAAATACAAATGATTATTTGCTACACATTTGAATTGTCTAGTCAAAACATTCAGTCTCTATGCCAACTGTCGGGTGATAAACATTGATATAAACAGGTTGAGGTACTGTAAAAGTTGGCAGTTTGGTAGTTTAGGGCCTTTAGGCTCACTATCATCTGAATATAATCAAGTCTGGTAGCAAGCTTCCTTTTGTGTCGTCCAATGAGTGATAGGTCATCCCTACTGAGACGTTCCTTTCTATAGATTTTATGTTAATTCTTCTTATGACTAGACAGCATTTTGTATTATAGAAATATGTGAGTAATGTAATAGAGTATTGCGGTCAGTGCTGCATGGGTACAGGTGTGGGTGTCACCTTTCCGGCTTCGGTATGTGTCTCTGTTTCAGTTGATTTTTGGACATGCCAGATGGCACTCGAATCCCACACAGGTGCAATATTGGGGCATGGGTGTCTGGGTAGCATTCAGTTTTTTTTTATGTTAATCAAACTGTTAAATGTTGAACATTGATATAAACAGGTTAAGGTAGTTTTGTGTTTAGGATCAATCCTCTGGGTGACAATACTAGTGTTTATTATTTTCCATATTGTTTTGGACTGTTTCACTGATTTCAATTGATTTGGTTTGGTTTGATCAATCTATTCCCCCAAAAGCAATTAATTTATAGTGGAATAGTTCACTGGTGTCCATCATCATTACTACCAGTCCTTCTGTCCTGTCAATTCCATTTCTATATGCTGGAAATTAATTTAAGTACTGATTCCATGATTGATCCCACTAAACCGCCATGGTGCAGAATTTCATCATAGCAAACTGATAAACATGCCTTGATGCCACAAAACTGCTCCCTCTGTTCCAAATTATAAGTCGCTTTGGTACATCGAATTTGCTATGTATTTAGACCAATGTTATGTCTAGATACATAGCAAACTTGACGCACCAAAAAAAGTCAAAGTAACTTATAATTTGAAACAGAGGAAGTAATAACTTGTGGTTACATTGAAATGACCTGTCTCATGTTGCCATTTATACTGTTTAACTAATTGTGCAGTCCAAAATTTCTAGCTATTTTAAGTTTTCCCCTTTTCCATGACCCAATGTAGCTTTTTACGCTCAAATGTTAATGGTGTTTTCATAATCTAGCGTTCATGAACCTTGGTGTCCCTGGTGTTTTACTATCATTTTTTGTGTATGTTAAAACTGTTGTGGAATGTTGAAAAGATGGACTCGAACTTAATACTTTTGTGAACTTCTGGTCTTCTGGATAGTTAGGTATTTGGTTGTATGATTATATCACTTGAAATAAATTAGTTTATTCCCTCAATGGATCAGTGCCACTTATGGTCCAGGAAATTTGTTAGTCAGACTCCCATCCCATAACCAAAAAAGTCTGATGATTTTATTTTGCTTATGTTCCTGTGTTGTCACATTTACAGGGTGAGTGACAAGAGCATTGGCCTTTTCTTGCGATATGCATTCACCAGTAGGTACAAAGAGGTTCTAAGCAAGTCTCACAGTTCTTCCATGATGACAACGCCCAAGTTCATTCCACGCCTTACAAAAGAAGAAAATCGAGGTATGCAAACATCTCCTCTGTGATAATCATAATCAGGCATTTGTCTACAACAGCTAACCTTTATTATTATTATTATTTGGACCAGTGTTTGAATCTGCTAGAGAATCGATGTCTACTTTCAAGAAATGGCGAGCCGGTGGGGTGAGGCTGCAAAAGGCTTCTATTCTTGGTCGAAAAAGGAAGACAAAGCTGCATGATGGACAGCCTACGCCTTGAACCAGTTTTAAGGTCTCCATGGAAAAGAGTGCTTGAGCAATTGAGGTGATGAGTACGGCTTTGATTTTGTAGTACTGTGAGGAAAGAGAAAAACAAATGGCAGATTCAATCTGGTGCACCTTTGTTCACTTCTGTAGTCTGACAGCAGCTCTAATCTGTCCATGCTTTGTAAGGAAAATGAAAATTGTGAAATCACGATATCCTGTCTGGAGCAGGTGACATGAGTTTCAATAGGGATTTAGTATCTAAGCAGACTTCACAATTGTAACTTTTATTAACCACTTTCAAGAGTTTTGTACAAGTTTCACATGTTTGCAGTGGAAAAGGAGAATACGAGATTGGGATGTGATGGGGTTTACATTGTCCCATTGTTTTGGTTGGTTTGGTTGCAAACCGTATAGATTTGATAAAAGTGTAAGTCTTTGTTTACCCATCATTCAATATAATTTACATTTCTGTATGGTAAAAAAAAAATGTCTCTACTGAGCAGGAGCTCTGAATGTGAAGGTCTCTATTGATTTGGTGGGTCATGCTTGCACAAGGTTTCTTTTCCTTTTGATCACCATTACATGCAAATAACAGGTGTCTGACCAAAATTTGACAACCAATCTCCAATCCACGAGTAATGTAGTACTGTTTTTTCCCGGTATCGAATGGGGACATGCTAAAAAAAATCAAATGCGCCTACGCTTCACGCATTTGGGCCGGACAGCAAGCGGCTGCCAGCGCTGTCTGCTGGGCCAGTGGGCATCATCAGTGCAGTCTCTGCAAATGGAAATCCACACAGCGTAGACAGCGCAACTAGTGAGTGGCACAGCGGAGGAGGCTTGTCTTTTATTAGTCCCAAACCGGTTGTTAGACCTAACAGCAGCAGGAGCGCTGCTATTTAGGAGGACCATAGCACCCATTTGCTGAGCACGCAGCTGCGCAGTGGGCACAGAGCGAACTATTCTTTCGCCTTTTACTAAAGAATACCGTGTGCCCGCTGCAATAAGCAGCATACGCCTATTTTTGGAGGGTTACTTTCTCTCTGTGAGAAGGAGCTCAACAATTCAGTTCAAATTTTGTGTCAGCCCAACTTTAAGAAATTTTTTAAACTAATTTAAATTTAAATTTCTCAGTACCTGTGACAAGGAGCCCAATAATTCAGTTCAAATTTTGTGTCAGCCCAACTTTAAGAAATCTAATTTTTTAAACTAATTTAAATTTCTCAGTACCTGTGATGAGAAGCCCAACAATCCAATTGAAATTTTGTTGTTTTTTCAGCGACAACATAAATAGCACTACAATAATTTTCCCTTTGTCAATGAAAACTCTTTGGGGTCACTTCCAACTGTCAATGAAACACAAGCCAAACCATTGCTTGAGTAACAGTTTGAGCACAAGCCAAACCATTGCTTGAGTAACAGTTTGAGCAATGTTCAAGGGACTCTGTATGCTTCAGTAGTTTGAGAGGTTCGTTTGACACGAGCTGCGTAAGAGACATTTCTTTCCAGATCACAGTTTTCTGATACGATCAGAGTTAGTACATCAGTTGGCACTTGGCAGATCATCGTGTGCCTGTGCCATAACACGGCTCTCAACATGCCCATCAGCGCCATCGCAACTAGACCGTTCCGGCGCCTCACGCTGGCCGACCTCGTCCAGCGATCGCAGGGCGTCTGCTACAATTGCGACATTATGAGAAGTGAGAACGTGTGAGAGAGGCCACTGCTGCCAGCACCCCTGATCTTCTAGATCGAGTTCTTTTGAAACATGACAACACATCGAGTTCTTTTGAAACATTAGAATGAGAATTCATGATCAATGTCCGGTAGAAAACAACAGAAGACCATCAACTCTCATTGGATGTGATGATGTTCACAGCGAATCCTGTGGTCCAAATGAAAGAACATTTCTTACATTTCTTTTTTTTTTCTACAACATTGCAAAAGGAGAAAGAACCAGTAATCATGCCCAAATCGAAGGTTTCTTTCCCCATTTCACGGGCTGCTGCTACAGCTTCGGTTCAGATAATGGCTGCCTCAAACCAATGGTGTAATATCGTGCCACTGTGCCACAAACCGCACTTGATGGATGCTGCATTTCAGGTGAACAGTGGAATCAATCATACAACAACGGCGCTGCTCAGGCCACTGGTACTACTGACAACGTCACACTGGTGCCGGTCTGGACATCAGGAAACTGTTTCACTTCAGGCGATGACAGGCGATGCTTTCTCAACGACAAGGGTAAGGAACAGGAATGAGCCGTAGGAGATGACGAGGGCCACGGCCATCAGGATTAGCATGGCTTGCAGAGTGATGCTTGGGCTCAGGAAAAAGATGACTGCGATGGCGCCTGACTGCCACACCTTCAGCTGTGCAAAGGCAGCCTCCTGCATTGGCCATGGTGTCACATTCAAGTATTTGTTGAGGACAAGTCTAGTCACGTCAGCAAACAAAGAAATAATACCCTTGAATGAAATATCAAAATAATGAACTCATGCCAGCAAATGAGATGAACGCCCATATGTGTACATGAAACACCAAACAAAAGCACTACAATAAGATTTACCTTGACATCTTCGAACAGCAGCCCAAGTAATGCACTTAACTGTGTATTCAAGACACCATCACCCACACCCCACAAGGCACCTATGAGTAGTGGTATCGCTGCGCCAAGCAGTCCATCCATTGGACTATGGGCAAGATAAAAGGTGAGTGAGCAATCACAGCAGCATAGGCACAATTGCAGAATGGCTTTTACAGAAATCAAACCTGTAAAATAGAAGCAACCAGAATAGAACTATGGCCTGAAGAATAGCTCCAACCGACACTATAAATGCTGCTGAGCGAAGTCCAGAGGTTAATCGTCCAGCAACCAATGAACACTGCAATGTCCAGAGCCATGCTCCAAGAATCAGGTAAACATGTAGTACAGTTTTTTCTTTTAGTAGCTTCAAATGGTATGGTTCTATGTTGCAGATAACTGGAAAATAAGATATGCACTGATTGCTAGTGTTCATTTGTTCTAAATGATAGCTTGAAAATGGTAGGCCAAATGGAGTATCTATCTAGGTAAAAGATGGTTAGTCATTCAACAAGCAGCTCATTTGCATTTTACTTACAACTACATCTGCTGCACCATAAATTGCCATGGCTCCACCAACGCCGCTGATGCCAAGAACAGGTGTTACAATACTCTTTGTGAATACCGCCCTTCAGAAAAAAATCACAAAACTGCCTTAGAAAAATGCTTACTAAGAAGCGAACAACCATGGATGTTAACATTGACATAGACTACTTACCATACAAATGCCTGTTGTAAACCTGAATATGCTATAAGAGGAATGGTAAGAAGCATTCTTTGGTCCTTAAGTGGGGCAATGATGTACTTTAACATAACTCCAAATGAGGAATGTGCTGGAGTATTATCTCTCTTCTCATCTCTTTTCGAAAGTAAACACATTAATACAATGCCCACAATCATACAACCAAGAAACACAGCAAACAGAAGATTTTTTCCTGTGACAGTTCCACCATCCTGAAGTGATATAAGAAGCAGAGGGTCAAACAAGACGGCATCTCACAAGAATAACATAACATTGTAAAAAAAATATCAAGTGAAGATCATGCTACTATATGGTAAGTCATGAAGCTTAATTTAGCTCTAGCTACTAATTGTAATTATCAAGAACATAATGTCAAATGTAAAAAGAATCTACAGTTTGAAATATTACAGTGTGATGCTAACCTTTCCATCTCTCAGTAGAGCAAGTGAGATCAAATTTCCAATCACCTACATAGTTCACATGTAAGTATAAGTTAGAAACTATTGTACTGTAGAGGAGACATATCCAGAGAGAAAGAGACAGTTCAGTTTAGGGATGAAGAATAAATACTAGAATATCTCAAGCATTTTTGGATTAAAAGGAGCTCTTGGACAACTCTACCTGTGTGCTAGCAAACATTCCCCAAAACTCCCCATTGAAGCTCCCTAAAGTTGGACCCTCTGGCAAATTATTTTCTCTTGCATGACTGAGGGCAGCTGATGTAAGGTATGTACCCTGCAGTGGAATGTATAAGTGCCTCAGATGGAAAGAAACAGGGAATGCAACATTTGACAGAAAATCTAAGCAACAGCAGTACCTGCCCAACCCAAATGATCGATGCTGTAAAACCAAGGTAGAGTGAAGCTGGCACCATTGTGTACCTGAAATTTTTTCATCTAAGTTAACATCACATGAAAGGCATCATGTTGAATGTAATGTAACAAGCCACCTAACACATAATTTGATCAGAGAGGTTTCTATCATGCATCCAAGTCGAAACCAACAGGCCAACACATACAGCACAAGCAAACCATGCTTTTAAATCAGACAAAGTAAGATCATAGCCAGGAGCGGAGGAGCACACCAGCCAAAGCCTGTGTAGATCTAGCTGTCGAACAAGGAGGCAAATTGGGCCTGAAATGTTGTTAGGTAGCCGTGAAGAGGCAATGTAAACTCATGTCCCAATCACCCCAGGAGCACTGTCACAACTGACCGTAACACAAATGCTACCAAAGACCGACTACATCACACGATCAAGACAGGAGTTTACCAAGTAGCATCGACACTCATCTCTAACCCAAACCAACGTTGACTGCATTTAATCAAAGGGGCTTTTTATCAAACAGGTGCCACGCGTCCAGTTCCGAACTAACACAGGTGTCTGCCAGATAGGATCCACGATACACGAACACAAAGACACAGGACGCACCATGTCGGGACGAGGTTGGCGAGAATGAAGAGCACGTATCCGCTGGTGCCGATGACGAGCGCTTGCTTGGGTCCCAGGCGCGTGACCACCGGCGACGAGACCACCGAGAAGAGCGTGAGGGAGGTGTACACAATCCCCATCGAGACGGTGCCCAGGTGGCCCTCCTGCACCGCGTGTGGATCACTGATGATGAGAACGAGCGAGCAACACAGGAAGAAGGGATCGGAAAATCATCCGCAAGTGCGTGCGCGCGAACGAAAGAGGAGATCGAGGGGAGAACCGGCCGGCGCGTACGTACGGTGTTGACGGAGGTCTGGAGGTTCTGGGCGGCGCTGTAGGCGGAGAAGACGAAGAGGAAGGCTGACGAGAGGACGTGCGCGTCGGCAGCGTGGCTCCGACTACCGCCATCCGCCCCCGGCGAGGCGATGAGCGGTGAGGAGGCGGCCTCCTCGTCTTCGCGGTGGGCGTTGTCCATGGCTGCGGGCGGACAAAGTGACGTTGGGTGCGAGAGTCGAGTCGAGAGCGCAGTGAAGTGAGAGGGAGAAGCTTCTAGAAGCTCTTATAGTCGAGGGGAGCCTCGAGGAGGAGGAGGAGGTCCGGTGGCCACTGGCCGGCGCGGGAGCGGAGGAGACGAGACGAGACGAGGCAGGCGGCCGGGCTTGTCCAAGGGGCCGGGCCCACAGGGCAGTGGCTCGCAATCTTGTCCGTAGCGGCCGCTTGCTGATGGGATTTCCTGCGCGTTTTGTCCGTGTGTTCTTGTATGTTTCTTGCCGTTTGCGCGATGGATTATTCCAAGGGACGGCGGCGCACGCGCACGTGGCCTCCTACCTTGGGGTTTCCCTCCCAAAACTTTCCAAGTGGATAGATAGTATCTCGCATCATTCATTATCCAAGCTAAACAACAGATATGCGAAAGTTGTATTTTGGATCATTAGACGGCAATATACCAAGATCTGAAATCGCCGCCAAAAAGAAATTTACTTGTGGCTCCTTGTGAACTCAATTTTAGTCTGGATTAAGTCAAGCGGGATGGAGACAAAGGAAACTTTGTTTTTAAAAATGCAATCATAGATAATAGATTTCAGACTAAACAAACTTCCTCTCAAGTTTTATTTTATAGGAAAAATATTACAGCAGCATTTGTCTTTAAATAGAATTACTATAAAATGTATTTTATAATTAATAACCTAAAAAAACTTGACCTGCGGGGTTAGGTCTCCCCGAGAAAACCCTTAAAAGATGAAAACTTTCCCACCTAGCCATGTGCAGGTCATGGAAACCCCTTAATCCCATGCCTATGCTTTGGCATGGGACAGATGAGACGTGCACATAAACTCCGCCTCCTCACAAATCCACCACCAGCGAGACAAATCTATGGCCACTGAGAGTGCAAACTACTGTCTAGATCAACTGGTCTAGCGTTCACTTGCAAAATAATCAAATAATAAATACTTATTTAACACAAATTAATGCTAGTCCATTTTTCTGTAGTATGATTATAAAACATTAGATTGTTTGATTTGTCCAGAGGTGAGAATTGCGGATTTTTTTTTTTCTCATCGGAGGAAGCTAGGCCAGCATGCGACTACGCAGTGGATTTTGATGTACTAGAGACGATAGGGAGGAAGGTGGTGTTGCAAACTCTGCAGGACTATGTAAAGCAGTGGCCTGCAGCCGTGTTGGCACTCTCTTGGAGCCTCTGCCAACGCGACGGTGACAGTCGCCGGCCTTTGCTGCCGCGCGCCGTTGCCCGTTGGAATCTGGATAATATCGTACTCGGACAGTCAGACTGATAGTGCCATTTGTCAGGTGGCGCGTCTTATATCGAACCACGCAAACACCCAATACTACTGCTGACGCGATACCTACTCTACTCCAACCGCTTCGGACACGTCAAGAGCACTCACAATTTCACGCACTACTCCCTCCGTCCCGTTTTACTAGACGTTCTGGCACATCTGTGAAGTGTCCACATTCACGCTCTCCTCTATGCACGTGGACACAAGCAGAGTCTAGATGCAAAGCATCTTCGCTGCACCCGGCTCCAAGCTAAAACGACCTTTAATGCGGGACAGAGGGAGTATTAGTTAGTGCTCGTGTTTGGTTACAATGCAGACTCATCACCAGTGCGTCCGTAGGCTTGCATAATGCTTGGATGTTAAAGCAGATCTAATATTACGTTATAGCTGGTACTGGTACTCCAAATTTGATTGTCTTAAACAATATAGTTTTGCACAAGCTGATATATACGCAAACGAAAAAAATAAATTCTCATCTTCCATATCTTTACTAGAAACATATATACCTCAACTAGGACATAAAGTGACTACAGACGATGCATAAGTTTACGTTGGCTTAGGTTATGTTGCATCTAATGTAGACTAGAATGTTTGTCAAAAAAAAAAAAATGTAGACTAGAATAAGGTGTTGTTTGGTTTCTAGGGACTAAACTTTTTCTAGTCTTAGGGACTATAGAAAAAAATCTCTCCAAAAGAGTCTTTTTGCAGGGACTAATAGAGTAAAAAAAAAAAAAAAAAGTCTCACTTGTTTGGTTTGGTTGGGACTAAAATTAGTCCCAAAGACTAAAAAGTCTCTAAACCAAACAACCCCTAATGCAAGCAACCAATCAAACCCATGATGATACGGTCGATACAACCATCAAATTAAGTAAAGATGAACCTAAGGTTGTGTTTAGTTCGAGACAAGACAAGATAATTCCGTGCTATGTTTTTTTCAAATGAAAAATAATCACACGTCTCTTTGTTTGGTTGTAGGGATAAGATCATTCCTATTTTACCTTTGGTAAGAGGGGTGAAAACGAAAGGATAAATGGTGGTGCCAAGTTCCGACGAGTTGGAACACTAATTTATGAGGGACGAGGACGTGGATCTTAGGGAAATATAGACACCCCTTAACCACACACAGGTGAATTAAGATAGAAACCTCATTGTCTTGTCCCCTGAACCAATTATGTATTACTCACTCTATTCCAAATTATAAATCGTTTAACTTTTTTTTTTGTCATCCATTTTGCTATATATCTAGATATATTATTATATCTAGATGTATAACAAAAATAGATGTACCAAAAAAAACTCAAAGCGACTTATAATTTAGAACGGAGGGAGTAAGTCCTAAATGCGTATGAGACATTGACTACAACTTTTCAATCTTTCGCATGGCATAACAATGCAGCAATGCTATTACTATGTAGACGAGAGATTTATTAATGATTGACATACACTTATCTGCGAAGTAAGTACATGAGAAAAAATGATAATGAATATGGCACCCAAATAGTGCGAGAGTATCAACAAAGCTAAACCTAATACATCGATGCAGGTAATTTTTTTAGGATGACGTATTAGCTAGATACGACAGTGGTCCATGCTACACAAGGAGAAAGAGGAGGGACCATCGATCTATGAGGGATGCTGAAAATGGGCGACATTGATCATGGCTGTTTTCGTTAAGTTCAGCTGGAACTTCATGAATCTAATTCAAGCCTACTGTTCTGCTTTGTTGTGCCCATTAGTCGGGCAAACCTTTCATTTTTTTTTTTTTTTTTTGTCAAATTATCTTATTCAAGCCTACTGTTCTGCTTTTTTCAGCTGGAACTTCATGAATCTTATTCAAGCCTACTATTCTGCAAACCTTTCAAAATTTTTTTTGCCAAATTATCTTTTGTTAGAATTGCACCCTTTTAATGTACCAATGAAAAATCTTAATCTTTAAGGCTAACTTAAACTTTCAAAAAAGGATTTCTATCCTACATGACTCGCTCCTTCGTGATGTCTTTATACAAATTCCATACTGAAAAGCGTTTGTAAGTTCCAAACAAAACTATCCTCTTATCGTTTCAACAAAACTAGCATGATAAGATAAATAAAGAGGAACAATAATGCTGCAAACAACCAGCGCTACCGGGAACGCCACGCTAGTTTTATGAGCGTGTGTACGACTCCGTTTGCAACACGTCGTCTGCAGAAATTTCTTCCCCTAGACTAGAAAAATAAGAGTGACACTCTGAGTCGCTTATAACAAAATAGTCCTACAACAGTATATATCTTCATTGGTCTCCTCATGGTCAATCTTGGAGGCATCATCGTCGGTTGACTGATACGTGCTTGGGAATCAAGCAAGCTAAAACAGAGACGCCATTGATGAGAAGGATTTGCATTGCCGCTGATATTTGGAACGCCTCATCAGCATCTATATAAATAAACGCAGTTGCTGCATCCTTCTGGGCTTCTCGCACCAAGTTAGCCCTCTCGCCGACACCTACCCGCGATGTCAGCCTCCTCGCCGCCACAGGTCGTCGAGGACATTCCCCATGTCCTTCAGCTTCTCAGCGACGGCACGGTGGTCCGGTTCGCCGACTACGACACGTTGTCTCCCCGTCGTCCGTGCCCCCCCCGCTGCCCGTCGAGTGGAAGGACGTCGTGTACGACGCCACCCACGACCTCAAGCTCCGCGTGTACAGACCGCCGCCGGCCTCCTACGGCAACAACAAGAACAAGAAGCTGCCCGTGCTCGTCTACTTCCACGGCGGAGGGTACGTCCTCGGCACCTTCGCGCTGCCCAACTTCCACGCCTGCCAGCATCCGCCTGGCCGGCGAGCTCCCGGCCGTCGTCCTTCCGCCGACTACCGTCTTGCACCGGAGCACCGCCTCCCCGCGGCCCTCGACGACGCGGCGGCGGTCATGGATCGGGTGCGCGCTCAGGCCGTCGTGGCCGGAGGGGAGGACCCCTGATCCCGGCTCGCCGAGTCGGCTGACATGGGCCGAGTGTTCGTCGCCGGTGACTCGGCGGGCGGAACATCGTCCACCACGCCGCCGTCCGCCTCGGCTCGTCCTCCTCGCTACAGCACGGCCCGACCCGGTTCACATCGGCATCGCCGGGCACGTCATGCTCTGCCCGTTCTTCGGGCGGGGTGGAGAGGATGGCGTCCGAGGCGAGTTCCCGCCGGGCCCGTTCGACGACGCTGCCGGGTGCGACCAATCCTGGCGGCCGGCGCCGCCCCTGGCGCCACGAGGGACCACCCGCTCGCGAACCCGTTCGGGTCCGGAGAGCCCCGCGTTGGGCTCTGGGCGCCGCCGCCCCCTCCCGCCGACGCCGCCGTCGTGGCCGCGGAGCGGACCTTCTGCGCGACCGCCAGGCGGACTACGCCGCGCGGCTCAAGGCGATGGGACAGCCCGTGGAGCACGCCGAGTTCCAAGGCCAGCACCACGGGTTCTTCGTCGTGGAGCCGACCGGCGACGCCGGCAGCGAGGTGATCCGGCTTGTCCGACGGCTCGTGTATGGCAACTCCAGCTAAATGAGGCCCTGTTTGATTCCCATAAGTCACCAAACTTATAAGTCAAGTGACTAAAAACCAGTGACTTATAAGTCAGACCTTAAGTCAGTCCTGTTTGGTTGTTGGTGACTTATAAGTCAGTTTTGTTTGGCCAAAAGGTGGAAAAGGTATGAGCCCCATGTTAGATAGGGTGACTTATAAGCCATAAGTAGGGGTGTACCAACTTATGACTTATAAGTTGAGATGACTTATAAGTAGTGTGACTTATAAGCCATAAACATGGGGGCCCATGTTAGATAGGGTGACTTATAAGCCATAAGCAGGGGTGTACCAACTTATGACTTATAAGTTGAGATGACTTATAAGTAGTGTGACTTATAAGCCATAAACAGGGGCCCCATGTTAGATAGGGTGACTTATAAGCCATAAAGGTGTACCAACTTATGACTTATAAGTTGAGATGACTTATAAGTAGTGTGACTTATAAGCCATAAACAGGGGCCCCATGTTAGATAGGGTGACTTATAAGCCATAAGCAGGGGTGTACCAACTTATGACTTATAAGTTGTGATGACTTATAAGTAATGTTTGGCAAAATAATTCACTTTTTCTTACTTTTGGACTTATAAGTCAGGGAACTTATGGGAACCGAACAGGGCCCGAACTCGGTTTGGGTGCTTGGACTTGAGCCTTCAGCTTGTGTCCTCATGTGACATCATGACTTTTGTTGTTAGCACGAGTACTCGTGTCATAGTTGCAGTGAACGTTTCGTGTTCACTGGATAAAAATGCTGCTGCTGATCGATTGCCTTCCCAATCACATTATTCCCAAAGTTTAAACGTCTCAGATCTGCTCTTCACACCGAGTGAATCGTATACTACTACCACCCCCATGATCTCAAATGTGTCCTCGTCAGTCCAACACAGTTTTAACTTAAGAGAATTTTACACTAATGGATGCCATTATTTATGCATAGTAAAACGCTAGGGTTGGTACTTGGTTTTAGTCACCCCTAACCATTCCGTGCCGCAATCAAAGACACTTTTGCACCACCACGCCTCTGAAATAATCATAGTAGCACATTTTTCCCCCTCTCGGCGTCAAGAAGTACCATCAGATATCCGTTGTTTTCATCTTAAAATAGTACTATAGATTTCTTTGATGTTTACGGAAAGAAATCCATCCAAGATCCGTTAAAATTAGCACTGGCATTCCCGGGCCATACCTAAAGATTTTGCATCTACCACTACCACTACCAAGTGCGTGTCAGGATTCAGAGAGACTGGATTAGACTTGCCTAAATTATCACCAAGATTCAGCTGTAGTACACTGCTACAAGCACTAGACGACCGACTGAATTCATTCATCAGATGCTAATGCTAGGATACGACGCAACTAGGAGTATCCCAATTCTCAGATTATTCCGAGGACGGGAACAATGGGGAAAGTGAACTCCGATCAGCCGGCAGCAGCAGCCACATTGCAGTTGCAGAGGAAGGAACAGAGAGTGAGGGAGGCGCGTGCGTGCGAGAGCGTGTGTGTTTACCAGGAGGGTACGAGGTTGGCGGCGATGAAGAGGAGGTAGCCGGAGGTGCCGACGACGAGCGCGAGCCTGGACCCCATCCACCGCACCACCGGGGAGCCCACCGCCGAGAACGCCGTGAAGGACGTGTAGAGCACGCCCAGCGAGATGTCGCCCAGGTTCTCGTCCTGCGCGATAACACAGCACGGCCGCGCCATAAGCCACGGATGAGGCGCCATAAGCCACGGCCGGCCGCGAGCAGAAGGAAGCGGCTGGTTGGGTTGGGTTGGGCTGGGCGGTTTTGTTTACCGTGTTGACGGTGCTCTGGAGGTTCTGCGCGGCGTGGTAGGCGAGGAACACGAAGAGGAAGGCGGAGCTGAGCAGGAGCACGTCGCGGTGCGCCGAGGCGGACGCGGTGCGCGCGCCGGGGCCCGGGATCAGGGGCGCCGCCTCCTCGACGTCGCCCGTGGCCGCGGCGTCGGCGCCCGCCATGGAGGCGTTGGGGGCGGGCGGGCAGGCGAAATTGGAGAGGAGGTGGGTGGATGGGCAGGTGGCGTGCTCTCTGCGCTCTGCTCTGCGGTTTTCTTCTGCTGGTGTTCTGCTTGGATGAATTGGGGAACGCGACGGACGACCGAGGAAGACGACGGGAGGTCAGGATACAGGCCGGCCGCGATTAGAAAATTCTTTTTAATTAAAAAATAAAGTCACAGCCGCTCGCTTATACGGGACGATAGTTTGCGTGAATTGAAATGTTGCAAATTGTTAAATGCAAAGGCAGGCGTGGAAAACTTTATTCCATCTGTAAAGTAAAATTTAAATTTGGATTCTTGTCACATTGCCGCCTGAGCAGTAACGTGAGTTTCGCCGCTACTCGTGCAGTAATTTTTAGTATTTTCCAATGGCGGGCCACATGTGGCCAAACAAAGCAACAACGATACGATAGGTGAAAACAAAGGGGGGCATGAACGCCAAGTAAAGCATGTCACCGTCAGCACTCATTAGACGGTTCTGAAACTCCATGAACCAATGAATGAGTTGCCTAGTAGACCTACAAACTGAGAGTGACACCTATGTGATACCACCGAGCAAGTTTAAAAACCGTGGGTACATGTTACTCAGAAAGTTGTTCATGGCATAGTGATCATAGAACCATAGTTTGTTGGTATCTTCATGGGCATATACAATACAACCAGGGCAGCTCTGTTTTTACTTTCCTGTATGTAAAAGAAAAGTATACGCTTCTGTGGTGTAAGAAGTCCATGTATTGCTTCCAAAAAAAAGAAGTCCACGTATTTGTGTAATACTCCGTACAACATATTCAAGATTGCCCAACTCAAAGCACCACATCAAATCAACCCAATGCCTGATTTTCGTTTTCCCTGTCTTGTCACCCACTATAACTTCATTTCTTTTAGTCCTTGCTATAACTTCAATTGAGCACTGCAAATTTACATCATCTGTTCAGCAATGGCGAAATCGCTATAACGTAGTGATGAAATACGATGCATATTTGACAGGAGGGACATTTCCCTCTCATATCAGCTGTGAACATGGTATGCAAGGATGGACACTTGCCTCAGGATATGATGGTCGATGGCTTTTCGACCACAATTGTGAGGATCATGAATGCGCCACATGAGACGAAGAGGGCGATGGTCATCAGGATCAGCATGGCCTGTAGCGTGATGTTTGGGCTCAAGAAGAAGATGAGGGCAACGGCAGCGCTGTCCCACACCTTGAACTGTGCAAAGGCAGCCTCCTGCGTTTGCCACATTGCCAAACTTAAGTATTCGTTGAAGACATCGCAAATTAAACTTACACCAAATCATTATGTTCCAAATGTCGAGAGAGAGAGAGAGAGAGAGAGAGAGAGAGAGAGAGAGATCTGAAGACCGCAAATGAGATCATGGCATCAATTACCTTGGCATCTTCGAACAGCAGTCCAATAACCGTGTTTAGCACTGTATTCAACATCCCATCACCAACACCCCATAAGGCGCCTATGAGTAGAGGAGCTGCTGCACCAAGCACTCCAACAATTGGGCTGCAACAAAGACAACCATGAGTGCACCAAAATAGCAGTGACAAGCACAAATGTACCATAACATTTTAAAGAAACCAGACCTGTAAAAAAGAAGCAACCCGAATAGGACTACACCCTGGACAGCAGTTCCAATCGACACTATGAGTGTAGCCGAATAAAGTCCGGAGGCCAAATATCCAGTAACCAATGCACACTGAAATGACAGTCATGTTCCAGCAGTCAGCTAAAAGCATGCAGAGGGATTTCTTTATTGATTTAGAACGTGGGGTTTTAGGTTTTAGATAACTGTAGAATAAGATATATGTAGCAGTCGCTAGTGTGACTAGTCACTAATACACTTCCAAGTCCTCAACAATTCCTGGCTATAATAGCCATATCAGGAGTCTTGGCACATGGAAATAGAAATATAGAGTACATCAAGAAATGGCATGAGGAATTTACAATATTTCTTAACATTCTGGCGGATGGGAGGATAAGATAACTAATTCAGTAGTCAGGGAATTGTTAATTCACGTACAATTGCATCTGCAGCACCATAGATTGCCATAGCTCCACCAACTCCAGATATGCCAAGGACAGGTTTTACAATACTCTTTGTGAATACAGCCCTTCAGAAGAACCCACAGTATTATCTTTGAAGAATTACATAGTAAGAAGGAGAGAAACAAACAATGTTGATAACAAAATTGGTTACTTACGAGATAAATGCATGTTCCAGACCTATATATGCCATAAGAGGGATAATAAGAAGAATCCTTTTGTCCTTGAGAGGGGCAATAATATACTTCAACATCACTCCAAATGAGGAGTGGACTGGATTATTATTTCCTTTCTCCTCTCTTTTGGACAGGAAACACATTAATACAATGCCCACAATCATGCAGCCAAGAAATACAACAAATAAAATATTTTTCCCCACGACACTTCCCCATCCTGAAGTCATATGAGAATCAAAGGATCAGGAAAAAAATGACAATGTAAATGTATATCACACAAAGCAGCCAAGCGGCAAATAGAAGTTAATAAAGAAAATTCAGAGGAAAAACAACAAGTAAAAATACCGATTCATTTGCATGACTAGCAATCCCTTTGTTTCACAGTATCTGTCAAGGTTTCAAGGAAGAAATATCAATTTCATGTGGTATATGTTTTTCCTCAAACACGCAGGAGAGCTGTGTAATATTATATAATTTATATTAAAGAAGAGGAAAGGGTGTGAGAACCCTTATAAATAGACCCCCACCCCCCCAAAAACAACATGCAATTGAGCATACACAGGAGAAGTTCACGAATCACATCATGTTTGCCCTAATTAGATGGAGTAGAATGCCCATCTAATAAGAATAACCAAGGTCAAATTCCTAATACTCATGAAATTGAATCTCAACCCTATTAAAAATATGATACTGAATGCAAATAAATTGGCACTTCCCCCAGAGTCTTTCCATTACAGAAGAAAATAAAAGACTTGGAATTGGCACTTTAGAATTGTTTAATAGCGACTAACCTTTCCGTTTCTCAGTAGAGCAAGCGAGAGCAAATTTCCAAATATCTACATAATTGAAATGCAGTACAATAAAAAACTGTTGTAATACACAAGACATGAGTACAGAAAGAAATGTAGTTATGTTGTGAAGAAATACTTGAACCTCTCCTGGTGCATTTTCAACTAAGAATAGCTCTTAGAACTGTACCTGCGTGGTACCATAAAGTCCCCAAAACTCTCCAGTAAATTTCCCCAAAGTCGGACCCTCGGGTAAATTATTGTCTCTTGCATGACTAAGGGCAGCTGATGTTAGATATGTACCCTGCAGTGTGGGACATAGGTATATGAGACCGGTGGACTAACATGGAACTATGGAATGGAAAAATAGAACAGTTACCTGCCCAACCCAAATGATAGATGCACAAAAACCAAGGTACAATGAAGCAGACACCATTGTGTACCTGACAATTTTATATTAAAGACAATGTTACTCAATGAAACTCCGACTAGATGTACAATGTTACTCAATTTTGGTATCTAGGTGTACATGTGGAGTAGGTACCCTCCTCTTGTATGGTTTTTTTGGTCCTGGGTTTCCAAATCAAAAACTGGGCCGACACTTGTCTTTTTTTTTTTTTTAATAGAAATCGCAAAAAGCATTTTGTCGTTCTCTTCTAAAAAAAACTCCGACTAGATAAGGAAGTTTTTTTTTTTTTTTTTATTTGATAAGGAAGCTTTTCTAAATTGTTTTGCACAGCTAAAAACACCCTAGGTAAAACAAGCACACATCCTAGGGACAAAACTTACCCTGGTGTGTCGGATTGTTCAAGAGCATATCAACTGAACAATACAATACATATTGAATTGGAACACATTTTTGTTAATCTTAACAACAAAAGTAGCCGCTTCCTGACACGATTTTGTTATTGGCCATAGGGGCCTGCATAGCATGTATGATACCCCGTTTATAACAATGTAGAGTGCTGGGAATCTAACACATACACTAACTCTATGTACGAATCATTTCCCTGATCTGAATTGTGCATCCTCTACTGAACATGAACAGTAGTCAGATAGAAGCCGAATCAGCATTCATTCCTGAACTTCGTAAGCTAGGTAATTTTATCAAACAAGATCCAGATATACAAACCAATATGATGTACACACCATGAAGGGACGAGGTTAGCGAGGATGAAGAGCACGTAGCCGCTGGTGCCCACGACGAGCGCGCGCTTGGGTCCCAGCCGCGTCACCACCGGCGACGCGACTAGGGAGAAGAGCGTGAAGGAGGTGTAGAGGATCCCCAGAGAGACCGTGCCCAGGTCACCCTCCTGCACGACGACAAGCTGGTGAGACGGAGATCGGAGAGGGGAACAGAGGAGGGAAGTGTGTGGTGTACCGTGTTGACTGTGCTCTCGAGGTTCTGGGCGGCGCTGTAGGCCGCGAAGACGAAGAGGAAGGCCGCGGAGAGGATGTGCACGTCGGCCGCGTGGCTCCTTTGCCTTCTGCCCGCCGCCGCCGCGAGGAGCGGCGAGGCGGCGACCTCCTCGTCGTGGTCGCCATCCATAGCTGCCGGCCGCTTCGCTAGCTAGTCTGCCGGCCCTCCTCGTCGCTAGCTAGTCTGCTCTGCTCCCTGGCACACGTGGGCCCACGATGAAGGCACGGATCTTCCCTGCTCCCGTATTTTGAACTCGCGTCAATTGACCGAAAGGCTCCGGGTAAATTACCCGGACAGCGACCGCGACCGGGACCTTGCTTCCCCGAGCCGCACCCGCTCCGCTCTAGCCGCCATGTCGCCCGCCGCCGCCACATCCTTCGCCGCAGTCTCCGTCGCGGCCCCCAACCCTACCGCTCCATCCCGCGGCCGCGTGCGCCCCCGCTACGCGGGGGTCACCGCTGGCCCACGCCGAGCCGTCGCCTCGATGGCCGTGTCCGCCCCCAGGTCCGGCGGCGCCGCCTCGTTCCTCGAGCGCCGCGAGTCCGAGCGCGCTCTCCACTTCGTCAAGTACCAGGGCCTTGGCAACGACTTCATCATGGTGCGCCTGTTTCCGTTTCCCAGCTCTCCTCAGCTATTCCGCACCGTGCTGTGCGTGAGGTGTTTCATTTTGGTTTGGGGGTGAACCGCCGTTGAGAATTCTTCGTGCAATCCGTGCTGTTTTGATTTTCGAGTGCTCTGCTGTTGATGATACTTCGGTTTGGTTTTTCTGATTCATGTTTCGATTCGTAGGTGGACAACAGGGATTCGTCGGTGCCGAAGGTGACGCCCGAGGAGGCCGCGAAGCTGTGCGACCGAAACTTCGGCATTGGCGCCGACGGCGTCATCTTCGTCATGCCGGGGGTCAATGGTGCTGACTACACCATGAGGATCTTCAACTCTGACGGCAGCGAGCCAGAGGTGTGTGTGTCTCTCCACCATTTCATCATCACAATACTGAATAGTGAATTGTGAATTCTATAGCACAGTCGTAAATGTTTTATTTGATATTGTTATTGGTTGCCGTTCTTCTCTGCTACCAAATGGTGCTAAGCTATGCATAGTGCTATGGCATTCGAGGGTTACCCCTTTCCAGTCTCTGCTGCCAAGTCGCTGCAGGTTTATCATGTGTGCTATTTAATGCAAAAGGAGGGAAAATGTAGATGTGTAGTTGTGAGGTTCTTCAAATTCTTTTAGATGCAAACTTCAGCCTTCAAATCAACTTGCTAGTTTGAGCTCCTAGCTACCAGTTAGTGTAGATTGGGACACCTACCAATCTAAGCATCATCAGAGTATTTACTTGGTGTATGATCTTTATCATATTCACTATTTCATAGGCATACCAGATTTATAGTCTGTAACTATGTATGCCACACATGTCTCACTCTCTAACATGCACTGGGGCTATGTTTTATTATATTCTGATCTGTAAGTTTTGTGTCTTGAATGGCCGTTAAACAGTTGAAGTGCCACCATGTTTCCAATCCTAAATAAATGCTTATTATATGATCCGATATGTTCTGGCTGTTAAACAGTTGAAGTGTCAGATTTATAGTCCGTATACCATACATGTCTCACTCTCTAACATGGTCTGGGGCTATGTTTTATTATATTCTGATCTCTAAGTTTTGTGTCTTGAATGGTTGTTAAACAGTTGAAGTGCCATCATGTTTCCAATCCTAAATAAATGCTTATTGTATGATCCGATATTTTCTGGCTGTTAAACAGTGGAAATGTCAAATTTATAGTCTGTATACCATACATGTCTCACTCTCTAACATGGTCTGGGGCTATCTTTTATTAAATTTTAATCTGTAAGATTTGTGTCTTTAATGGCTGTTAAACAATTGAAGTGTCATCATGTTTCCAATCCTAAACAAATGCTTATTACATGATCAGATATGTTCTGGCTGTTAAACATTTGATGTGCCATCATGTTTCCAATCCTAAACAAATGGACCAGATATATATGTTCCTTTTATTTTGCACTGCTAACTATCAAATAGAGTGAAGGAAAAGTAGATATAAATGTCTCACTATGTTTCTTCCTTTTTTTATCTCCAGGTTATGGACAATCAGCAAATGTTTAATACAGTCTCTTAATCTGAATAGTTCTCATACACTAAATGTTGATCCATTATTTCTTCTTTGGTTTTCAGATGTGTGGTAATGGAGTCCGTTGCTTTGCTCGGTTTATAGCCGAGATTGAAAATCTGCAGGGGACAAATAGGTAATGCATTGCAGAATCACTGAAAAACAATTAAATGAAATACATAAAAATTGCACTCGAGGTCTCATGTTATTCTTTGCCTGATATGGTTTTGAGGGGAGCCTGAGTCTAATATTCCTTTTTGGGCTTCATTCAGTTTTCATCTTCATAAGAGCGGTTGAGTTTTTACGTGGGCTTCCCAAGCCTATCACATCGCTTCTCCTTTACCCAGGCTTGGGAGTTGGGACCATGTATGTTAAATAACTTAGGCAGAGTAGAGTAGTAACTGTTGTTGAATCTGAGTCTAATATTAATATAGTTAATAATTGAAACACAATAATTCTAGAACTATGATAATATGTGCATGCATCATTCTTTGTTATGCACCCAGAAATTAATTCTTAAACATTTCAGATTCACTATTCATACTGGAGCTGGAAAGATCATTCCTGAAATACAAAGTGATGGGCAGGTAAATGTTTTCCTCGTAGGCATTTTGAAATCTAATTATGATAGTCCCTCTTTAATTCTAGAAGACTATAATCATGCCTTGCTAGCTATGTTGTTTGGTCATGAGCAAAGGTACGGCTGTAGGAGCAATTCAAGAGGTTCTTTATATTCTTTTTTATTGTTAGGGATAGAGATTTTGGTGAAAAAAAAACCTCCAAGAGTTTCTTTAATTAAACCATTGCTATCCTTTTTTTTTTTTCCTGATTTCATGCTAGCCAAAAATGGAGAGCTCTCTAGAGTGCACACAAGATATAGAGAAGTTGTTGGAGGGTGGAAAGGTATAGAGAGCGATTTTTAGTCAAATGGCTCTTGGATGTGGATTTAGAGAGTAAGTTTAAGAAAAACTCTTGGAGATGCTCTAATGCCTTTTGTTGATTGCTAGTTGACTGGTAAGGTTTGTTCCTCGCATACATCTGATATTCATGATGCACTCTTCTGCAGTTCGTTGTCAACATGATATTATATACCACTCTAGCTGAAGAACTATGTTACAAACAAATAAAGGGGTGTCTTGGCCTGAATTGGATAACAGTATTCTCTTTGAGTCCATCTCTATTTTTGGAAAGGGAAAAAGTCTATATCACACCCCAACTATGGGAGGTGGACTACATAACCCCAACCTATGGGAAACTTCTACATCACCTGAACTTGCCAAAGCGACAAATCATAGAAAAATCATAAAATGTGTGAACTCTAGTGGTGATAGTTACATTTTTTTACCTGTGTGACAAAGCTGGCCAACAACTCATACCATGTTCATTGTGATAAAGCTGGCCAACACTTTTTCATTTTAATTCTTAAGTTAGAGCATCTCCAAGAGTTTTGGCATATCCCTTTCCCCATCCTTATTTTTTTTTCGAAAAAAATGACAAAAAAACTCATCTCCAACAGTTTGCCATATCGCTTTTCCCATCTTTTGCCAATCCCAAATCACAGTCATCTGCTGGCAAAATATACGCGCAGCCTGGGAACGTGCATCTGGTGGTGGAAGGGCTTAAACGTGTTCAAAACAAATTTGGGTTCCACATGAGAAAAGCGGTGGAGAGAAAGATTTGGTGGAAGGGCTTGAACACGTACATAAATAAATTCAGGGTTCCTGATGCTAAACATGAGACCGGATCGTCATAAAAAAAAGTGCCAAACAAAGTTTTGGGATGAAAATATAGAAAACTCTTGGGAGATGATATAGAAAACTCTTGGAGATCATCTTTTTTCTTCCCCATACTAATTTGGGAGTTGGCAAACAATATGAGAAACTCTTGGAGATGCTCTTATACCTCATATAGAATTTTATACACATCTTGTTTTCAGGTAAAGGTTGATATGGGTGAGCCCATCCTTTCTGGACCAAACATCCCCACAAAACTGCTAGCTACTGAGAACAAAGCCATTGTTCAAGCCGAATTGCCAGTTGAGGGCTTAACATGGCATGTCACATGTGTCAGCATGGGCAACCCTCATTGTGTCACATTTGGTGCAAAAGGAGTTAAAGGTAATCAGCTTGTAAATTCGTATTCTATTCATACTTGCTTCTTTTTGGAGCTTCACATTTTGTGGATCTATCTATGGGGATATAAAGTCTTAGTTGAAACAATTGAATCTTGAGTTGTTGGTTCAACATTCTTTGTTACAATTTGTACATCAAAATTTCAATTTGGAACTTGCTAATTGTCCAAACCAGTGACCTCTGTGATCCCTTTTGTTCATGATGACCACAACCTGTTGTTTTTGCTTGTGAAAAATACATGGCTGGATTATATTGCAACATACATTAGGAGATAGACAGAGCTTTTGTAAGGATGCTTTTAGTAATCAGTATGGTTTTGCTATTGTCTATTTGTTGAGGTCCATTTGTTCAGAAAATAACAGAGCAAGTAGCAACCATGCCTGTTGTTGTTTTGGGTGCGTTATTGGCAAAAGCGTCAGCTGTGATTAGGACACAAGTTGGAGTATGTGCATGATGAATTGTACTTTTATCAGTCTAACTAAGGGTTGCCACACAACTATATATTGCAACCATAGATTCTAATATTGACTGTACTACTGCAGATGTTGCAGGTTGACGATTTAAAAACTTAGCGAAATTGGTCCTAAATTTGAGCACCATGAAATGTTTCCAGCTCGCACAAACACAGGTAACTCTTAATTTCCTTGTCAAAAAAAGGAAACTCTTAATTTCTTCTGCTTCTATAGATACATCCTTGTATTTGTATTTTATTTAAGTGACTTTCTTTTTGCAGAATTCATACAAGTTTTGTCTCGCTCACACCTCAAAATGCGAGTCTGGGAGCGTGGTGCTGGTATGATTAATCTTACCTTAACGCCCTTTAACTGTAGCATATGTCATTGCTTGAAATCTTGAATGTTATCTTTTTTGTTGCCTCCTGCATCTGTATTTTCGAATTTTACTCATATTTTTAGTCTATCATCAGTACCAGATTGTAATTTGTAACTCCATAATGCAAACGGCTATAATATATGTTTGACTTTAAGTGACACCTCTTTTTATATTTGTGCTTTCGCCATTTGGAGTGGATATGCAAAATGAACTTTATGGTTTGACTGTAGGAGCTACTCTTGCCTGTGGTACTGGTGCTTGTGCAGTGGTTGTTGCAGCTGTTCTTGAGGGTCGAGCTGAGCGGGTTTGTCTTTCTTTCCTTTCTTTTTGTTTGCTGTTTTGGCATTTCACTTGTATTCGCTATAGTTTATAGTTTATGTTATACCTTAATTTTTTATCTTTTTTATCATGAAACAGAAATGTGTAGTTGATTTGCCTGGGGGCCCATTGGAAATTGAGTGGAGGGAGGATGACAATCATGTTTACATGACTGGTCCTGCAGAGGCTGTCTTTTATGGATCTGTTGTTCACTAGGTCAGTTTTATGAGGTCTAAGATTCCTACATGCATCTCAACAATTTTAGTCAACATTAGACACTGATATGGATGAATACTGCATGACCGTTATAAGCAAATATACTTCTATCTGAAAAGGAACATTGAAATCTAGTGCTGAAGTAGCAATAATAGCAGACACAGAAGCATGGTAACATGTTGGTATTGAAATCTAGTTGTACTGGTATCGAAGTTTGTGTTGCCAATATACCAATTTATAGTAATCTAAGAAACCCACCTGTACTCTTTTCTAATTTCATTTTTGGGGAAATACAGTTGCCCCTACTTTGCATTTTATTAAAAAAAAAGAACAAAGATAAAAGGAGTTACAGAAAGGAAGACAAAACCTGTAGAATAGACGGCATGCAACAGGCAGCCAAGAGTGAGAAAAAAAGAGCATAAGAGCTAGTTAATCAACCTTAGCCATAAATAAACTGAAGATCTGATAGTGTGGTTGACCCTGTGAAGCTGAAGGTTAGTTTCATCCTCAAAAGCTTTTTCTCATCCATGATCGGAATGTAGGCATATTGTTCTGAAAAATGAAGCCATTTCTTGGCTTCCAAATGTGCCAAGGTGCAATAGTGAAGACTTCCATAAAGAAAGGAAGTTAAGTCTGTTTTGCGCCTTTGTCATCATAAAGAAGAACGCCAAGGAGTGATCCCAAGATATACCAAGTGAAGTCCAGCATCTAACACTTAAAGGGCATCTGAAAAAAGAGATGAAAAGCAGTTTCTTCTTCATTGGAATTGCATAGGACACAGTTGTAGTTGTTTCCATCTACACTGTTTTTCCTTCTAATTGCATTTTGGTAGGGGATGAGATGAGATATAGTATAAAAACGCAGAACTGCTATTATTAATAGCAAACTTCTCAAATATCAACATTTTTGTCTTTTTCTCGGACACGTGGGAGAACTACGTATCGTTATATTAAGAAGAAAGGAGTTTACTAGTACAAACCCTATAGGGGTGAAGAAGTTAGAAAAAAAGGATTCACCAGCAAACCCTAACCACAACCAGGGACCGTGAGCAAAACAATTATGTCAACATGCTTCGGTGCCCTCAGGCTCTTGCCATACAACATAATGTTGCCTCATCTTTAATATACCGAGATGGCAGCAGTATTAGGAGAAACCCCTATAAAAACAAAGAGACTCCTATTTTTAACAAAACTCAACAATCAGGGTTCTGGAGATGAGCTTTATGTTGGCAGATGCTTCTGCTGACACTAATTTAAGCCACAATTGTGAGATTACAGGCAATAAGACCTGTTGAACCTGTTGATGGAATGCACATAAATGTGCCTATTGTGCAAATAAGTAGTACTAGTGTTCAGTTCCTTATGGAAGGGTACCATAGCATGGCAATTGTTCTATATGATAGTTGGACAGCTGAGTTGTAACATCATCTGCAAGTTATTATTACATTATATTTGTATATGAAATGTTGTTTTGTGACTTAATATTTAGCTCTATACTAAGAGCTCAACCAATTATCCAATCCTTTGTTAAACCATCAGACACTTTACTATTTTACTGCTAACTTATATGCTTACCAAACATTATTAGGTACTGGGGACCAAGGAAGAAGGTTGGCTTCCACTCAGAGCTTGTGAGATTGGTTACAATATCCATGAAACAGAATGCTCTGGTACCAGTATTCGGATATTCTTAATTATGGTTGCTTGATCTGGGTAGTATTAGAGGCTTCCTTTTGAAGCATTCTAGTGTTTTTCACCTTTTGTACTCCTTTATTCTGTCAGGTTTGAACACTACATCGGTAGCATGTCTTTCCCACCATTTTCTGTTTCTTTTCTTTTGTACGTGAACATCAATGCAGTTTCAGTATTGTTTTCTATAGATCTATCTTGATGCACTGCAGAATGATTGGGCTTACTACTTATTTGCTGGTATGAATGCTGCCTATTTCCTGAAAACTGCTATCATCTAATGTGACAACAGACAATATGGGTTGTTGGTTATGGCTCACTATTAATTTTCACCTGCAACAGTTAGATAATGTCACATTCTGTGCTTATATAATTTCTGTGGTTTGTTCTTACCAACTCCAGGAAACTTTTTAGATTTCAGCTTGAAGGCTTTATATATCTGTTTTTGTTCCCAGCCTTTTAACATAAAGGCGTCAGCAGTGTGGTCCTGTCACCTGTGTTTGTCCTGAGACTCCTGACTCCTGAAGTTACCTTTTGGATTTTGTGCCCTGCACTCCTAGAGCTAAGCACCCCCCACCACCACAAAACACACACACACACAATTCAAAGCCGGGTCACTTCAAACTGATTTAGATTTTTGCTGACATGTTACTGGTACTCCTTGATTGGCAAGCAAGATGATAATGAATTATCATGTTGATATGCGATAGTGATCAGGGTCACCATAATTATCAGCTTTGCTTTTTGTTCATTCATTTTTAAATATATGACATCTATTGGACAAGCTAACTAATTCATTTTTGAACTAATTATCTTGTCCTAAATGTTATATATTTAAAAGCTGAGTTAATAGTTGATATTTACAATTTTGAAGAGGAATATAACTTTTTTTATGTCTATTCATGGTACATGTCAGAAACTAGTTGATATTTGCTAGTTAATATCTGGAGTTAGGAGCTGTACTGCATATCCAAAGTGCCATAGAAGCATTTTGCAAGAACCATGAAGTATTCCTTTTTTGTTTCAAAAAAGGAAAAAAAAATATGACACTGTACAAGCTTGATGGTGTTGTCATCCTTCAGCAAAATAAAAGGTTACGTTTCTCACATCTCATGTACCTTTTATTTGAAAACAAGGATAGGAATTGGAACCTGTTCTGCCCCTTGCTGCTGGGAACACCTTTCCTTCTGAAAAGTGGATCTGCCACGTGTGGCATGTGCCATGTATTTTGTCACTGTCTCCTGTACACCACTAACATCAGTGATGTGACATCTCATTGTAGTTCTCGGGTTTATTTTTTGTTGGTAGTGTGACCTTTATTTTTCTAGTAACATCTCAATGGACATTATGAGTCTATGGATGAAGCACGATATGGAGGGGAAATAGAAAGTGAAGCAGGAAGGGAAAAAGGAAAAACCCACATTTCCTATGCCCATCAATGTTACCTCAGTTATTCATTAGCTTCCTGGAGGCATCCTATGAAAGTATGGTCGGGTCCAGGTGGTTAAGCACTAGCCATTTATTCAATTAAAAGGTGGCCTATGGTTAATCTGTTGCATATCAGTTTCACTAAAGTGGATGGCTACAAAATTCTCAATGCATGCCACTTATCATCACCTATTAATTCCCTTATCGCACTAACTTACTTTTTCCTTGCGTGCTTGACCTGTGAGGCTAACTAATAATGTGCAAAATTTGCTTTCTTATTGAATTCTAGTGCGAATTCTTTTTAATAAAGGAACAAGAACAGAAAGAAAAGGAAACCCACTCACTTTTTTTCTCTTAATTCGTCTTCTCCATGCAAATATAAATTGATATTTTTTTTCATAGTATGATTTTATGAAAGGGCATATAAGCCAGTGATCCAATGTGCTGATGTGCACATGGTGCTTTCCACGAAAAGAAACAGGTGGACTTTCCTTTCCACTGCTGTTTCTGGTGCGTTTCAAAATTCTTATGGACTAGATTTGGTGTGCCTAGATCAAAATAATTGTGCCTCTATTTTGAATATAAGGTTGGATGTGCACTTTGGATAACCCTTGAACACTTTGATGCACAGTTTATAGGTTTGGTTACACAAAAACTACGATGATGTGTATTTATAGTGCCAAACACAGTAATTACCTCATTATTGTTACTAATACACTGTACTTCTGTTACTTGTCATTGTCATTAAAACCTTGGAAATGCAAGAATGTATTTTTCCCAGCTTTCATACAACATATATGCTTATTTATTGATTTCGTTGAAATCCAGGCTTTAGGTTGGTGTTATGAGTTGAATCAATAATGATTTTTACCTGATTCCATAGAGAATATTTTTGTAACTTGCACTTGTATTTAGAAGTCTAGTGCTTGTATAGTCATTTGACACTTCCACCAAATTGTACCATGAATCCCATCTACTTGAATCCTCTCCTTTACTTTAGGTTGTATTTTGGCTTCCATTCTTAATGGAAAATTTCTACTTTCTCTGTTACTATGTTCTTTGAAATCAGTTTCAACTGGGGAACAAATGAAAAGATGATTATAAGCATAGCATAGATAGTTGGGATTTTACAGAAACTCATCTGAACTTCGGTTTTAGACAGAAAAAAGTTGGAGCTAGTCCTTTGACAACAACTCTGGATTAGACTACATTACTTTTTCACCTTGAGACTCGGTGGCTTCTAAGAGCTGTCTTCTCTTTGCTAATACCATGACTTGCAAGTTGCCAAGTTGTTACAATGGAATAATACATTTTTTTTTAAAAAGGTAAGCAACTCTATTAGATCACTAATTTGGTATGTCAATTGGCTTCTGTTAGGTTAGTAGTTTTAGCTTGAGGCCATCAACCTGCCGATCCACTTGTATAAACAATCTTCTCACTGGTTTTATGGACAGGTTAAAATTGAACTATATTTTCAACTGTGTCAATGTTCACCTTAACAATGGTTTCTCTGGACTGAAACTGTAAAATCATTCCAAGTTAAGACCATCTATATCAATATAACATTTATTCTTGGCTTCATGTCCAACAGAAATGTCTCACAGGATAGCTAATTATACTGTAACAGTACATAGTACCTTTGCCCTTGTATTCCATAGCATCAAGGACAAATTGAGATGATTTTGTCTTGCACACTAGATAGATACTATAGAAATCATGCATAGAGCCAGACCTGCAATTCTAAAGCAGAGATAGATATTCAGATCCATGCTAAAGCTTGTTTCTACAAAAGCACTTCACTTCTGCTAGGTAGGTGTATAACTTAGTAATCTGAGCCAATATATGGCATCAGAAGCAGGGGCCAACTCCTTCACTATAACTGAACTGTGGTGCCATCTTGATCTCATCATCAATCTTCCAGCAGGCCTCTGGATAGTATTCCCAGACAGTAGGTGGTGGCAGAGGGGTGGCAAGGCTGCTGCACACATTCTCGTTATCTCCATCAAAACCCACCAAGGGCACCTCTGGCGCCTCGATTTCCATCCATATCTGGTCCATGGGATAGCCATCCATGTCTGGAGGGGTGCCCTTCAGGATGCTTGTGATGCAGCCACTGCCACCATGAAGCTCATGTCCCTCAACTCCGATGGTTGATGGAGTATCTGGGTAGCCTGACTGGTACGTCAGCGAAGACGAGGATGATGATGGAGACATGTTCCTCTTCCTCTCCTGTGCTTTCTTCCTCATGTGTGTCCTCCAGTAGTTCTTGATCTCATTGTCAGTGCGCCCTGGCAAGCGGCGTGCTATCCTGGACCACCTGTTTAGGAAGTTATTATGGAACATGTCAATCAAATATTAGAGAAATTTGTCCTTTTGTTTTTTTGATTATCTTTTGGTGATCAGACCTGTTTCCCCACCGAGCGTGCAGCTCAAGGATGAGGCGCTCTTCATGTGGAGACATGCGCCCACGCTTGAGGCCAGGGTGGAGGTAGTTGACCCAGCGCAGCCGGCAACTCTTGCCTGTCCGATTGAGTCCTGCATGGAGATACAGAAGGGGAGAGGGGAAGCAGGAATGGAGGGTTAGAGTGGTTGATACTTGCTTTTGCGACTTAGCGCGAATGACTTAAATTTAGCTACCTAATTTGTGGATCCCCACCCCTCAAACCTGATACTTTGGCAATGAAATCCCAACGACGTTCACCGAACAGACGGACAGTGCATACCAATTGCAGGTCCTCCTGCTCTGTCCATGGCCCCTTGCGAGTCTCCTCTCTCACTGTCACCATATCGACCTGTGATATGATGAAACTACCCTAACGCTGCTCACTCCTACCTTGTATCGGCTGTGAGCCGGTCTTCTTGCTCTTCTTTCTCTGTGTGCTTGTTGGCTCCAGTTTCAGGATTATCTTGATGGAATCCAGTCTGTTTGGAAGGAAGAGGAGAGGAGGAAGAAGAAGAAGCTAGTACAGAGAAGAGTACGCCACTTTGTCTTAGTTGCCTACTAGTTTGGTGGCTTTTGCCTCTCATTTATAGGTAAGAGAGGGGGAGGTCTTGGTGGCCAGGTGATGCGGTGGGTGTGATTTTGGAGCTCCCTAAAGATCCTATATTCCACCATTTGGGTTGCCCTCAGATTCTAACTGATAAAGTATCTTTTTAATTGGCTCATCCGCGCATATTGTATTGCAAATTCATAGGTGTGCATGTTAGGACATCAGCTTTATTGGCGTCTGGAATTTGCAGAGGTATATTCTTCCTTTTTGTTAATAATCTACAGTACATCATAAAAGTTAATTTTGTTTACCATTGATGTATTTTGAAATTATTGTCCCCATGACTTATTCATAAATCTACCTGAAACTTAGCTTTGAGTTTATTCAAAATCTTTGATATGGCAAAGTCATTCTTGTCGAAGCTTTTTCTCCATGTTAAAAGGCTACTGCTTCTGTTCCAAATTATACTTAATTATACTTCACTTTAGTTTTGCCTAATTTAAACTTCTCTAGCTTTGGGAAATTTTTGACAAAAACATATTAACATCTACAAGCTGAAATAAATGCACTATCAGAACATATTCCATGGAAAATTTAATGAACTAATTTGATATTGTAGGTGTTGATGCATGTTT
Organism: Hyparrhenia diplandra; assembly: GCA_015847255.1. NCBI lineage: Eukaryota > Viridiplantae > Streptophyta > Magnoliopsida > Poales > Poaceae > Hyparrhenia > Hyparrhenia diplandra. The sequence continues at coordinate 147,477 of JADLZK010008841.1, read as the reverse complement.
CTATAAATTTGGTTAAAGTTAGAGAAGTTTTGAGTTAGGACAAAGCTAAAATGAACAATATTTTGGATGGAGGAGTACATAGTTTACTAGTAACTGCATACTTTTACTGACTAGTTAATCCACTGGACTGGACCAGTATACAGTTAAACAGCACTGGCCGTGTAGTTGAGTAAACTTTTTTTGGTTTCATTTTCATCAGACGGAGACTTTTCTTCCTGAGTAGTTCTTAAAGTCTCTATCAGTGCCTGAAGGAAATACGTCAGAATGTTCTACTTTTGATATACTAGCATTACAATAATATGATGCTTTCTGAAGGTATATGCTTATTCCTTCTTTTATTTTCTTTCTTTCCGCTTTGATGTGATTTTTTTTTTTCTTCTTCACAAAAAGAAAAGTGGCTGTGCTTATCAACTTTTTGGTGCTTTGTTGAACCACTGTGCTTATTTCTATTTATTTATCAATCAGACTCATTGTACAGCTGTTATGAAAGCAGATAGATACATAAAGCACTTGAGATGCTATACATTCATTCAGAGTTTGTTTGGATGTCCATGTATTTGCCTCGTTCCACATGTAATGAAGTGGGTTGGAGTGTCTTTGAACGAAGTTCCACTCCAATCTACTCCACCACATGTGGTTTTAGTTAATACATGTTCATCCAAACAAGGCCCATTGTCTTTGCTAGCATGAAGTTACCACTTGGCAGTCATCATGTATCTCGAGTTCTCTTGCTGTTCAATTGAAAGATACTTGCTCATATATTCACCTTCACTGGGCTATGGAATTCAGTATTGCAAAATAATTGCCTGATTTCGTCCTAATTGAGCGGTCGACTCCCCTCCTTTGTTTAAAATTGCCTGATAGTTGTTGGTTGCAGCTCTATAAACTTGTGTTGTTTGAACACGATGTTCGGTTTTGTCATATATTTACAATGAGATTTCACTTTTCGGTCCTTAATACAGCTAGTGTGTCATAGAAGTTCAACATGCTGATTATACTATTGAAAACAAATGGGGCATCTTGGCAAAGTCACAATCTGTTTTCTTCCACAATATTTTTTTTTCTGCTCGTCCTGCTATCCTGACGTGAAAAGCACTAGCCTTTCTGCCACCCATTATCATTGGCACAGAGGACTCCATCCCCCCTTTTGTGTCAGCCATTATCAGAGGCACAGGAAAAGGATCTTACTAGTTTACTGCGCACACACAGCAGCACAAGCTGGTCCTTGGAAAGGGGCGAGACCCGACCCTCGCTGGTCCGTCCGTCCCTCCCTCTAGAGCTGCTCCAGCCAGCCAGCAGCTGCCTGAGACCGACTGAGAGCAATCTTTTTCTTTTTCCTGTGATCCTGCAAGCCAGGCCAGGCCAGGCCTCCTCAGCTGACCTTAGTTTTTGTACAATGGCTCATCATTGTTGCTCGGCTCGTACAGGTGAAACGACCAGCGGCCGGGCGGCAGGCAGCGTCTAAATCATTTCATGGATCCGCCTTTTTTGACCTTGAATCATTTCATCGATCGGCACGTTGGGTGCTGTGCTGTCAGGTCACATTGGTCAAGCTGATTGAACGCAAAGATGTCCTCCATTACGACCTCCAAAGTGGTAAACCATCTCTAGATTATGGTTTCTCGATTAAGAAACGTCTTGACTCCATCTTGGTGTTGGTGTGGCACGCGTGCGTTCGTGTGTTGGGGTTGTGCGCGCGGTCGTACGTGTGTGTGTGTTAGGTCACGTACGCGGCCGCCCAGCCCTTGTTGATTTGATACGCTGACAATCCCCTCCTCTCAGGGATCGTATCACATCACCTCTTATGTGTTTGTGTTTTTTTCATAGTGAACAGTGAGTGGGTGGTTCCTTCTTTTGCTTCCATCATCATCGTCGTGAGTCTTGGCCGCATCATCCAACGGCTTTTGGCTGCACACATGTGTCCGCAGCGCACAGGAACGAAGGGCTTTTCTGGAACAGCCACATCTCCAGCACAGTAGGGGTCGCGCGGACGTACGTCTAGGACCTAACTTCTCCATTATACATACTGTGCGCCTGTGCTGTTTGTTTTCCTTTTCCTCCTTGGTTTCTGATGATCTGAAAAGGTCCTTTTTCCCAACAGGACAAGTTGATATGATGATTATTTTCTTTTCCTGGTGTTTGAGGCGAGGCTCAGCCGCTCAGCTGAATTCGAAGATGAAGAGGAGACGAGCTGCTGGCTGATGTGGAGGCCACCACCACCAAGGGAGCTCAAAATCAAGTAGCAGCTGCGATCTGTGCTTGTGCTGTGCTGCAGTCCACTTTGGGGGTGGGTCCTGCTCCTGGCATTGGGCATGGCGGTATGGCCCTCTCGGCTCTCGTTCGCACCACCACCACCTTTTTAATCTCGGCTTGGCGTCTTACTTTTGGAAGGCTCGTCTGATCCCGTCCGTCCCACTACAAAGAAGCCCTTTATTTCGCCCGCATCGTTTCTGCTTGTTGTTTTGCTCTGCACGGGTGGTCTCCCACCTGCGGCGGCCTGCGCCTTTGTCTGTGTGGTGGGTGGCGCCCCCTGCCCTGCTGCTGCTGCTTCTTCTCTTCCTCCCCTGCCAGTGGCGGCGGCCCACCGTCAGGGTTGGTCGGTCATCATCGGCGTGACGACGGCGGCCGGCGGAGTTGCTGGTCCGTCCACAGTCCAGACCGGCGTCCGTCCCTCGTCCATCTCGAGTGCCTCGTTGAAACTTGAAAGCCAACCAACCTTCGTGTGCCGTGCCGTGCCGTGAGTCCGTGACTTGCCGGCTCGTCGGCGTGCAATGTGCAGCATGCTACCTGCCGCCGCCGCAACAGCGTCCATCGCTTGCTGCCGCCGCCGCCGGCCATTGCTTGCTTGTTTGCTTGACCTGTCGATCTATAGCTACCTGCCTGTGGAGGTGTACGTGCGTGCGCCCTGAACTGCACTGCACTGCACCGCGCACACAGGAACCTCCGATGTGCAAGCGCACTGAGGCAGACGACACCGATGGAGGTATAGCCTCCGTCACTCGTGAGTGGAGCGGCACGTACGCCCGCCGTGCTGTTTGTATGTGTTGGGGCAGACACGTTTTTACCTTGGCCACCATCCATCACCATGTGCACTGTAGAAAGAAAGGGAGAGATCGATCGCCTCGCCGGTGGCCTAGCTGGGCCTGGCTGGGCACATACACAGCACAGCGTCGGAGTTAGTCAACTGTTCATCTTCTCGCTCGCTGCTTTATCTGACACCGACTGTGGCCTCCCTGCTGATCGCTTATATTTTCTCTGAGACGACGACTCTCTGAGAGTGAGTGAGCTGTGAGCGACTGCTCGAGACCACAAGGCCGGGTCAGTGCGCCCATCAGTGCGCCCGCAGACCCCAGGCCGACCTCTCGATCGTCGCAGACCTTGCTCGCCACTTGCCTACGTCTTTTTTTCGTTTAATTAATGCTTGCGTGTGTCATCTTACTGATCCGGCCATGACCCGTCGATCATCCCATCCATGCATCCAGCTGAGAAATTTATGTATGTACACTCGTCGTATATATATATACTAATACACTGTCTCGCTAATAGGCGTAATCTGGTGTAGGTACGTACAGTCGTGTCGTCGCTCTCGCACCAAACGCGTATGCCGGCCGCATGTTTCTCGTTCCGGTCATTTGATGTAGTGTACTAGGAGGACATCGGAGAATTCGTTTGTACTCGTGTGCGCGTGCGTGCCCTGTTGACGAAAATGCCTTCTTTTTAGATTTTTTGTTGACACACTGACGACTAAAGCAAGTGACCTATTACGTATTACGTACGTGATCGGTGTTCTCGGAAAAGTTATTCGGATGGCACTAAATCTAGCTTTGCACTTGTTACTATTACTGTTCGATCTGCTTTATTTATTCCTTGTGTAGTCTAACATATAGGCTAGCTGCAATAACATTCAAGGGCTCGTATCGCACGCACCATCGAGGTGCTTGAGTATGTTCACAGTCACACCAACGACTGATCGAGCCGGGAACTACCTCCTTCTCGACCTATCTCGATCTCGCATGCATATTCGTTTGCTTATTAGCTCTAGGCCTCTAGGGTCTACCTTAGTCGTCGCACGCAGCTGGTAGTTTCCATCATCTCTCAGTTAGTTGTGACACTTCCTTGGCTGCTGAAATTCTCTCGTTGACATCTAGGAGTATACGGAGTACATACGTAGCTTACAAGCTAGGGCGGTAGCGCGCGTAGGTGTCGATCGATTAATTCTGCGTCGAGGCCGGGCGCCCTTGGACATGTCGGCTTCGATCGATAAAATGTTTTGTGACAACGACAACTGCTGGTCCATCGTCATGCATGTACATGGGGCAAAAAGCAAGAAATGTACTATGAACAATCGTGTAAAGAATAAGGTGGATTGCGACTTCATATGTATGTGAAAAATAAAGCGACTACTTTGATACGGAAATGGACGTGTGCCTCAGTGCCTCCGTCCATGGTGGCCTCACTAGTCGTCACTGCCTGCCCTCGAGCGCTGGTTCGTGGCGGCACGCACCTCAACCCCATTGGTACAAGAAGGATCGAGGTCACCACCACAGCAGCAGCAGCACGATCGATGGGCCGGTGCGCACGCGCGGGCGTGACATGGACGCGACGGCTGTTCCCTGATCGATACGTGGTACCTGCTCTCACCTCCATCCGGCCACACATACGTCCGGGACGAGCCGCCGGAGCTCCGACGCAACTTCCTTCTACGTCCCATAGCTTATCAAGCAGCGGGGCGGCGGCGGCGGAGGTGGCGGCTCGTCGTCAGGCCATTTTCAAACTGCAGCAGATCGAGATGTCACCTGACGATGCTGATCGCCGATGAGTATGATAAGATCGATCGATCGATCGAGGAGATGGATGCATGCATGGATGATCGAGATATATATGGCGTCGACATCGTCGTTCGATTTCAGAGGGTGGTTACGTACTCGTTCGTCTCACCCCTCTGTTAGTGGCCGGGAAAGACATTTTCGACCTCTCTCGCGCGCGATCGAGCACGGTAAAGCGGCTCCTCCGTCCATGTTGCCACTTTAATCTACCAGTGGTGGCTGCTGCGATGGACCCTTCGTACGTACGCGCGCGCGACGCCATCCCTGGCGTGAGCGCCTCTCTCCCTGCGCCACCATATCCATCCATCTGCTGCTGCTAGTAGTAGTAGTTTTGCTAGTGCGTTTTTCCTTCTCTATTTGCGGATACCTCAGCCAGCTGTGCGTGTCCTGCGTGGGCAATCGATCGGTGATGGGGATGCGTGGGAGGCCGCCAGCCGTCCGATCCCAGGGTGTGTGCGACACAAGCTTGGGGCCGGAATTGTTCCTGACAGTGATCGTTAGTGAGAAAGGTGGCGGAAAGAGTTGTAATTTAAATAGTATTTATAATTCTCTCTTCTTGATTCCCCAATTGCAAGAGTATCCCAAAGTGGTGGCGTGACGAGACAGACACCGGGTGGATGCCACGTGGAGGCTGTCCCCGTTAGTACTATACAACAAGTGGTGAGAATATATATGGATTAATTTGGCAGAGCTCTCGGAATCGTTTCCAGCTAGGCTAAACATATAAGAGGCGAGCTTGATCTTAAGTAGTGTGTGTTTGTACCCTTATTTTGAAGGTTAATTATGATTTTACCCTCGTTTTCACCATGTTACGATTTTACCCTGTGAAATTGAAGGCTCAATTTACATTTACTTCTAGCTCTGTAGGTTGTATATGAAAAAATAAAAACAAAACAACAAAACCCCTCCAAGGCATAACAAAAGGACAATACTACCCTTTTCCAATTTCCCCAACTCTCACGGTGGCGCACTCCCGTCGTCGGCCACGCGCGCCGGGAGGGGAGGGGCGAAGGGGGCAGGCGAGGGAGGAGTAGGAGCCAGCGGCGCCAACACCGTGGGCTGCGGCACAGTAGGCCTCGCCGCTTGTTCAGGAACCCGCCAAGTGCAGTAAGGAGATAGGGGGACAACGATAGATCGATGGCCATATGAACATGGCTTTGCACCGTCTGTAGCACAAACACAAGTATTCCTTGCTTGTTTTCAGGGGATGGATTTTCTCGCCTCCCAACATGATGTTTCCTCCGATGTTCTCCTCTGGGACAGATTTGTCATAGCAAAATAGCGATTTGAGATTACTTCTACCTCTTTGAAGGTCATAAATTGCACTTGTTTTAATCTGTGCGGCAACAAACAATTATCAGTCTAGAAGCAAGCATCGTGAAGCAGAGCCTTTTACTTCTACTCCAATGTTGTTCCACTTTTTACTTTTTTTTTAAAAAAAAAAAAAGGTGTAAAATGTACTAACAAAAAGTAGGGGTATTTTTACAAGGGCAAAGTTGTCTTTGCCAGATGAGCTTAACACTGTTACATATTGTTCACGGAGTAGGGTAGACTGAGCCTTCATTTTTTCACAAAGTGTGGGTAAAATCGCAACATGGCGAAAATGAGAGTAAAATCATAATAGAACTTCAAAATAAGGGTAGAAACACAATAGCCTTTTTATTTAATACGAAAGTGATTCTATGTTGATTTGATTCTATAAAATGATTTCTGAAATGAATTAGTTTGATGGCTGGCTGGGAGATAAAAGAAAAACTAAAAGAAATAAGACATTATATGTCGGGGGCCTAAATAATCGGCCCACGAACAATTCCGGCCCAAGTCAAAACGACGCGGCCCATGAGCCCTAAAAAGGATCGGCCCCGAAACCAACACCGGGTCAAATAACCCAAGACGAAATCTAGGTTGCCAAACAGCCCAAAAAGGAGAAATCGGCTCTTGGCCAACTGATCTACAAGCTTGGAGGAATCAAAGAATACATCACCTTTCGGCCCGCTAGGCGGCCCGTGACAGCCCATCTCTAAACACTTTCGACTAAACGGGTCCAACACACCTAAATATATGGGAACCGGTGACCCGCGTTCGCCCACAGCGGTCCGGGAAGCACCAAAACAACCCAATACGGGTCTTTGTTAGGGTCATCAAGAGTGTGGAGAAGGACCAAAGGACAACCTCAAAGCAGGGCTTTATAAAACCTGTCATCACACGGCCCGGTCGGCCCATAACAAGGTAGAACTAGCCCATCGGGCCTGCTCGCACCACGGCGCGCTCTCCTTACGAGGGACCGGAGGCCCCGGGCTCAACTTCCCCTCGCCCCGGGGACCAAGATCCCACAGGGCAATCTCCGTCTCGCTCGGGGACCAAGGGGGCCCCGGCGGAAACCTCTCGCTCGCCCGAGGGTAGGAGCTCCCGGACAAATTGTTTCCATCTCGCCTAAGGGCGGGGAGGCCCGGCGCACCTTGGAAATACCGGTAGGGTGTGTGTGTGTGTGTGTGTGTGGTGGGTGGGGGGGCAGCCATATTAAATGCCTGCGCTTCACGGGCTACTCGATGAAGGGCAATCGATTGCCCCTGTCGATTCACTGCCCTCGTTATCTCCTCGCGCCCCGTTGATGGGGCGTAAAGGGAGCGGTTACTTCACACGCCACCGCACACGGGGAAACTATGATCGCCTTTGTTCATTTGTTAAACATCTCATCTCCCCCCCACGTATCCGAGAGGCCCTCGGGGGTATCAACACGCCACCACGACGCTTCCTAGAGAAGCCGATTTCATGCAGGAATTAGAGGACTCCCTTCGGGCCCTCAGGGGGCATCCCATTCAGACGGAGGACACGCATCCAGGCGCCACGGGGACGCGTTAAGCTCGCACAACGGCACTCCCACCAGGGTACCCGAGGTCCAGGCTCGGGCATGATACGCTTTGGAGCCACGGACGGTAGACACCTTAGCACATATACCACGACACTTATTGTACACATTATCTCTCCTTTGTACTATAAAAAGGGAGAGTAATGACACCGGAAAATGGATCGACTCTTTAGGTATTCACACTTAACTATCTCAAACCCCCGGGATTGAAGCTCTCCTTCATTCCCAAAAATCACTTGTAACCGCTTTGGTTCCCGTGCACATTTGGTGCGAGGTAATACTGAGAAGTCGCGAATCGCCGGACGTAGGGCCCCATGGCCTGAACCAGGATAAACCCTTCGTCTTCGTCTCGCCCACGCCATCGGCGGGGAGCGCACAACCTATAAATTATTGCCGGTTATTGGGATACCCCAGTTCTCAAAACCAGGATAAACCTTCGTCTTCGTTTTTATAATACACGACGTGGCGAGATGCATGTATCTTAACTAAAAGATATAAGACAAATAACTAAACACGAAGGGATGCATCATAAGACGTACTCCTGCTACTATTTTTTTTTCACGATAACGCCGTAGCGCATTTTTCATTAAACAGGAAAGAGTTTTGAGACAATCAGAGAGGGATAACGGTAGTCGAAAGATTACTGAACCCCCAACCACCCAAATAGATACATAGGATTACATCTTTGAAAATTTAACTCCTGCTACTATTATCGACGACCAGGCCAGGTGGGCACTTTTAAACTATTGCAGTCGTTGCCGCCGTGCTATGTGTAGACGGTAGGGTGCAGTGAGCAGTGCACGGAGTACGTACTACTAGGTCACATCACACAATGCCCTTTAGCTTTTCGTTTGCATCGCATTTGCTGGTGCGTTTAGATTTCAGAAGCGGCCGATCGAGGCCACGGGTTGCAACATGTGGTCGGCATACAAGGACAGCGAGTTGTCCACGGGCGGCACACGTACGGTACGCGCAGGATATATATATATACATACTACATGATAAACAAATAACGCACGCATGTGTAATACAGAGAGCTCGTGACGTGCCAATGACATGCAAACGTCGTCGCATGTGTACTGCCTCAGTTCTTAAATACCTATATCGTTTATGTTTTCCAAAAAATAACTTTAATAGATATATATACATTAAAACATATTAATATCTATATACGTAATTAGATCATTAAAAAGACATCTGAATCCAGTTTTTGAGTTTTTTATTTACAAATTTATTTGAAGATACACATATTACATGTTTTCTATAAATTAAGTCAAACTTACAACCAGTGGGCGGAGGACGAAACAAAATTAAGATGTGGCGAAATCGATAACTTAGATATCATATACCCAAAGATTTCTCATTGGTTTATACCCATATATATGTATTTATGATTGCCATTGCCATCTACTATATAAGTAAAACTATTTTGAATAATAGAAAGACACATGTATAGTCGGGGAGTGACTGCAAGCGATTTCGATCTGGCAGGAGAATAGAAACCGTCGAGGCGTCGGCTCCAACAGACTGCGAGCGATTTCGATCTCTCGACTCTCGGAGTCTCGGTACCCTATACAGGCCTGCCAACGCCAAACAGCCCAAGCCATATACGTATATACTGTACGTGAGTTAGGTAACGTGACTACGTGAGAATAGCTAGAAGCTCAATCGTGACTACGTGAGAATAGCTAAAGGCAATATTGATAAATTTTTTCAGGCACCTTGCCACTGAGCAGCTCCGCCACTGTTTTTTTTTTTTTTTTTGGCGAGTGCCATTCACGGACGGACGAAGTATACTAGCAGTGTGTTGCCGTGTTGGGATAAGATCGTGTAGAATATCGGAAGCATGGTAGCACGCACATCCTCTATTCAAATGCCTTTTTTTTTTTTTTTTTTTTTTTGCGAAACCTATTCAAAATTCTAAATTGTTCGGCTTTTTATTCCTAGGTACGTACATGTTAAATATATATATTACGTCTATATACATAATAAAATTATGTTTCTACATCAAAAGCGGCATTACAGTTTGGAATAGAGGGATTACATGCTTATTTAGTACGGAAATACAAAGCAAAAGTTTGTGGTGAAAGCACGTACATACATGTAATAATATAATACAGCTATATACATATATATACACGTTGCGATTGTTTACATATGAAAATCATTTTAAAATGTCATCATTATATTCATCGATAATGCCGCCTTGAGAGACCGACAGAAAAAAAAAGTGATGACAGACAACTGTTGTTGTGCCGACATAGGCTTATCCGCTTATAAATGCTTCATATCCAAGTGGAAGAAACCAAAATTTCCAAACAGGACTAATAACAACCCCAGTTGTGGGCCTGCGGTTTTAAGCCTGCTGACAAGCTCGTTTACAGCCCAGTCCGTTGACTTCTTGGCCCGTCTGGACGTTAGCCTCTGCTCTTGTGGGCCGGATAGAAAGCATTGATTAATTAAAGTTAAGGTGAGCTTAAAGCCCTCAGGTTGAGGGTTGACCCTGATCAGCCACAGTCATGTGGGACCCGTAGCCTCTGATCCCGTGATCATCCCAGACGGTGCCAAAAACATGATTGGGTTCTGTTCATGTCAATTTTTAATATTTTTGGGGATTTGAAATCGATATGGTAACAATAGCAACAAACAAAAAAAATGTGTTAGGGGATGATGTGATGTGAATGCAAAGTTTAAAAATGTTGTTACAAAATGGGTAAGGCCGTAAGGGGATGACGTTAATGTTAGGAGTATTGACGACAAACCTGTTCTTTTGTATCCGAACTTTATTGATGTTTTAATATATTTTGACAGTAGGAGCTGGCTGAGATGAAATGTGTCCACATCCCAGACATTGACTGCCCGGCCCCCGTCGGCCGAAAAGCCTGCTCTGGGCCCGAGTGCAAAAGGCGGCATTAATATAAATATCGTTGACCTTCTCCTGAACGTGTTGCATCTTCATTGTTGCAATGTTCGTAGCAAAATTGTTGTCAAAAAAAAAAAAAAGTTCGTAGCAAAATAGGGGCATCCAAATCTGTAGTTGAATTTTGGTAGATTTCAACTAGACAGAGCCAAATAAGGTCCCAAACACAAAGTCGAGGCTCATAGTCTCACCTCAACACCTCTACTTATATAAAAGTTAAAAATAAGGTGAGCTCATTTGTTTGCATAACAATATACCATCCATCCCAAATTTGAATTTTTTTAATCGAGTTTGATCACTGCGTCTTATTCAAAATTTATGTAAAATATAACTTCTTTTTATCGTCACTTTTTTTAATTAAAAGTTGTTTAAGAATAACTTAAATTTTATGGTTTATGTAATTTTTTTTTGAATAAATGAGTGGTCAAACTTACAAATTAAGATGGAGGAAGTAACTTGTTGCTACCTAATGTGGTTGGTTTCAATATACCTAGGAAGAAAGGACGATGATGATGTTAACTTGGGAAAGACATTTTCTATGGCCTCTGCAATAGAGGGACATGGATACAACATGCACAATATTGATTTGGGAGTGCAAGCACATCAAATCCCAACACTTGCAACCAATTGGTTGGTTGGTAGCCTAATGATGCTTCATGGGAAAGATCGTAACTAATTCATCGGGAGTGCAATTGAGATCAATGAGCATTTGATGAAAAACTTGTTGGATATGTTGTCCAATTGATTAGTACCATATCAATATCAGCCATTGACTCTCTACTTGCAAACTTTAAACTAAGCTTAAAGCAATGTCGAGGACTCGAGGTCAAGGATATGATGGTGCTAGCAATATGCGAGGTGAGTTGAAATGATTGCAATCTTTGATCACGAGAGATAGTAAAACAACTTATTATGTGCATTGCTTTTGTCATCAATTTCAGCCCGTCATTGTAGCATCTGTGAGAGCAGATAATAGATTCTCCAACCTAAATACTATTGGTGATCAGCTATCTCAAAAAATGGTAGAGACAGGAAAATGTCATTTGTATAGAATGGTTTATCGACTTTTGAAGCTCTGATTCAAAAGTAAGCGCTCAAATTCAAGTAAGCTCTCAGCCAGTAAAACAACCTAAATCCTTTGTAATATAAGCACTCAGCTCCTGTGTATTCAAGAAAAAAAATAAAAAAAAAAAACCCCAGCTTTTGTCCTCTGTCGCTTTACTTGGTTCGTTTGTTTTACTATCCCGGCCTGGCGTAATCTGTATCGTCATGGAGCGGTGATCTGATCTCAGCACGCTTGTACCCAAGCATGGGTCGTGCCCCCCAGTGTCGAGCACGATAGAAGCGATCAATATGATCGACCACGTATGGCTAGTTGCCGGCAGCATCCGTTTGCGTTTGGGGGCTGTTTCAAGGAAAGCTCTGCCCGCCGGCTGGCATGGAATTGTAGGTATCAATAAGCAAACCCTGGCTCGCATTGGTTCTACCAGGCAAACGTATGTACCACGATCATGCATGGCGCCGCGATATTTGCTTTTCTATATATATGTGCACACGCTGGAGGTTGATGTATCAGCCAGCCACAGATCATATCGATCAACAGATAATAGCTCAGGCGCACGCTACCTCTTCATCTGAGCGGTGGAGACCGATATGACCGGCAAGAGGAGGATCATCTGGGCCATGGCCCTGCTGGCTATTTTCATGGCTGCCCACGGTATCTACGTGAATCCACTCTGCACATGTGCTACTATGTTTATAAATGTGAAGATATCGAAAATTACTCCACCTAGCACATAGAGATCGATCGACATAATTAATATAAGACCATGCATTAAGTTTTATGGTAGTATATATGTGATGACATCGAAAATTTAGAAGAAATGATCGATCCGTGAAGAAATGATCGATCGGTACGTGCAGGGAATGAAATGGAAATGGGGAGACCCCGATTCTATGTATATTAAGAGAACCAGATCTATATGTTCTATTGAGAATTTATGTTGGCAAAACAATTTGAAACATAGGGGATGTATATGTATGTTTCCTTCTCTTTATCTATACCTACTACTAAAGAGAGAAAATTTCAGTCCCACCTCTTTTTTTCACCTTTTTCTGCCACCGTTTTCTGCCTTTTTTTTCTGCCTTTCTGCCGTCGCCCCGCCTGCCTATATACGGCCTGCCCACGTACGTAGCAGGCTCGGGCTCTCCTTTCTTCCGCCCTGGCCTCCAATGACTCGGCTCACGCACGGCCTCCCGCACCGCGTCAAGCGTCTCGCGCTTGGCCCTCTACCGCACGGGACGCTGTGTCCGCGCTGCCCTCCGCCTTGCCCTGCCTCTCCCTGGCCCTCTCGAAATTATTAATGTCTGAAGCCCATTCCGCAATGCGACCAGTGCGCCCTGCCCTCGAGTTCGTTGGACTTCGGACCAAGCGGCCATCAAGCCTGGACATGCATAGACGACTTCGACGACTAATAACCTGCCGACGAGACTACACGTTGAGGTGAGGTCTTGGATTGGTATTCTGCATGCAAGGCGGAGACCCTGCGTTGAGCAAAGGAGGTTGAGCTAACGAGACGAGAGGGCCGGGGAGGTGACACACGGGACCGGCGACAGAGACACGTTGGGGTGCAAGTGCAAGCTACGAAAGAGGACACGTGCTGACGCGTGCGGCACTCATGTGTGTTGTTGGCCTGAAGGAGGGAAGGAAAAAAACATTCAGAGCTAGCGCGGCGATCTGTAAGAAAGTTCAGGAAGGCATGCATGTGGAGGAGGACTATAGGAGTATACTCAGTAATTATCTTCATTCCTTTCAAAAGAAACAAAAAGTGTCATGCTCGAAAATCTTGGGCTTTAGCATGTTAGTCTGAATGATTGGATATATTTTGATGTTCCCTGGTCGCTGGTACGTCAATCCACAGCTTATCAAAGAGAGTTAAGTATTGATGGCCACGGAGAAGAAAAAGAAAAGCAGAGAGAGTGGACCTTATGCGTGGATGACCAAGCAAATTTTTTTTAAAAAAAGCCATGGCCCATGAAGCCTATCAACAAAAGAAAAAAGGACCTAGAAGAATATCAAAGAAAAAGAGCAGAAAAAACGAAAGAGAAAGGCAGTACTATGCAAAGATGCTGCCAGAAAAAAAAATCATTTTTTACAATGAATTGGAATAAGACTAATCTTGAGTTATTTACATAATTATAAAAATCCCGTTGCAACACACGGGCATATTACCTAGTACTCCCTCCATCCCAAATTATAAGTCGTTTGATTTTTTTTTGGCTCCAAGTTTGACCATTCATCTTATTCAAAAAATTTGCGCAAATATTGTCAAATTCAAGTCATTCTTTAAGAACTTATATTAATAAAGAAAGCCACGGCAAAAAAAAGTGATATTTTACACAAATTTTTTGAATAAGACGAGCGGTCAAACTTGTTATCAAAAAAGTCAAACGACTTATAATTTGGGATGGAGGGAGTATTATATAAGTAATAATTAATATAATACTTATGATAGATAACTAATAATACTATGGATAGTTAGGTATGTACGGTTTTCAACCTTTCGTTGTAAAGAATTTATAATTAACCAATCGCTGTTTTTCCTCCTTGTTTTCTTTTCACGCTGGCCTTATTTTGCAGTTCCGGTGGCACACTGTTTGGATGGTGCCTGGGATACCTTGCCTGTACCGGGCAGGTTCTCAGACGCCAAATCATTTTTGGATGGCGTTTGCAAATGCTGCCCTTTTGAGTATCAAGTGTCAAGTGATGGAGCAGCTTGGAGGAGATTGCTGCACAAGCGGTTGCTGTGATGACAACGGCAGTGTTAGTGACTCACTGCCGGGCGGTGGCAGTAGTGCTCCACCGCCGAGTGATTGATGATGGGCCTTAATTTTTCTCTATACGTGTTTCAACTTAAGCAGGTTGATCGACTAAGGATATGGATGGATGCATGATGATTGATGAATAAGCATTCATTCAATGAATAAATGTATGAATAAAAGATGGCAACGGGCCACATGCATCATGCATGTGTGTACTGCAGGTTTCCATAAAAAGTCATAATAAAGTGACAAGCATGTGCGATGTGAATGATATAAATAAAGATTGAGTCTAAGTTTGTATGTTAATGACTTTACATAAATGACAAGTATGTGTTATGAATTGCTAAAGAGACATGACTTGATGAATATGGATTTTAAATCCTATGATTTATGAATTGGCAAGCAAACGTATCGATATTAAAGATGAGACATGAGAGTTTGTATACACTATAACACACTACTACAAAAATCTTTTAAAAGGCGCAAAAACATGGGAATTATTTTACAAGTATGTGTTGTTTTGATAATTAGAAGTTTCACAACCGGTTTCAAGAGGGAAAGATGCGCCAATGTTAGAGCCGGTTGTGAAACAATCTTTCACCTTATGTCATTGGAGGTGGAAATGTCCATGGTTTGGTTGACCACATGGTATGCCGAGCCAACAATTATCGAATCTTTCACCGCCGATTTGTTCTTACGGAGAATTTGTTTGCAAATAGATTCACTTCTTTGTTGTTTGGATGACCACATGGTGCGCAACAAAGAAATAAATCAATTTGCAAAAGAGACATGACTTGATGAATATGGATTTTAAATCCTTTGATTTATTTATGAATTGTCAATTAAAGATGATACATGAGGGTTTGTACGCACTACAATAGAAAGTGTTTAATCACCGGCCGGAGTTTTTAGCCGTAAGTTATGAGACAATCGGTGGTGATATACTTATCATCACAGGCTCATGACATGAGGCATCCCTTCTGGATGACCCACTAGAGGTGAGAACCATTTTAGCTGCCGGTCTGGCATATGATCCGCCAGTGAACACAATGTCGATCTTCGCCACTGTGTCATCCGCCAGTGTAGACACTAGCACTGCCGGCTAGGCATCTGAATCGTGGCCGCGCGCAACCAAACCGGTAGAGATTAGAAGTTTCACAACCCGCTTCAATATGAAAAAGACTCACTAGTGTTTGAGCCGCTGTGAAACTACCTATCACCGTATGTCATTGGAGGTGGAAACGTCTATGGTTCGGATGACCACATCGTACGCTAAGCCAACAATTATCAAAACTTTCACCGCCGATTAGGATTTGTTCTTGCCGAGAATTTGTTTGCAAATTGATTTATTTCTTTGTTGCGCACAATATGTTACTGTAGTGTTACAACTCCCATCACCATTTAGTCTACGGTGTTTGTTGTTTTTGTCTCTAGCATAACAATTAGATTAATGTTCCCAATATTAGGCATCGCCTTCCATCAGGTGGCTTTTCTCACTTTATTATGTTCCTAGGATGCATCTTTCTAATGGTATCAATTTTGGGGCCATAGACTGTTGTTAGAGAGGGGCAACGAGCCCAACAAATAAAGAGGAGGAGGATGAGGAGGAGGTCGATAGCGCCGTCCGGCCCAGCGCTCCTAGACCCGTGCGACCAAACGAGCAAGGAAGAGCGGGGCGTGATTGCTCATCTTTATTAGTGCAACTCTTAGAGAGATAGGTTTTGGTGCTAGGAAGGCCAATCATGCACAGGATTTAGAGGAGGAACAATGATCTTGTTGTTGCTTTTATTCATCTGCTTCCTCAACAACAATTGGATTTTGGTGATATTTGCGGAACTTTGGCAGAATTCCTGAAATGCAAATGAACATGCCCTTTAAATCCATTTAGCCTTGCCATTTTTTACATGCGTTTGTTTCCTTTAGCGGTGTCACCACGAGACCACTAATCAGAATGCATCAATTTGTGAATGCACATATTTCTTTTATTGCTCACAACCATGGCACAATAGGACCACTGTCTACACTCATGAGGTCTGGATGTTGTTTATTGGTTTGAACATTGATCTTTGGTCCTATGCTTTGGTAGATAAAGTTGTTTCTCAATTTGGTAAACTTTTGGTTTGGGAGGAGGATGCAACTCGGTCGGGGTAGTACTATAGTGAAGGCAAGGGTATCGAAGTTTAGATGTTCTCCCTTGGTTTCTAAACTTTTCTAAAGGAGAGGAACCTAAATCAGATGGATCGTCCGTGTAGACTAAAATCATTATGACAAGGATGCTTGGTGCCATGCCTTAATATGAGGATTTTCTACACTTTGACCTAGATGATTTTGATCGAATCATTTTACTTGTTTGGCTATGGTCACCCGTGTCGGGGTCCACTCCCACCACCCCCCACCTCCACCTCCGAAAGGTCCTAATGGCTAGAGGGGGGGGATGAATAACCTAGAAAAATTTCTTCAACAACACTTAAAGCAACACCGTTAGTAAATAAGATGGCGAAGCGTAACAGGCGTATTACAAGCTATCTAGACAAGCCACCTACCAAACCTAGCAAATCTAGAATCTCTAATCACACACAAAGGCTAGGTTGCTAAATTACTCCTAGGTGAACAAGTAAGGCTAAATAAATATATCACTAGTAGCTACACAAGCTATCAAAGCTAACCAACTACACAAGTCAAAACTATGAAGGTAATGCAAGGAAGTGCTAGGATACAATACCGACGGTGTCAAGTAGAGGTTGTGGCCAATCACCAATGTAAATGAAATCTCCAACGAGCAAAGCACACTTGACACGATGATTTTTCGGGTTCATGTGCTTGCAGGGCACGCTAGTCCCCGTTGTGGCGATACACCTACTTGATGATTCACAAGCTTAATGGTGGTGTCAAATCCCATAGTGGGAGCTCAATGAATCACTCACAAGAGGGATCCACAAGCCACGAGCAATCCACTAGTGACTCCTTTCGTGAATCTCTCGCGGTACGGATCAACCCCTCACAAGTCCACCGATGTGGCCTCGAACAATCACCAATCGAGCTCAACACCACCACGAACTCCATGCTACTAGGGAACCAAGCAAATTCCCAAGAGAAACAAGAATCCCACAGCTCCTCCAAAAAGGGCCTCTAGATGCAATCAACAAGCAATGCACTTGGATTCTCACTCAATCTCACCAAAGATCAAAGTTAGGCAAGAGAGATGTGTGGAGGGGAGTTTTCTCAGCTCACAAGAGAGTTAGAATGATCAAATGTGCAAGAGAGAGAGAGCTCAAATGACTGGCCACCCACATATATATAGGCTCCACACAAAAATAGATCCGTTGGTGTTCAAAACGTAGCTTTTATACCACGACCCGAACGATGCAGTCGAGGCGACCGATGCTCGGCCCGCGATGACCGAACGTCTTTGGTCCGTAGTTCGGTCACAACCGATAAGAGCCCCGGCCCCACACGCCGATGACCCGGCCGGCGTCGATCAAAGTGACCGAGACGCTGCGGTCGCCGAGAACCCGATTCGGATCTTATCGAATCGACCGGATTTCGGCCCGACCGAACGCTACGGTCGCACCTCCGGCGTTCGGTCAAGAGTCTAGTCGCCGGTTTCCTGTGAAGATTCATCATTTCTTTTTCGCCTTTGCTTCTTTCCAAGTTTCTCCACTTGCCTCAAGTCGCCAACATGTCAAAGTACATCTCGATAGCACAAGTGTTAGCATTTTGCAAAGAGTTTGGCAAGAGCGAAGTTAGTGCACTAGATTCTAAATGCATATGGAAGTCAACATGAACCTAGAGGCCCTTCATCATCGGATTAGACGTGGTATTCCCTCTTGATAGTCGGCTATCTATCCAAAATGTGATCACACTCTCTGTAGTGTCTTGATCATTTGAAAAGCAAACCCGATCAAGTTATACCTTTGCCTTGATCTTCGGGTCCTTTCCTTTCCAGCACGTGAGCTCGATGATCTACCATGTCCATCATTAACGTCTATGTCCATGATCATGTTGCTCCACGTCATCCATGCAATCCTATCTCTTAAGCGCATTTAGAGTAGAGGATTAGCGTAATAGAGTGTCATCAATTTCTAAAACCAAACATGAGATTTCAACCTCTAGCAAACAATCAATACCCTAATTAGTTCCAGGCAAATTTGGCCAACCCATAGTGGGCCCCGTGGGGAAACCAAAATGCAGCCCAACAGTAGGGTCTTTTTCAGAAGACCAACAATGATGAGGCTCCTCATTTGATTCTTGTTCATCAAGAAGCCTAAGAAAATAAAGTTCGTGAAATCTAGAATGCAATAAACCAAGTGGTTGAAGCTCCCAACCAACCTGAAGAGCAAGTGCTGGCTGTGGACGATGAATCTAACACTGACTCAGATGCAACTTAGCAAGTTCAACTGCCAATCCCTAAGGTTGAAATAGTACCCTTTCCCAACAGTCATCCCTCTAGCTAAACAATATAAATAATGAAAATGAGCCTCATGTCCTCTTCAATGGAAATATATATGTTGGTCTAGTGCAAGTGCAAGACAATTGACCTCAAAAGGATCTGTTTGGGCCTTGCCTTGAAGCAATCAGATTATCGATAAAATACTTCTCTGGCCCTTCTCACCTATCCACTTTAGTTATCATACCTGATGATTGGATGATTTTTTCCTTTCATCTTTTGTAGTCACCCTCTTTTGATTGGGCAAACAATTTCCTACAATCTAATGCTTGGAGCTTCCTAGAACAAGGACTACCTCAAGAAAATAGTAAGGCTACTCTGTTTAATTTTTCCTATTTCTTGTCCCTCTATTGATCTTTATGCTTGCCGCAACTTTGAGAGATCTGTTGTGGTAATTGAATCCATAGATGAAGACCAAGACATGGAGCTAGATGCAAGTCACCTTAATCAAGACACAACACCATCTACTCCCAAGAAGAGGGAAAAGACAAGATGAAGGCTCCCATCTCGAAGCATGTCGAAGGAGTACAAGGCTGAAGTTGGTCAACAAAGGCTTTAAACACTCATGCAAGGGTAAAGGATGTGTTGGATGCTAATCCACCACTCCAAGTATCTCCCCAAAGGTGATGAGAAATCTTGGGGCTACTTTTACGTGGCATGAACCCTATTAAATTTTCACCCTCCAAACTAAATTTCCACCCTTCAAAGTGAATTGTATGAGTTATATGTTAAATAAAACTAGAATGTTCTTAGTTGGAATGTCGGTGCTATAAACTCGATAAAAAGTGGGATGTTGTTAAAGACCTTATTATGTCCTCAAACTAGGATGTGATTTGCCTATAAGAAACTAAAAGGCGTCTTTTGATCTTATGTTTATTAAAAAGATTTGCCCCCCTCCTTTGATGCATTTGAATTCCTCTCGATCCCCTCCGTTGGTGCCTCGGGTGGATATGCTATTATCTAGAAATCAAGCATCTTTCTAGGTGCAAAATCTTTGAGAATTCTTAAGCTCAATAATGAACGATTCTTGCATTTCGATCGGTTCTCATCCAAACACAATAATGACTTTTGTGTCCTCTCAAATATCTATGCTCCATGTACTACTATTGATAAAAGAGAATTCTTAAGGTGGTTCAAAAATATAGATATGCCAAACTCCATTTTGTGGCTAGTTGTGGGTATTTTAATCTTTATAGGTCTCCACATGACAGGAATAAACCAAGAGTAGATCATCATGAGATCTATCTCTTCAAAGAAGCCATAAGTGTTCTAGGTTTGATTGAATTTCCCCTCAAAGGAAGAAGATTCACATGGTATAATAAAGAGTTAAATGCACTCAGACCCATGAACTTGCACAGCTGTGCCAAATAGGTCCATCAACTACAAAACCAGGTATTTGGCCCCTCAAACTTGCAAACCCGTTCACTCCATGTCCAAATGCTAAAACTAGTCTAGTTTTGCTGACGTGGCAAGTCCACTATAAACTAGGCCCACATGATTTCTCAAAAACACCCCTCGCCATGTTCCCATCTCAATCGTATGCGGCACTACGCCAGAGCGCCCCGAGGACCGAGCCGGTGCATTGTTGCTGCGGGAGGAGGACGAGGAGGTCGGTCTTGACGGCGCCCGTGGTGAAGAAGTCAAGCTCGAGGTGAGTGGTGCGGTGGAGGTGATGGAATTCCGTGCGGTGGTGGCTAATGCGCTTGGGCGGCGTGAGCAACGAGAGGGAAAGGGAGAATGCGATGGGAGAAGGGGACGTGACGCCTATAGAGGTGCCCGTATGACACCAATGTTGAGTAGCACGTCGCTAGTGAAGCCGCCAAGCATCTACGCGGCGGCGACGACCCGCACATAGATGCGGTGAGGTCAAGCGTGCTCAAGCATGGAGCAACCTCCTCGGCAGGAGCATAGGCTGTTGGCGCCGACCACCGTGATCGGCCGGGTCGACCGGGTGATGGTAGTTTTTGACCACTTTTATATATGTTTTATACCATCAACGGAGGATCAAAGCTAGATAAATATTATTATTACTAATGAATTCCACGAGTTTTGGTGCATACATTGTTTTGTAGGAAGAACCGAGAAAACCTCGAAAAAAGAGCTGAAAAGAGAGGAAAATGAGAAACGGAAGAAAAGGACCAAATCTAGGGTATTAGTATAATTTCCAGGGGTACAAATGACGAAAGAATGAAGCTCGAAGAGGGTAGAGGGCAGACCCATAGGGTGGGGGCCGGGGCGCACGCCCGGTGTGCCGTGCGGCACCCCCGAGGGATCCACGTGTCCAACTTCGGAAGGTTCCTACAACCGACCTAAGGAGTAGATCTTGGCCGTCCAATCAAGTCCGTTTGATCCAAGGGCTGAGATTCATCCAAGGGGGCTATAAAAGAAGGGACAGGGGCTACCCCACGAAACCCTAATTCATTAGTCTTCGATGATAATCGGGGTTTAGATACATTGTAGTTTGAGAGAGAGATTAGTACTAGGGTTTCTAGAGATTAGAAGATTAGAGAGCTCTAGTTCTTCAAAGATTAGAGTAGTAGACTTTCTAATTTATTCAAGGAAGAGTGCGAGCTCGGCTCAGGATTTCGGATCTATTACATTGAAGATATTCGGTAATACATTTTATCTTGAGTTCTCATTATGATTATGCTTTGTTTTATTATATTATATATTGATTGTTATGTTCTTAGTATATTCTAGTTTGATATTTAATATAGTTCTAGTTATTGATTATTATATGCTTGAGATCGTGGGACGACTTTTAGCCTTTATCTCGAGGAGGTTAAGTCATAAGTTATATGTAGGCATGGCGTGGCATGGCGAGATCAAACTCTAGACCGCACCGTGAATGCAACACAATTCTGGTCTTTACCTGATATGTATAAAGCAACTAACTAGCTAACTTTGACAGAGGGGAACATGATCATGCAACTATGCCTATCTTACAAGATATCAAGCATGCATAGGATTAGGATCAACACGAGCACCGGCGGCAACACCCCTTACCCTCCCCTAGGCTGAGCTCACATAGCTATGCAGTCACTACTACAGGGCGAACGTTGTGTTTTCAGTGTTTCAGACGCTTTAAAGCTACATTTCAAGTGTTTGATCTGGATGTTGTAAAAGTAGATCTTGTGTTTCAAGTGTTTCGATGTTGTGTTTGGATGTTTCAAAGCTATGTTTCAAGTGTTTCATCCGGATATTGCGAAAGTATATCTTGGGATGTTTCAATGTTGCAATGAAATATCCGAATGTCGCAATCCTATGTTTCAAGTATTTCACGTGTTTCGGACTTCATGTTCCAAATGTTTTCATTTGATTCTCTCAAAAGCGCATCTCACTTGTTGAGCATGTTGTAGTGGCTATACATGCAAATTTCAAACACAAGTTTCAGGTGTTTCATCTGCTTTTAGGTGTAAGTTAGAGAGGTTTTATCTACATGTTTCAAAATGGATCTAGGTTTGCATGTGTTTTTTTTACTTCCTCCTCCATTTGTTGTACTTGGAGTTACAATATATAGGTGTTGCTCCCAAGCACTCAGGCAGCTAGCTCAACCCATGTGCATACGCATTGTGCTCCCTGCCTCTCTACCGCATTGTGGCAAGTGCACTATACTCTCTCATCGGGGAATGGGCGTTGCGATCCCTCTCTTTTGCATGTAGCGAGGGTCCCTCTCGGATTGGGGCACGCACCTCGTGCTCTCTCTCTGATGCAGCTAGGGTGGGGAGGAGGATGTGTGGCATGTGGGTGCAACAACAACAGAGGAGATGTGGCACCCATCAGGTGCAACTGCATGAGCGAGGCATGCATTTTCAAACAAACTTAAAGCAATAGGAGGTGCAGGGCCCATTGGGGCGGTGTCTTTGGCTTAGCGACCCCGTTGTCCGGGACGCACGCATCCATCCGGGGCGTCCCCCGCGCTAGTGTATCCGTAATCTAAATGTTCTCCTGGTATTTTCCTAGGATTTACTAGCGTTATGCGTTAAGTGGTAAGCGACATTCCCATTACCGATGAGGCACCAATGGTGACATCGGAAATCTCTAGATTTGTCGGGTGTTCAGTCCTTCAAAAGTGCTCGTAGGAGTAGGGTTCACGTACGTGTTCATATGGGTGAGCATGTGTGCGTGTTGTGAGCATCTGCGTTGTACTGTGTAATTCTCAAAAAAGGAAGTTACTCCTTTGAAGACACGTTTGAACTCACTTAGTGAAGGCACACGTCGCTAGCAGTTGGAGTGACTACTCCGGGAGAGCCCAACCAACAGCACCACACCTCACTACCACCTCACTTCTTCTTCTTCTTCTTCACTTGGCTAGAAGCTTGGAGTAGAGAAGAGCTACAAGGAGGGCTTGTCTCCTAGAAGAAAGAGCTATTTGGTAATATATTTCCTATGGAGTATTCTTCTACTTGCGAGTCATATTTAGTTCATGGTCTAACTTATGAATTAGAGCATAGTATTGTTCATGTTATAATCTTGATATATGAACTAGCATATAGTCATCATATCATAATCTTGACATGTTCATATTCGTTCTTCATCGATCATCATTTGCATGATATGATTAGAGGTGGGATGACGGTTCGTTGTTCCTTCGGGATTGCTCTTGTTCTAGTCCATCCATCCGTAGGGTGGGGATCCTGGGGGGACAAGAGTAGTGGCCTTCTATGCGGGCATGGTGCTCGGATATTAAGGTACCTGCGAATATGACAGCGTGCCACGGTCGAGGGGGTAGGCGGCTGGGTCGTGTCTGCCTAGTCCGCCCTTGTAATCCCCCCACGTTCTCATAGCCGTGTGGGAGTTCGTAAATGCCTTGGTGGGTAGCAGGCTACCTGGTGGGGTGTCCCTGTCATCCTAGACCTAACCATTCTTATATCATTGTTGCATATGATCCTAACTATATTCATTTGTATGACCATGACTAAAACATTAGAGCTACTCCATTAGATTATTCATTTATTCTTTATCTATTTTCTTTATCCTTCGTGGTGGATTTCCTATGTGTGTGTCATGATTATTCATTAGCTACTTGTATTGCTTACCGCTTTGTCATGATTAAGTTGGACATTGCACATTCATAATTCAATATTCAGATGCCATGCTAGTTTCTCACTTACATGCCCTCCTACGGAAAATATAAATAACGATACCACTGAATACTTCCGGGTGAAATGCTACAATGATAGATCCGTGCGCTTGCGGATGAAATATCAACTATGGCAAGATCTATCACCGTTGATTGACCTAGTTCTATCACCGACATGGTGGTTCCACTTTCGAAATATCGACGGCGCATTTCGAGGCGCTATCATTAGAGGCGGGTTCTAAACCCGAATCTATTGATTGTGTTAAGAAATGCCAACAACGCCAATGGTACATTGTGCATCATCTACCTCCTTGGAGGTGTCATCAAAGCTTCTTCGTCTAGAGGATGAAAGTCCTACTCATGTGCTCTTCCAACATTGTTGGCATCGTGGATGTCAATTCCCTTCTTCGAGGCATTGTTGGAGCATTACGCAGACTTGTCGCCCACAACCTTTCTTTGGAGCTCACCGTCGGTTGCTAGGAAGGTGGAAGCTTTGCCGCCAATGTTGCTTAGGCCCCCTCTCATGCAGATGCGTTGCTACTAATAAGAACGTGATGGCCCCACAGGCGGATGCTCGCCGCGTCGGCGATTGTTGTTGCATTGGCCTCCTCTCATGTGGATACTTTCCCGCTAAGAGTGCATTGGCCCGTAGGCCAGCTCCTACACATATGCTTTGCTGTTGGGAGTCTCTGCGCCCAATCCGCATATGCTTTATTGTTGTGTAGCGATGGTGAGTGTTAAAGGCTAAGCACTGCAAGTGATTTAGGGTGCAAGGGTTTAAAGCTTATTTACAAGGCAACGATGATGTAACAAACCTCCTTTATTAATACAAAGTCACAAAAGTCTCTTGCGTGATTATGAAAAAAGCTTCTCACTAATTAATTAGTCTTTTGCTGCCTGCAATCTCTCATCCAACACTTTTTCTTAAAATATTTCATCCAACTAAGAGATCAACTTGGTCTTAGTTTTTGTTCTACCTCTTCATTCGTCCTCCCGTATGCCTACGTGCTTTTATGGCAGTTTCCGTCCACAAGTTCCGCTCCTTGACTGTACAAGAATTATACTAGGGTGGTGTTTGGTTCCAGGACTGTTTTTATGTTGGGACTAAAAAATCCCTAAAATATGTCCATAGGAAGGAACTTTTAACTTTTTTTTTTTTTTTTTTTTTTTTGCTAAAAGTCCTAAAAGCACATCTGCGAGGGACTTTTTACAAAACTCCTAGAAATAAAAAAAGGCCTACAAAAAGAAATGCAAACAAGACACCAATTCTGTCACAAACCAGGAAGGAGCCCTTGGAGAGGCCCATCAGCCGTGCGTGTGCACGCCAGGGTTGCTGCCCTGCAGTCGGCCGCCGCCGTCGGCATCATCCAAATCCCATCAAATAATATTAGGAAATAAATATTTAGGAAATAAATAGATTGCTTTGTCAAGAGGTATTCCAATTTATAAGGAAACCTCCTAGATATTTCTTTAGATGCGAGTCTTCCTCGGACTATAAATATAAGGGAGCTGTAATCGTTTTTTTTTATTACACATTACAACGCAGACGCTCAACACGCACACACAGTCACCCCTATGAACACACGTACGCAAACCCTACCCCTATGAGCACCTTCGAAGGACTGAGCCGGCAAATCTTGAAGTTTCGAAGTCACCACTGGCGCCTCGCTATCGACGGGGACGTCGCCTACCACTTAATGCACAGCGCCGGAAACACGTCTACCCCGAGGACGCCCCTGCTGTTGTGGTCCATATCAAATCAGATCAGGAGGCTACAACCGACGTCCGCCAGTTGCTCGGCGAAAAGCCTACACTACTAGGCCAACGTCTCGTGGGCTACTACAATGACAGAGATAAGTTTCTCAGACACCAACAACATGATCTCGACATCAGGATTGCAAACGCCATCATGAGCAACACAACGACGTCGACATTGATGTCACTGACCCTGACGTCCTAAACAACACCGACACACGAAAGGTTCTAAATGGCTAGAGGGGGGGTGAATAGCCTAATAAAAATACTACAAATTCACTAGAGCAACTTGTTAGTAAAAAACAAAGCGTAAATACGTTTGCTCTAGCTCTACTTGTCGGCATGCCACCTATAAACAATTCTAGTTGTTAGAGTCTCTAATTCACACAAAAGGCTAAGTCGCTACTTTACCAACTAGGTGAAAGAGCTAGATTACACTAAAAAGTCTAAGCAACTAGCAAGTCTACACAAACTACTTAAGCACAAGATATATATAAAGTATTGCAAGAGAGGAGTAGAATGATATACCAACGTGAAGAGGCTAGTCAATCCAATCACCTGAAGATGATATCACAATATGGATAATGAAGCCAATCACCGGGAGACAATAATCACACAATGGAGAGACACAATGATTTAACCCAAAGTTCAATTGAGCACCCGTCAAGCTACTCTCCGTTGTGCCGACCTTCTCACGTGTGGGGACAAGGTGGAGCTCACTCCTAGCAAGTGCCTTTAGGCTACTTGCACCCAAAGCAAATGAGAGGTACCCAAGACACGAGCAATGTATTAGAGTATCAATTTGGTACTCCGCTGGGGAAGATCACAAACCCCTCATAAATTACCGGGAGGTGGGCAAGAACAATCACCGTCTCTTCCCAACGCCTCCAACAATCTCCAAACCGTGTAGGAGTGGTGCTCTCCAAGAGAAACAAGAAATCCACAATTGCAATAACCACCTAGTGCCACAAATATGAATCCCGAAATGCAATGCACACTAAGTTTTCCCCAATCTCCTCTCAATAGCAAGAATCCACCAACGAAAATGGAGAGGAGAGGGAAGCAATCCTCTTGGAGCTCTCGGATCGATCTCTAGCACAAGCTCCCTCGATTAATTTCAGCTCAAATCAGCAGATCGAGAAAGGGGAGAAAATGAGAGCTAGGGTTTGCAAGAACAGTTCAAGAGATATGAAGCTCACTGTGATTTTCGAAATAGCCAAAAGAGGGAGCAGAGAGGGGAGCAGCTCACTTAAGTACTCAGGCAGACACTCAAGCTCCCAACGGCAGGAATCACCGACGGCTCTCTTCCAACGGGCAGCAGCGTCGCAGCAGCACGCTCTCTTTTCTGTTCGCTCGGGCGGCGGCGGCCAGGAGATTTCTTACGATGAAAAACTGACGAGCAGCGCACTCCTTCGATGAATAAAAACGGACCAGATCGATGCCCTTCTAAATGGACCACTTCGGCAGCAAACAGCAGCGATCGAGCATGCCTCGTTTGTTTTTGAGAATGACACAGTACCACGCAGACGTTCACAACACGCACGCACACTCATCCCTATGAACACACGTACGTAAATCCTACCCCTATGAGCACCTCCGAAGGACTGAGCACCCGGCAGATCTGGAGATTCTCGAAGTCACCATTGGCGCCTCGTCGACGGCGGGGAACGTCGCTACCACTTAATGCACAACGCCCGAAAAATCCTGAGAAAATCCCAGGGAAAGGTGTGAGCAGCACCAGGATTTGAACCCCGGTGGGTAGCGTCCCACCGGGCCGGCCCCCGCCATGAGACTACGAGCCAATTCACGATCGAGCAGGCCTCGTGCACCTGGGAACTCGACTTGGGCCAGCGGCCAAACCCAGGCCCACAGCGACGGCAGCAGCAGCTTGCAGCCCAGCAGTGCACGACATCCATTTAAACTTGAAAACCATTCCATCGAAGCCACAGCTCACTCCAACAGCCGAACAGCTAGCAAGCAAGCTTCGTTCGGCAAGCAAGCAACAAGCAAGGTGTTGTGTACGTGCATGATCGTATATATACACATATACATACACATATACATGTATAGCATGTGCACCTCACTTCTCTATTCTTTTTCTTCTCCAAAGATTCAATTAATTCTTGATCCAAAATAATATGCCATCTAGTCCAAAGCATGTCAACCTCTTGAGCATAATTAGATAGCATTTTCTCAACCTTTTCCAAGGAGTTTCTCATCGAGTCGCCACGTCACTAACCCATATGCATATGCAATTTGAAATTCAAATAGGTGGCACTAGGTGAGTAAAGCGATTATGATTTTCTCCTCTTTATAGTACGGTTATTTAACCTAAATCACTCACACCCTCTACGGTGTCTTAAGTGTGAAAACAAAATGGCCCTATGGATATACCTTTGTCTTGAGCCCATTTTGATCCTCGAACCACTTCAAGTTGAGCACTTGATCATCTTTTAGATCACCATGATCCTTCCACTATGACCACCGTGCACCACACTTGGCTTGACCAATCTCCAACTAATCAAACACTTAGCATAGAGAGATTAGTCCTAGGGTGTCATCAATTATCCAAAACCAAACTAGAGATCTTCAACACCATGGACACCAACGATGTCAACACCCTTGCAGACTAGAACACCAACAACTCGACATTCACCAGGCAGGTCCATGTTACCTGACGGGTAGCCGCTACCTCTATCATCAATCCTGCAACGACGTCACCCGACCATTGACGTCGTTCACCACAACGACCTCGACATCGGCGACACCTCCAAGGGCATAACTAATGGCGATGGCGCCTCTCCCAAGGGCGCCGTCATCGACCCCGGCGTCGACAACCTGGACCACGACGCCCTCGACATTGCCATGCCTGCCATCAATGACATTGGCAACATCGACAACACTCTTCAGCTCATCGAGGGAACGCACGCCAACATCGACATCACGAACGATGCCCCCACGGGCGCCACCACTGGCATGATCACCGACTCGCTGAACTCTGACAACGACATCAACCCGCTACACTTGCTGGACGTTCCATGGACATCCACCATGGCGGAGAACGTCAACAAGCAAGCTACGACTCCTAACGTGGCTTCAACCCTGACAAGTACAGCACAGGCACCCCCACTCCCAGCAATCGGATTCCCGATGACACCAGCACCAGCTCCAGTGCAGAAGGCACCCCCATCAGCACCTCACCAACGAAACATCAGCCCTAACAAAGATATGAGGTATGCTGCTATCCACCTAACAATAGCGGTGCTTCTCTGGTTCGCGAATGCCGAGCCGTGCCACTAGAGGGCGGGGGATACCTTCACCGCGGTGTCTCGCCGCGTAACCCGGGCCACCCATCGACATCGGCGCTCTGGGGCGACCTGGCGCGACCTCGACAGGCCGACACCCCGCATGACTACGTCTATGCTTCCAAGTTCACCAACGGCCTCTACGCTTTACCGGGAGAGGCCCTATAGCGGAGGCGCCACACACGAAGGACACAACGATCGGCCTCGCTCGTCTCCTCAATGCCCTCGGCCACGTTCATCGCACAACTCAACAACATGCAATGGACACGATAACATCGACAATGACATCGCCCGGCGTAACTCGGCTATTGCGGCCGGGGCGACTCGAGAGACAAACCAGTTGGCTCCCTCATTCCTCGATGACATCAACACCCAGTACGACTACGCCAACAAGCCCGCCAATGGGCTGCAACAACAAGCTTTGGGCTATGGTGCACCAGGAGGCGCCCGCAAGTTGGGCACGACGATCCAACTCGCCCACCCGGTTCGACGCTCCTGTCTCCTATGAGGTCTTCAAAATGCTTCAACTTGAGAGCTTCAACGACGACGACATGAGGTACATGCCACCTACATCGATCAGCTACCTCATCGGCCTCGTTGCTACCAAGGAGGCTCTCATCCTACCTCACCTCGCTATGTCAACCAACTACGAGCTCCATGGCATCACGAGAAACAACGACCGCTACTACGTTGTGACAACATCAACAGTACTGTGGGATGTTCTCCAACCAATGTCGGTCTTCTTCTTCAACGACCATGCTCTTCACCCCGTCATCATCTACGACGTTCCCATGGACCAGGAGAGCAATGGAATTCCACCCATTGAATCAACATCAGAAAAGGTCAGCGTCCTCATCTTCGTCCAGCTCATTCCCTCTATACTAGTGGATACAACAATCTTCGGCCATGCCGCTCGATCATCCGTCAACAACGGCGATCGTGCAAAACCACAAATAGCGAACGCGGCGTCCGTCAAGGGGGGGATGTCACAAACCAGGAAGGAGCCCAAGGAGAGGCCCATGAGCCACACGCGTGCACGCCAAGGCTGGTGCCTGCGACCGACCGCGCCGTCGTCATCATCAAAATCCGTCAAATAATATTAGGAAATAAATAGATTGCTTTGTCAAGAGGTATTCCGATCTATAAGGAAACCTCCTAGATATTTCTTTAGATGCAAGTCTTCCTCGGGCTATAAATACAAGTGAGCTGTCGGTTGAATCTTAATCGAAAAAAATTAAAGGGGTAACTCCCAACAACTCCCGTCTCCCAGCTCTCTCTCTCTCTCTCTCTCTCTCTCTCTCTCAAAACCCTAGCACGCCCGCGCCCATCCCCCGCCGCCCGCTTGCTGCCGCCGCCACCGCGCTGTCGCCGCCGATCGTCATCACCACCGCCATAACGCCGCCATTTGCTGCCAGTCCACGTCACCTACGCCCTGCTGTCATCGTTCGTCTTCACCACCACTCCCTACCTCACCGTTCCCAGATGTCATGGGCGCCGTGCCGCTGCCGAGGCTGCCACCGATTGTGTCACCGCCACGGAATCCATCTAGTTTGTGACAGATTCCTCTCCAGACACATGTGTTCTACTAAACAAAGGAAAATATTATAAAAACAGGACAAAACTAGGAAAAATGAAAAATCAAATAGCATCGATTCCTCCTCAGATACATGTTCTATCCGATTCATGTTCTGTTAAACACAGGATATCAAAATCTATACCTATACCTACTAATAAAGAGAAAAATTTCCGTCGTCCATCCAAAAATTTGGTCCAGCCTGCCTGCCCTCCATCGGACCGGACGCGCTGAAAACAAAGTTGGAATAACTCTTGCGCTTAGGAAGGCAATAGGAAACCGGACACAATACAGATAGAAAAAAAAAGCAAACGTTATAATTGAGAGCAACGCCCAATTAACCCAATTGGAACACATATGGACACGTCATTAATTAAGGGCTCGGGAAACTTACGGACGGAGTCATGGAGATCCTGTTGCGAACGGATGGGGACGGGACTCAGCAGAGGTGCATATCTTTCCCGCTTTTTTTTTTTTTCTAATAACGTACGTGTTCGTTTCAGTTTTGTTTTCCCTTGCCATGTTTCATCAGTTTCACTCTAAACAGAGTTCATATCCTATCGGCAACGATCAGAATAATATGTAATATATATCCCGATGTGTCAAAAAATCCAGAGAAAAGATAGCCGAATCCAACTAATTCGATCAGAAACAAAGAACCCTCAAGTCGAGCCATGATGTAGTCAAAATGCGAAACCGCTGGCCACGTCAAGACACGAGTACTTGAAGATCTCATCGCTGTAGGCATGCAGAGCGCTCGGCGGCGGCGGCCGAGGCTTGGCCTCGCTGATGCATGCTCACGGCGGCGAGGGGCAGGGCCAGAGGTTGCAACCGCATAGATGGTCACGTCCGTGACGGTCTGCGTTGGACTGGTTCTTGCTCAGAGTTCTGTCTTGGCCACGCTGTCGTGGCCGGGTACGCGCCAAGCTCACGTCGACCACCTGGTGCAAGAGGCCTCGCCGAGCTGAGCCAGTAGCCGCACGTGTATCCGGTGGCTCGATTTGCTTCTTCCTTACCATACCAGCAGCCGATCTGCACAGTCCTCGGGTGGCACTGGGGCCAATCCAGTCGGAACTATTTAGGTAAATAAATACAGTGTATTGTACATTTTCTTGACCCGTAGCAACGCACGGGCAAATTTTCTAGTATATTAAAAAACACAAACAACATGACAAAACTAGGAAAGATGTCCAAACCGTCACATGATTAGAACTGGACAATTAAACAAAAAAGACGATGATTGTTTCTAATTAGGTGGCTACCTCGGATGATGTTACTCACTTCAATCAACCATTCGGGGTCTTTTACTCAGATTAGTAAATCAGGTTGTACTAATAAAATGTTGGTAGTACCTAAAATTCAACCTGCAATAAGCTCATGTCTGCATGTCATTTATTTTTGGGATGTACCTGCTCAGTAGGACATGTTGTCACCTTTACGATATCGCTGTTTAGGGGATCAACACTGGGAGGAGTTTCATAAAGACTTACCCGGGAGTTAGGCGCGTGTTCCTGCCGTCGACCGCGTGTTCCTGCCGTCGACCTACCTGTGGAAAGGTGGAGCTGCTACGATGGCATCATCGTCTTTAATTATGTTGCACGCTATCGATCCCGAATGGTTAAATCGATCGTTAGATGTGTGAAAGTTAATCCTATCACACATGCTAGCTTTAATGTTTATATAGCAACGAAGACATAGGAATAAGAAAAGTACATTTTGTTCCCAGAAGGTGAACCAACAGGTGCACCTTCAAGAAAAAAAGTTGGGACGCTATGGGGAGCGGGGAGCGTTGTGCTCACTGATGAGCCAGACATGTTGCACGCCGCCGTCTACGCCATATGCTGTGTAGGCATGGACGACTGAGGATGGAAGCTACTCTGCCAAGTCGGCTTACAACATTGCATGCTGGTGTCTAACTGTCTACATATTAATCTGGAAGAAATGGGCTCCGCCCCTAAGGGTAAATTTAAAGGTCTTCCTAAGGCTGGCGCTACGGACATTGTTGGATGGTGGACAGGAGATCACGCCCTGGCGCGAGGAAGAGGTGAGGGACCTCTGTTTCCTAAGCGATCAGGAGCAGGAAACAATGCAATGAAGCAATGCCCGGAAATCTCAGCATTTGGGTACCTATGGTTTGTGGCCGGAAATCTCAGCCGGAATACATGACGCCGGTTGTCGAGCACGATAGAAGCGATCGACCGACCACGGCAGGATGCGTTTGCGTTTGGGGATGTTTCAAGAAAACTCTCTGCCCGGCTGGCATTGAATTGGATGTATCAATAGGCAAGCTCGCATGCATGCGTCATCGATCATCATGGACACAGGGACGTGTGCAGTGATCTCAGCATATGATGCATGTACCCATCCATCACAACCAATGCAAGGACGAAGATCGGAAACCACGGCTAGCTGTGACCAACATGGATTTCAAAGGGCCCGGCTGGCATTGGATTGGAGCTTTCAACAATGTTACAATAAGCAAACGTATGTATAAACATACCTCATGCATATATGGCGCAGTATTGGCTTTCATATATACATGTGCGCACGGTAGTTGATGATATATCAGCCGCAGATAATACTTAGATAGCTCATCAGGCGCACGTACGCTACATCTTAATCTGAGCGGTGGAGACATGACCGGCAAGAGGAGGATCATCTGGGCGATGGCCCTGCTGGATATTTTCATTGCTGCCCACGGTATCTAAGTGCATCCACTCTGCATGTGCTACTATATGTATACTAGTGTACACAGAGACATCTATATCTACTGCGAAGAAATTTCAGTCCACCAAAATTTTTAGTCCGTCTTCCCCTCTCAACCGTCCACCTCCCACAGTCGAGTCAGTTCACCCTTCTTTTCTTCCGTTCTTTTATTTCTCCTCTTATTGTCCGCCTCCCAACTTATTTTGTCCGGCCGCGTCCAGGTTGGACTTAAAAAGGAGTCCATCAGTTAACCGGAACAACTCACCCGCTTTTTCGTTAAGAAAATGGGTAACAGATCGAACAAAGTTTTTTTTTCTGTTCGCCTGTTATACAATACCCTTCCGTATAGTCCGTATAGGGCTGATTATTGATTACAATACCTAAGATCTACGAAAACCCAACAATCATGGATCGGATCAGAATAGAGCTCTGTCTGTCGAGCTGATCGGAATCAGAACAACTCCGTCTTTTCTTTTATATAGCACAAATATGTATCGCCATATAATCCACCGACACAACCGAGGAATAAATATCAGAAGATAGACAAGCAAAAGGAGGCAGAGGAAGTCAAAGAAAAACAACAACGATGTCACAGACGGTTGGATTGGGCGGTTGTGACACGTCACCGGCGACCGTTGGGGCGGAGAAGGTGGTGTAGGGAGCAGTGGTGTCCCAACGACGATGCCTCCTGGCGGCAGCGCTGGCGGCGGCGGCGTGGTGGTGGGAGCGGGAGGGCGCCGGGCGGCGCCAGGGGGCAGCGGCGCGCAGC
Organism: Hyparrhenia diplandra; assembly: GCA_015847255.1. NCBI lineage: Eukaryota > Viridiplantae > Streptophyta > Magnoliopsida > Poales > Poaceae > Hyparrhenia > Hyparrhenia diplandra. Next base: position 113,402 of record JADLZK010008841.1, on the reverse strand, counting down.
GGCACAGTGGTGCGGTGCGGCGGGCGGTGGGCGGCGGCGCACGTGGGGGTGGGGAGAGCTAGATAGATAGGACTATTTTTATTGCTTGCTTATTCCCCAAAGAGATTACATGCCTTTGCTTATATAGCCCGGCTAGTGGGACTTGTAACCTAAGCAATCTTCTATAAGGTTTCCTTATATGACTAGAATACCTTTTACAAACAATATTTATTTATTTCCTAATAAGGGCCTTCCTTATAGATTGGAATATTCCCTTTTACACACCAAAAAGCCTATGATAATCCTAACTTGAAGGCGAAGCAGAGTTGGAAGCGGAGGGGGAGGGAGGCGGCGGCGGGCGGCGGGGGCGCCGGCCCCACTGCTCGCGCGGCGCCCTCCGCCCCGTGGGCCGGCCGGCGGCCGGTTCAGGCCTTTTTAGCCCGTCCCCGGCTGGCCCAATCCCGGTTCATGATATTTCCCACCGTTCAACGAGGCGGCGCGTCCCACGTGCCGCCCAACCCATCGTGGTCACGAAGTAAATGCCAATCGGGAGGTGACGATGCGGGGGCGGGCGTGGAGGATGAGAGAACCCGACTTGTCGTTGTCGTCATTGCGAGCCGCGCGTCGTTGTCGGAGAAGGAGAAGTCGAGGTCGCAGGTCTCTCGGTAGACGCTGAACTTATAGCTCGGCCGGGGCTGCACGGCGGGCCGCCGCCCATGCACGCCGCATGACGGAGGCGCCGAGGGGTGCCCGGAAAGCTCGAGCATCCGGGCGTGTCGGCCGGAGGAGTCGTGTAGGCTTAGGTCGTCGGCACGGTAACCTTCACATGAATGTTCCTGCAAAACACATGTCGGCTTACGAAGGTGGCGACGAGGCGGAGTCGAGGAGACAGCCGTAGAGAAGGTCACGGGCGCCCGGGACGGGCGGCCCCATCCGGGGCTCTGGCGCCCGGCGGGCGGCGTTGTCGATGCGGGAAGAAGACGTCGCCGTTGTTGTCGAAGAGGAGAACCGTGGCATCCTCAATCCTGTCATCTAGGCGCCCCTGCAGGGGGAGCACGCTTGCTTGGGAACGCCCGGTCTTTCCTTGACGGTTGGGGAGGTGGAAGCCCACTACGACGCCATGTAGTGGGGCGCTCTCCTCGAGTAGGAAGTCCCAGTAGGAGCTCTGGGCGGCCGGAAGGTAGTAGCGGTGGAAGTACCTCACAATGCCATAGTGGAGACTCCACTGCAGCGCGGTCGCCTGCAACTTCGATGGCATTGGCGATGATCCCGAGCTCCTTGTTGGTCATGGTGCCCAGGTGTAGCTTCGGCGATGACGTCGTTTGGCGTCCAGTCGTCGATGTCGTCCATAGCGGCAGCAAGACGCTGCTGTCTGGCATCGCGGTCAGCCGGGGGCCGCGGTGATATCCTTGTCGATGTCGGCGGTGTCGTCGAAGTGGCGGTCGCGGTCGTCGGGGTTATTTGTCTTTGTCGGTATGGCTGGTCGTCGTCGTGGCGGCGGGCAAGGTCGATGGCCTCCTCCATCGAGCGAGGCTCGAACCACTCGGCGTCGTGCGATGTGTCGTGCAGGCCTCCTCAAACGAAGAGGCGATCTTTGTGGCGCTGTCCCTCAAGATCCACGCGCAGCGCATAGCTCGAAGGCGGAGATGTAGTCGTCCAGCTTGCCCTCACGGGAGCGAGGCGCGTACTCCCCCTTAGTGTCGGTGATGATGGGGGGCGAAGTCGCGTCACGGGTGGTGGGTGAGCGCGTCCCACTCGAGTAGGGACCTTCTCAGAGACAGCCCTAAGGAACCGGACTACAGCGGGACCTGTCGGATGGAAGGCAGCATACCGCACGTAGTAGTCGGGGTCGATGTCCTCCTTGAGCTCGAATAGCAGCTCCATCTATCCAGTCGGGGTTGTCGTTGCCGTCGTACTCGGAACCTCGGCGCGTGGCGTAGAGAGGGGGTTAAGTCCGGTGACACGGGGCGGGGTGCCGCGGTGGCACCGGGAGGCTGGGCGCCGCGGTGGCGCGTCGGCCAGGGCGCCCGAGGGGGCGCTGAAGCGAGGGCGCCCGGTGACGCCGTCTCTGGGGGGAGTCCTACGCGGTCGCGGTGTCGGGGAGAGGAGATGGCGGCCGTCTTTGCGGTGTCGTCGGCTGCGATGTCGATGGCGACCGGTCGTCCGCGCACAACGTCGTCATCCTCCTCCGGTTGGAGGATGGTAGGGTCGGCGCCGTCGATGATGTCGCGAGCGGGGAGGGCGGCGGCCGGGGCAGCGCCTGGGGGCGACCTGTGCCGCCGGCAGCGGCGGCTGCCGCTAGGCTGTCCTCGGCGTGGTCGTCATGGTCGTCAAGCGGAGCGAGGGTAGGGGATATCTTCGGGGTGGTGTAGGCGTGCTTCATGCGGCACGCAGCACGTCCCCGATCTCGTCAAAACGTCGGGCCGATCTTGGCGCGGTTGTCGTCGAGGAGTGCCTTCAACGCCATGGTGAACTCGGGTCATCTCGGAAGCCATCGGTGGTGAGAATCGTCCTGGTCTCCGGATACCAGTTTATCACGCACCGGTTGGATTGGGCCGGGTTGTGACACGTCACCGACGCATGTTGGGGCGGAGAAGGTGGCGTAGGGAGCAGCGGTGTCCGGACGACGACGCCTCGGGCGGCGGCGGCGCGACGGCGGCGGCGACGAGGGCGTGGTGACGGAGGGTGGGGGCTCGGTGGCGCTAGGGGCAACGGGCGGCGGCGGCGGCGCGGTGGCGGCGGCGGCGGCGTGCGGCGGCGGCGGTGGGGGTGGCAGGCGCATGTGGGGTGGTGGAGAGCTAGATAGATAGGACTATTTTTATTGTTTGCTTATTCCCCAAAGAGATTACATGCCTCTGCTTATATAGCCTGGCTAGTGAGATTTGTAAACTAAGCAATCTCCTATAAGGTTTTCTTATATGACCGGAATACCTTTTACAAGCAATATTTATTTATTTCCTAATAAGAGTCTTCCTTATAGGCTAGAATATTCCCCTTTACACACCAAAAGCCTAAGATAATCCTAACTTGAAGGTGAAGCGAGTCGGAAGCGGAGGGGGGGGGGAGGCGGCGGCGGCGGCGGGGCGCCGGCCCCCTGCCCGCCCCCGCCCCCTTTGTGGGCCGGCCGCGGCGGTTCAAGGCCCTTTAGCCCGTCCCGGGCTGGCCTAATCCCGGCTCATGACAAACGATGAACCTTGAGGCCAATCTTCCTGGCCCTGGATCATTACTCGGCGGCCGAGACCCCACGTACACGTACGACATGGCCGGCAAGAGGATGATCCTTGTAATCTTCAGCCTGGCTATTTTCATGGCTGCCCACGGTACGCACGTACTATCCAGCCAGCATGTGTGCTACTACTATGTATACATAGACATAATTATTAAGACCCTTAAGTTTTATATATATTGATAAATTAAAGGATATATTCATATATGCGATGATATCGAAAGTTAGAAGAAACGACCGATAATTATTAAGACCCTTAAGTTTTATATATATGGATAGATTAAAGGATATATATATACTAGGTGAATACCCCCGTGTTGCTGCGGGACGTCTGATGTTATAGAAAAACATTACATAGAATGGAATAATTTATAGCTGAGGCCAATGAAAAATACAGAGCATATGACACGAATGCTAGTAACCTAAGAAAACCTTATGAATTTTATATAAAAAAATGGGTGTTGAATGATCATACAAAAGTATATAGAAAACAATAGTACTTGTAAAGATGGCTGGAGATAATTATGGAAATTATAAGAAACGTAAGTTAAATGTTCTTTGTAACTTCAAAGTACTTTGCTTTCTCCTAAACAAAACAGTACTTATTGCTTACCTCTGTCCAGCCTACGCACACTTAAATCTCTTCAAAGCTACTATCAATTCCACCGGAACTGATCACCTGAAGCAGCCAATGTGTATTGGCAGTAGATGCTTCCTTTATCACCAGGTCGTCGCTAATCACAAACCGCCGTTTCCACACGACCAATTTCCCTCCACCTAGTTTTTGGTGGAACAGATGCGCCACTCTGGCCATGACTTGCCAGCACCTGCAGTCAGCCGTGCACATCTAGGCTCGGCTCGCTCCTGACGACCGCACCAAGGTAGCAGCTGCATTGCAACCATGTTTCCCGTGCCCCGAGCACCAAATTTCCCTTTTATATGAAGAAGTACAGATCAGTGCCGGCTCTGTGCCTCTGAGATCAGCAATGCTGTTAAGGTACTAATGATATGCATCAGATTCAGAGGCGGCAACCAGCAAGGATGAGATAAGCTACGCGAATTCAACTTCATGCCGAGGTCGGACCGTCGGAGAAGCATGTCGTGGCACGCGTCGAAAAACAACAGCTTGTTTCCCTGAGGCAACTCACGCCCTGGCAGAGCGTCGAGATCAGGCAGCCGGGCGACGACGCGCCCCCGCGACCAGCCACACGGCCGAGAGTGACAGCGTCAGGCAGCTCAGTAGCACGTCGACGAAGTCGGAGCCGGCATCGGCGAACAGAACGCGGTTCCGCGCCTTGTCCACGGCAACCTTGATCTTGATGCCACCGTCGGCCATGGCCTCAATTCCGCACCGGGGAACTTTTCCAGTTTCCCAAGCCTACTGCTGCAAGATGAGACGACCGATGGCGTGCAGCCCGGGGACCTATATATACAGTAGATGTATTAATCAGTGATTGAAAGAACTGAAGCATCAGAATCATCGGTGGGAGAGACCTTTCGTCTGGCTAATCAGTGATTGGAAGAACTAAAGCATCAGAACTTGAAGGGTTAGATGGTGGGAGCAGAATCCGAGGAGACCTTTCTCTGCATTGGCTGCCACAGGCTGAACGCCAGCTCCTCCTGCAACTGCAACCCATTAGACCTCTTGTCGTCTGGCTCTTCATGCGTAGGAGAGGATGGGTGGGGCTGCTGATGTGGCGTAGCTAGCAATTAAGCCAGCCAATCAGAATCTAGAGAACTTCCCTAGTGGGGTTTCTCTTATAGGAAGATTTAGATGTCTCTTTTCGTTCTCTTTATTATATAATTAATAATTAATATAATACTTCTGATCTATGTTTCAACCTTAGCTTTCGTTGGAAAGAGTTTATAATTAATCAATCGCTGTTTTTCCTTCTTGTTGTTGTTTTCTTTTCACGCTGGCTTTGATTTGCAGTTCTGACGGCACAAGGGCAAATTACCGTGGGCCCATTTTCCTTCAAATTCTGCTTGTGCTGCCCCACCAATTTGGACTGTACAGTGGACGGCGATTGCTGCTCAAACGGTTGCTGTAATAGGGGCGGCGGCGGCGGTAGTGGTTGTTATAACCCACCGCCGAGTAATGATCCAGGGCCAACAAACCCAGGGCCTACTGACCCTGTCCCAGCGCCAACCTGATGGGACTTAATTTTTCTCTCTACGTGTTTCAACTTTCAGCAGCCTGATCGATCGACTACGGATATGGATGGATGCATTGTGATTGAATAAACATTCATTCAATGAATAAATGATGCCAACGGGCCACATGCATGGATGCATGTGTTTACTACTGTTTCCATCAAAAAATCAGGATAAAGTGACAAGCTCGTGCCAAGTGAATGGAATAAATGAAAATTGAGTCTAATGTTGATGAATAAATCCTTTTCTAAAAAATGTTGATGAATAAATGATGACAAGCGCATGTGTTGATTGAGAATTGCAAAAAGAGACATGACTTGATGAACATGGATTTTATTAAATTCTATGGTTTATTTATGAATTGGCATGTGATGAGATTAAAGATGAGACACGAGGGTTTGTATACACTAGGACAATAGAAAGTTAAATCACCGGGAATTTCACCGTAAGTTATGAGACAATCAGCGGTGATGCTTATCATCATAGGCTCATAACACACAATCGCTTCTGAGAATTGTCCATCACCGTCGGGCTCCAACCCACCTTCACTACCGAAAACTGAACCGGTAGAACCATAGCGATAGTGATGTGGGGTTTGAAACACTACCGGGTCAAAACACCGGTGGTGATTTGAGGAGAGACTGCCGGTTTGCTATCAAACCGGCAGCGCATCGTCACCGAACACTTGTCGGGTGATCCATGCACCGGGCAGCATTTTTATCAAAGCAATGCCGGTTCGGAAGTCAGCCGGCGAAAGTTAACATCGAGAGCACCGCCGGGCTTTAACGAACCGACGAGAACCGAGGGAGATAACACTATCGGGTTAGATTGTGCCGGCCGATTGTATCGAAGAGCTAGCAATGTCGGTTTACTTTGGATCCGTCGGTGAACTTTTTTACGTGAACACTTGTCGGTTGATTTCAACCCGACGAGTTATTAGAGTGGACACTATCGGGTTGGTTAATGCAGCCGGCCGGCATGTGATGTTTCGCTCGTCGATGACGGTTTGTAATTCAAACCGATAGTGTTTGGTGTAGTTACACTACCGGTTGTTTCTCATTCACTATCGGGCCCATGCCACCATGCGTTTTTTTTTTAATTTTTTTAAAATTTTTGAATTTATTTGTGGAATCCAGCTCTTTTTAAACCCGAAAATCATCATACATTAATATCGTCAAAACATTACGAGGATTTAATGTACATACAACAAAATCCATCTAATGTTCTAGAAACTAAGCCTACATCAACTTCTAAAATAAGAAGACCAATGACCATAGAGTCATAGACATAAATAAAAGCAATGACATCTTTCCAAGACCAATTAAGCAAAGAATTCTCGCAATCTTCATAAGTATGTGGGGTGACTTCTCTTTAATCTCTAGGGTAGGCTAGTTTGCACCATTGTAGGCGATGACAAATTCACCTTCGGTGTTGTATTTTTTCTATAACAATTATTAGCGTAGCCTTAGACTTGAGCATAACAAGCTTCCCAGTTTAGATAGATCCCGACACGCGACCAACAAACACTACGTACTATGCCATGCTTGCCTATACATGTAACCAAAATAGGATGATAATGCTTTGTTATTCATAAATGTTGTAAAGTAAACACGAGACATATATTTAAAATATCCAAAAGCTGGATTTCGAACAACACTAACTCATGAATTTCAATCACAATTCGAGCACTAGTATGTCTTCAATCATGTTGTAAATGACCATAATGTTTTAAAGCTCATTTGTTACTAAGCACCCGGAACTATTTGAAAGCAAAATCTAAGAATTTCAATCACAATTCGAGCACTAGTATGTCTTCAATCATGCCGTAAATGACCATAATGTTTTAAAGCTCATTTGTTACTAAGGATCCGGAACTGTTTGAAAGCTAAATCTATGAATTTCAATCACAATTCGAGCACTAGTATGTCTTCAATCATCTTTAATCACCATAATGTTTTAGAGTTCATTTGTTACTAAGGATCGGAACTGTTTGAAAGCAAAATCTAAATATAAAAGGAAAATAACAGGTTGCGCTTATCCACACGGGCATTTCAACGAACACCTCAAGGGCGGTGACCGACGCATTCACCAAGCTTTCATGCGCCTCGCGCGCGCCTATCTTGTCTCGGAGGATTCAAGGAGGACAAGGTCGTGCACGGTGCGACGTCGGGGCGGTGAAGAGGAAGACCCCGTGGACGCCTGACGGGCCGGCAGAGAGGTGTGGCGGCGGTCCTCCGTCGGCGTGGAGGAAGACCAAGCGGGTGAGGCGAGGCTAGGACAACGGCGAATTAGTTCTCATTCTCATAGGTAAAAACTCGAACACCTAAAGGGATAATTAGTTCTCACCGTGGAAGGGCGGCGGAGGATGCCGGCGCGGCGTTGGGGACGCCGGAGTGGAGGAGCGCGCTTGGGAGAACGCCGTCAAGCCTCGATTCCGCCGGAGCGGATCGGCCGAGATGCGCGAACGAACCGCCCGAGCTGCGTGTGGGGACGACGAACGGCGACGTTGGAGTTGGTGGTGCTCCGTCGGGGAATCTGGTGCTCTTTCAGCGCTGGTGGGGAACGAGAATGGCGCGGGGTTCAAAATGACTTGCCAAAATTTTGCTCTGAGCCACTCACATATATATATATATATATATATATATATATATATAGGCAAGGCTGGTTTCGGCGCGGTGGGGAAACGAATGGCGGGAGGTTTAGATACGTTTGGAAAATTTCACCCCAATCCTATTCATTTGCCTGGTTATTACCCACAACCGGCGGTTATGAGATGCCGCCACTTCATGGATGATCATGTGCCTATGTGAAGGATGTGTAATCCTCCTAGATAGAAATGGCTTGATATTTTTTTTTTTGCATTCATGTACACCCAAAATATGACCCCACACAAAAATCTTAGGTTTTCCGAGAAATATTTTAATTACTAGGATTTTCTTTGAGCTAAACGCGCGACAAGAACGAACTAATTACATCATGGAAACACAAGAAATTTTTATGGACCTCCATAGTGATTTGCCTCCTAGGGCACATGAGACACAGGGAAAAAGTCTAGAAGCATTCTCGGCTCTTTTGTGGGTACTCTCGGTTCAAACTATAATTACACAAAGTGGCGTCGCGAGAAATTCAAATAAACCGGGAAAAGTACCAAACCAACTCCGAAAAATTTCAAACTTAGTGGTTGCTTCCCCATTTGCATGTGAAAGGCTCGAGAAAAAAGTTTAAGACCACTACAACACCGGCAAAACATATGAACCACATGGAGCACAAGAACTACATGGTATAATCCTGGTTCGATGGAAGGGATCATGTGCCTCTGTGTGAAGGATGTGTAATCCTCCTAGATAGAAATGGCTTCAATTTTTTTTTTAAGTCATATACAGCCAAAAATATGACCCCACACAAGATCTTAGGTTTTTCTCGAGAAATATTTTAATTACTATGATTTTCTTTGAGATAAACGGCAACAAGAACACTAATTACACCATGGAAACACAAGAATTTATCATAGACCTCCATAGTGATTTGCCTCCTAGGGCACATGAGAGCCCTGGGGAAAAAGTCTAGCAATGATTCGGCTCTTTTTGTGGGTACTCTCGGTTCAAACTATAATTACACGGTGGCGTTGCGCAGAAATTCAAATAAACTGGGGAAAGTACCAAACCAACTTCGAAAAATCTCAAACTTTGTGGTTGCTTCCCCATTTGCATGTGAAAGGCTCGAAAAAAGTTTGAGACCACTACATCACCGGCAAACATATGAACCACATGGGGCACAAGAACTACATTGTATAGTCCCGATTCGATGGAAGGGATCATGTGCCTCCGTGAAGGATGTGTATTCCTCCTAGATAGAAATGGCTTGAATTTTTTTTTGATACACCCAAAATATGACCCCACACAAGATCTTAGGTTTTTCTAAGAAATATTTTAATTACTTTAATTTTCTTCGAGCTAAACCGGCGACGACAAGAACACTAATTACACCATGGAAACATAAGAATTTTTTATGACCTCCACAAGTGATTTGCGTCCTAGGGCACATGAGACCCCGGGAAAAAGTCTAGCAAAGATTCTCGCTCTTTTTGTGGGTACTCTCAGTTCAAACTATAATTACACAAGGCGTCGCGCGAAAATTCAAATAAATTGGGGAAAGTACCAAACCAACTCCGAAAAATCTCAAACTTCATGCTTCTTCCCCATTTGCATATGAAAGGCTTAGAAAAGTTTGAGACCACTACAACACCGCAAATATATGAACCACATGGGGCACAAGAACATTACAAAATAATCGGAACCGCTTAAATAAACTAGCTACAACCTTACAAATAATTAACTTAGTAATTAAACGGACTAATCATCATCATCGCCGGGATCAATATTCGGTCCACCTCGTGGTCCATGCACACGAATGTAGCTTTGTAGAAATATTGGGTAATTGATGTCACAGAATTATCCGCTTGAGTCGATGAACGTCAATGGCCTTATGATTGCACTCTCTAGTCCCTCGCAAGGCCGTAAAAATGATCGACCATAGATGTAACCTCTTGAATCGACCACTATCTAAGTCGAAGAAACCTTATGCAAAGATTGTCGCCTTTCCGTAGTTTGTCGGGCCGAGGTGTGCACGAAGTCCCAATCGTACTGAAGTTGGTCTCGTAGCTTGGTCGAGAACGGCCGCCAAGCCACATGCAACATAAGTAAGATCGTGGAGCAAAATCAGTAAGTGGGAGAATCAAAATGAGTGAAGATGATGTGAATCTATCTAATATGCAAAGTGTCAAAAATAATGAATTTAATTTCTTACGCACCACATCATGGTTCGACTCCCAACATATTCACTATATTGCCACGGGGGGGATATTGAGAGCGCACAAAAACATGTATCTTGAAGTGCGAAAATCAAGCACAATGTAGCAAACACGCCGGTGCATCTAAGCACAAGGAAACGACAATCAGATTGGGCGTTTTGCACGCACATTCTCTCGGTTCCCCTCTTGTGGATTAGGTGGTCATTGTTTCCTCGACACCCTCGAAGGGATGTAAAAACTTATTTCACACCTATATAGTTGACGACCATGTGATGTTCTAGATGTCGTGGTCTTCACAAAACCGAGGGTAAAGAACCAACTAAGTAATGTTTCTAGCCATTGTATTGGGGGGATAAAGTCTGTGACACATAAAAATGCAACAAAATGACATTAAGTTAAACTAATCGCCCAAGTATTTGTTATAGTAAAATAAGAAATAAAAAATGTTAGAAAAAATTTCATACGATGACCGGATAAGGGAATGGCCTTGTGTCCACACCAGGCGCGAATGGCTCATCGCCCGTGTGGAAACCTGGTTGTTGTGGTGGCGGCAAAAAGGGGCGGACCGTTCATACCACCGATGAGCGAAAAAAAACGAAAAAGAAAAAAAGGACAAAGCTCATGAATATATATATATAATATATATTGTTCATATGCGTATATATAGGAATTCTAGACAAGAAAAAATATCGTGGAGCCATGAACAAATCTCCTAGAAAGAGAGAAAGAGGGAAAGGGTTGAGTGGATTTCGTGCGGAGTGAGTGTAAAAGCAGCGTAAGTCTGGAGCTCGTGGGTGCGTGCGTGAGTATGTGTGTTTGATTTATAGCAGTTGTTGAGGGTAGGTAAATCACTGCCGGGTGTTAAGTTACCCGGCAGTGAGACAATATCACTACCGGTTATTTGTTATGCAGCCGGCGGTGAATACAATATCACTACCGGTCATTTTTATGTAGTCGGCAAAGGAATTCGCCGATCTCGTCACTTCACTCGGTTTTGCATGCATGCATTGTTCCGGTGTCTCTCTAACTTGGTCCAATGGGGATTGTTTTTCCGTGGATGCAGCATCATATGCATGCAAGCTCTGGTGTCTCTCTATCTTCAGTAAGACTCTTCTAGCACCTTTTCTGTAAACTATTTTCTTGGACTAGGCATATCTCAGATGTGGAGGGCTTTCTCCTAAAGAAAGGACATATGTATGTGGAACTGGAAAGTACTGCTAGCAAAGAAGATCGAGGACGAAGAACAAGGAAAATAAGTAGAAAAAGATTTCCTAGATCCAAAACCCATAACACTAAAATTCAAAACTAAGCCCTCTCAGATTTTGAGGAGAGAGTAGGAACTACAGGATGAACCAAGAATGCAAGAACGATAGGAGAAACGGGTGCAAAACACAGCGTCCCCCTTGCCGTTTAAATAGGCGAGATGACGTGGTTGAGGCGACCGTTGTCCGGAGGACGGGCGATGAGTGCGCCAAAGATTGGTGTAGTGGTCAACCAAATGAGTTGAGAATTGTGCGGCCATTGAATTTTTGCGAAATCACTACCGGGTCAAAGTTTTCACCCGACAGTGATATCGAATACCACCGCCGAAAAGATCTATACCGACAGTGATCTACTAATCACTGCCGGGTGTAAAACTACACCCGGCAGTGTTTTCACTGACATAGATTTAACCCGTCGACGTTGCAGCTGGTGCCATAGGCTTTTCTCATTGGTTCCGGAGACACTGTCGGTTTTCTAACCGGCGGTGAATACTATTGGCAACGTGGTTCTCCAAGCGGCGGCATGCATGCATGCACAGCCCTCGTGAACACGCTAAGTGAACGTGGATGGCTACGATATTGTGCGTACTGCATACTATTCCCATGGTCAAAAACGGAAAAAAAAAAGCGTGATGGCTATCCGTTGGGCGGTACAAGTTTGATTCTTTAAATAGCCCGGCGGTGTTGTGGGACGTGCTACAAAGAAGTTGAGTGTCATTTGTTCGTGCTCTAGCCGAGGTAGCGAAGTCTCTCGTCTCCCTCCCTCCCTCCCTCCTGCTCCCTCCCAGACGGCATCGAAGGTACGTGTGGTTGATCTTGTAGCAATGGTAAATAATGTAAAGCATGGATTCCTTGTTTCAAAATAACAATGGTGTATTTATATAAGTATCTATCTATGCTATCAAATCATTATCATTAGATTTCTTGAGCAACATCTATAGCAATGGTAATCCTAATTAAACTCGAGCATCGTTCTTGAAAAATGGTCAAAAACGGCTCGTTGGGAATCGAACCGGGGATCGGGATTGGGTGCATTGGGAAACGCAGTGGCGGCCGAGGAAGCGGGCATTGGAAACCCGCGCAAACCTATAGCCGGTCGCCCTTGGTTGCCGCCTAAGCGTGGGGATTGGAGATCAAAACGCGCGTGCCTTCGTGTGCCGGGGAGACGGGCCGGTCGCCGTTTTCTTCGCTTTCATGGCGCCATCTTGGGAAATGACAATCGACCGCATGCATTCCATGCCTTTTACTATATAACGTGCACAGCACCCTCGATTTGGTACCTAATTAACCTCTCTCTTTCCATAACCCCGATCACCCGAGCCTTCATCGACGTGCGTGCGAGATGGCCGGCAACTACACCATGGAGGAGCTTCGGTTCACCATCGCGCGCCTCCATGACGCCCTCCGCAAGCTCACCAACCCGGCGGCGCCGGGCCGGCCAACGGGTGGCTTGGCCGTTGGTGGAGAAGGCCAACTTCTACGCCTACAAGGTCGATGCCATCGCCGACATTCTCGGCCGGGGGATACCGGCGAGGCTCGTGGCGCCAACGCTGCGCGCTCAAGGCGGCCGGCCGCGGGAACGCGACGGGCGGCGGGACTAGGCCGGCAACGAGGACGAGGGGCTAGGCGGTGACGGCCGCTTTTTTTTTTTTTTCATTTTGTAAATATATTATCTAGTAATATAAAATAAACTAGTCATTTTAAATTCGCCTCCGTGTGCAATCTTCTGTTTCTATCATTTGTTTTTACTATTGCTTGGTCTTCAAATCTCTATCGGTTCTTATTCAAACCCGTGAGTGATCTCAGGTCCATCAAGACCATCGCCGGAACGATTCAACCCGGTGGTGATCTAAGTCTTCAATGCCGGAATTGGTCAAATCCGTGGAGTTTCGAAGTTCCCGCGACTGAAGGGTTCATCACTGTGGGCGAGGTTCAACACCGCCCGGTGGATTAAATTCGGCGTTGATGCCGCCGTAGTGATGAGCGAATCTGTAGTAGTGATAAGGCGCCGCTACGCGCTTCTAGATGATCGACACACCGGTGTTGAGAACCGTTTTCACCGCAGGTCCAATATCACTAGTAATGCGATTTGATTTTGCGAGCATCGGCATTATCTTTTCCGTGGCGGGCATTTTTTTGCCCGTCCACGGAAAATACTCCGCCACATCCTGTTTTTTTTTTTTTTTTTGTGGCGCGCGTGATTTTGCCCGTCACGGGAAAGATTTTTGCGTGGCGGGCACCTTAACACGCCCGCCACGCAAAATAGCGTATTTTGCGTGGCGGGCGTGTTAAAGTGCCCGCCACGCAAAAAAATCTTTCCCGTGGACGGGCATCTTAAAAGGCCCGCCACGTAAAATTAGCAGCCCAAAAAGACCCGGCAAGGCCCGATATCCTTCATCGAATATAAATATGTGCCCCCTAGGGTTTTGAGGCTCAACTCTCTCTCCAGCCCAGGCGGTCGCCGCTCCGCATCCGCGCTCCCTCCCTCCGCCTCGGCGGCGACACAGTTCGATCCCGTGGCTCTCCATCCGCTCCCTCCTCCTCGGCTTCCTCCTCACCTCCGCTCACACATGGACGGCGACGGCGCTGGCCTCCTCCACCGCCGGCCGCCCGGCCTCCTCCCACCCCGCCGCGGGGCCTCCTCCACTGCCAAGGAGCGGCGGCGCCTTGGCGCCTCCTCCACCGCCGGGCCCCTCCACGCGCCCGGCCTCCTCGCCGCCAGGGCGGCGGCGGCGCGCGGGCGCGGGGGCGACGCGGCGACGATGGCGGCGTGCGCGCTTGGACGACGACGGGCGCAGCGCCCGGCCGCTGGGACGACGACGACGGCGTCTGGCGGTCGCTGGGGCGACGACGACGGCTGGCTACGGGCGCGGACGGCGACGACGGCCGGGGGGGACGACGGCAGCGGGCTACCGGGCGAATCCGTGGCGGGCGGCGCTGCTCCGTAGATGGGCTCGGGCGGGCCTGTCGGGGTTTTTTTTTAATTATTGTTTTCAAAACTTGGACCGTGGATCGGGCATTATAATTTGCCCGCCACGGTTAATTTATTAACCGTGGGACGGGCAATCGTAGCCCGCACGCTTTATTCCGCGATTTACCGTGACCTTTCATTAGTGACGGCTCAAATGCCCGCCACGCAAAAATAAAAATTCGCCCGCCACGCAAAATCTTTTGGGTACTAGTGTATATAATCCGTCAGTGAAGACAGTGTTAGTCTTCGTTGTTGTGTCGTCCGCCAAACCATTGGTGAACACTACCATGTCGGCTAGGCATCTGAAACGTGACACGCACAATCAAACCAGCAGAGATTATAGAAGTTACACAACCGGCGCACAAACGCCCATTTGAATTCTTATACGGGTCATCTACGATGCTTCACATGCATCAGCCCATATATGACCATATCTATGAGATTAGTGAACTAGTTCTCTACCCAATAAGCTTTTTGTGCGGTGTGTCACGTATGTGCACCGAAAAATCTCGTGACAGATTTGCATATTATTTCGTTGGGCCGATGATCATTCTCAGCCCAGGCGCGTAAAACATGTAGCCATAGCAGCGTACATACTTATGTATATAGTCGTCGAGCCCGCACAAGGGCGGACTCCGGCGAGAGATTTACAGCTACGGGAAGGAGGAAAAGGGGAAAAGGTAGCGCCGGCGAGGAAGGCCGGTTGAGTTTGAGTTAAGGGATAGAGTTTGACAATATTTGATACAGACTCCGACTCACTCCTTGGTATTTAACTTGGAAGCCGAAGAGTAGGCCTGGCAGGCCGAGCATGCCCACTCTGGGCCGTCAAGACGAACATTGGGCTTCTTAGACCTCTTCTCCTTCTTGGGCCTTGGCGCTGCCTGTGGCTCCCCGGGTGTGGGATGACACCCCCCTCCCCTTGACGCCCGGGATGTCCCCGGGCCGGAGGCTGCCGAAACTATCGCTTCGGCGCCTCCGTGTCTTCCCAGTGTGGCCAAAGACTCGTGCATATCGGACCACTTCACCAGGACCTGGGAAACAGAGTGATTACCTCGGGCATGAAGGCGGCGCTGAATGATGAGCTCGGGAACTTGAAGTTCAGATATAGCAGGCAGCTCTGTCGAGACAGGAATGGCCGCATCCGGAGCTGGCTTGAGTAGGGATACATGGAACACTAGATGTATGGAGGAAGATTCGGTAGTCAGAGTTTGTAAGTTTAATCGATCCGATCTTCTCAATGATCTTGTATGGCCCAAAATATTTGAAGCTTAGCTTTTGATGTGATCTTGGAGCAAGTGAGGATCGAACATAGGGCTGGAGCTTGAGGAAGACATACTCGCCCACTTGAAAGGAACGGTCGACCTTTTCTTATCAGCTTGTGTCCTTATACGCTGCTGGGCACGGAGAAGATGTTGGCGAATAGCTGCTGCCATGGTCTGACGCTCAGAAAGCAGAGTCTGAACATCCTTGACTGGAGAAGCAGAAGATTCAGTGATGCCAAAATGTCGAGGAGGGTGACCATATAGAACCTCAAATGGGGAGCAGCCCAGGGAAGAATGAGAGGACGTGTTGTACCAATACTCGGCAAGTGTCAGCCATTTCAACCACTTTGTTGGGCATGAATGAATGAAGCATCTCAGGTAAGTTTCGAGGCACTGATTGACCCTTTCAGTCTGGCCATCCGACTCAGGGTGATAAGAACTGCTCAAGCATAAATCAACCCTGGTGAGACGGAAGAGCTCCTGCCAAAAATTGCTGGTAAACACAACATCCTGATTCAACACTATCTGCTCGGGAAACCCGTGAAGGCGGAAGATATGGTCCATGAATGCCTGAGCTACTGTCTGTGCTGTGTAAGGGTGCCGGAGAGGAATAAAGTGGTTGTACTTACTGAATCGATCGACCACCACGAGAATACAGTTGGCTGTACCAGATGTTGGGAGACCCTCTATGAAATCCATGCTCAATTGTTGCCAAGATTCAAAAGAGGGCACTTGTAGAGGAGAGAGCAAACCAGGATAACGGGCACGATCTGGTTTTGCCTCGATGGCGCATGCAGAGAGCGGCAAATCGAACTTTTCGATGTCCTGTTTCATCCCCTTCCAAGAAAATAGCTGTTTGATTCTTGTGTAGGTAACAGGGAAGCCGCTATTGCCACCCATGGCGCTAGAATGGAAAGCCGAGAGAATACGCAGCTTCATGTCCGGGTCGGCCCCCAACCGGATACGGCCCTTGTGCCCGAGGATGCCGCCGGAAAATGTATAGTCAGGATTGGAGAGTGGATCGATAGTCAATTCCTGCAGGAGGCGGACTGCCAGTGGATCCTGGGCATAACCAGCGGCAACCTGGGAAAGCCAAGTAGGGACGATGGGCGGGATGGCTTGCAACTGAGCAGTAGGAGAAGGATGCCGAGACAAGGCGTCTGCGGCCTGATTGGTGCGCCCCGGCTTGTACATGACTCTGTACTGAAGACCTGCCAACTTAGTGAACATCTTAAGCTGCCATGGCGTATGTAGGCGTTGGTCTGTGATGTGAGTCAAGCTGTGTTGGTCCGTATGAATGAGGAACTCCGAATGCTGCAGGTAGGCGCACCAATGCTCCACGGCGACAAGGATGGCTAGGTACTCCTTGTCGTAGGTTGAAAGACCGCGAGTACGAGGACCCGAGCCTTGCCGACAAAGGCGGCGGGTGTCCATCTTGGATTAGGATCTGCTCCCACTCCGAAGTCGCTAGCGTGCGTACGAAGGTGGAAGGGCTTCGAGAAGTCGGGCAGAGCTAGAACGGGAGCGGAGATCAGAGCTTGCTGTAAAGCAGAGAAGGCAGTGAAATGGTCTGGCGTCCACACGAATAGAGCTCCCTTCTTCAGCAGGTCATTCAAGGGACGTGCTATGACAGCAAAGTGATGCACGAATTTTCAGTGGTAGTAACCCGCTAATCCGAGGAAACTCCCGAGTTGTTTGACATCTTGGGGAACCGCCCAGCGTGCAATAGCTTCAATTTTACTAGGGTCGGTACCCACGCCGGCAAAGATCGACCGTGGTGGCCCGTAAGTGATCAATTCTTGAGCAAACTTGCATTTGCTTTTCTTGATCAACCACTGATCCTTAGCCAATAGCTCCAGGACAAGGCGAAGATCCACCAAATGTTGCTCAAAGCTTGGGCTATAAACCAATATATCATCGAAGAAGACGATCACACAGACACGAAGCAGTGGCTGCAATGTGGAATTCATGGCACCTTGAAATGTGTTTGGAGCCCCTGTCAAGCCGAATGACATCACGGTATACTCAAATTGCCCCCAGTGTGTTTGGAATGCTGTCTTATGTTCTTCGCCGGGTGCCAACCTGATTTGATTAAAGCCGGCGCGCAAATCCAAGCAGGAAAACCATCGAGCATTGGAGAGCTCATCCAGCAGCTCGTCAATTACGGGTATGGGAAATTTGCTCTTTACTGTCATAGCATTCAGCATGCGATAGTCCACGCACATTCGCCGGGTGTGGTCCTTTTTCTTGACCAGGGAGGACCGGGAGAGGAATAGGCACTGGGTACTTGGGCGGATCATCCCATGCCGCAGCCAGCTCGGACACTTGGTTTTCAATTTCGGTCTTCAATTTTGGAGAATACCGGTGATCGGGCGAACAAACCGGGCTTCCTCAATCAGCGGGATAGTATGATCACAGCTGCGCCGAGGAGGAAGGCTGGAAGGTTCCTCAAACAGAGCATCGAACTCATCAAGCAATGTCTGCACAGCTGCTGGGACTTGTGGCAAAACTGGGGAATCAATGTCAGTGGTGATGTTGCAGAGCTGCCATGGAGAGGCTGACTCGTCAGGAGACTGATCACTGGACAACAGTAACTTAGCAGTCCCATATAGGATAAGCATCCATTTGGCCTTCCAATCAACTTCCATTGGGGAGAAGGCTTCCAACCAATCCATCCCGAGGATGAGATCATAAGTGCCCAAAGGAATTATATGAAAGGTTGAGTGGAAACGGTGACCTCGAATGCACCACTCGGTATGAGGCAATTCCGGTGCAAGTAAGAACTGAACCGTCGGCAACCTTGACGCCCATTGGAATAACTAGCAACCAAGCACCAGGCAAGTCAGCTGCAATGACTGAGTTGATGAAAGAGTGACTGCTGCCGGAGTCGATCAAAATAGACACTGAACGACCAGCAAGGACGCCCGTCAACAGCATGGTCTTAGGAGCAGCAGGAGTTGAAAGAACAGCCACTGACATTTCGGTGAATAATTGGGGAGGTGCTTCTGGTTCAGGTGGAGTGTCCTCAACTGGAGGGTCGAAATCATCCTGGCATACAGACCATACCTCCTCTAAGGCATGCAAACGAGGGAGTTGAAGTGCAACGATGTCCCGAGCCCACTTCGCCACAAATGACCACGAGTCCCCCGCGCAAGACGCCGAAATCCTTGAGGCTGAGAACTTGTCAGGAGCAGGGGCGCGGGTTGGCAGAGATTTGTCTTCGGAGGTACTCTTGTCGCCGAGCAATGACGAGCCGGGCGGGACGGCAATGAAGAAGCACCCCGACTTTGAGGAAACCTCGAGAGTAGAATCCTTCCGGCCTTCTTGAACTCCTTGCGCCGGTAAGACTCTCCCGCTTCTTCCTGCAACAAGGCGAGAGTGTAGGCAGCATCGAGTGTCGTAGGGACGGGCCACCATTAAAATGGCACGAATGTCATCACGAAGGCCATCCACCTAAATGCTTTGGATAAAAAGAGAGGATGTCGGGGTTTGGGTTGTAAGATTTGAGTTGGTCCACAAGCTCGTGAATCGGTTGACGTGTCGAGATTCGGTGGAAGTCATTCGGATATGGAACATCTTACGAATGAGGAGCTCATGTTGGTCTCGGCTGAACCGCTCATGGATCATAGAGCAGAAAGTAGGCCAATCTATAGTGGATAGGCGGGACTCGACAGGGGCGAAGCCGGCGTTTCGCGGAGCCCGGTGAAGTGCATGGTTGCAACTCGGATCCACATGGGTGTTTCGACGGCATACATATCGAAGTAGTTTTTGGCACAGGTTATCCAAAATTGTGCGTCTTCGCCATCGAATTTGGGAAAGTCTAACTTGGGAAGACAGCCTAGGTGAGGTGGGTGGTTGGTGGGATGATGGTTGGGTGGGTATGGAATGTGAGCCTCAGTATGGTGTGGGTATTGGAAAATTTGGTGAGTCGGGGAATACATGTAGGGATCTGTGTGCGAGGAATGTTGAGGCTGCTGGATTGGGGCATGTGAGTTGAATGGGTTGGCATTTGGAGGGATCGTAGAGTTGGAGGGATGAACCGGGTCTTTGTATGGGAGGAATTGGGTTTGTAGGAAGCTCAATCGAGGCCTAGGAACTGGAATTGGGTTCATGCGAGGAGGAAACGGGAAGGGAATTTAGTCATACCCGGATCGGTAGGGGGCTATGGTCGCTTACCGACCCATACCCTGTCAGACGTGCCGATTAGGGCGGTTCGGCGATCGATCCGGCGGCGATGTGCGCCCCGGTCGGCCGAAAGGGTGCGCGTCAGGTCCCGATGTGGAAGGCCGGAGGCGGCTCCCTGGTACGGCCGTGGCGGCGAAGGCGTGAAGGCGGCCTGATGACGGCTGCATCGTTGTACAAGGGCACGCGATGGTTGCGGCCGAGCGAGAGGGCTGATGTCGCGTCGGACGTCGTAGAGAGTCGCGTCCACCCATGGACGCCATTCGTCGAACAGTTTGAAGGCACCCTCGGAGCTTCAAGTCGATCGTCACGCTCGTCGCGGATCTCGGAGAGGCGGCTCAACTCGAGGTCGTCGACCTTGTTCTCGAGGTTCCCATGCGTTCGTCGGCCGAGGGCCCAAAGTGGTGGTTGGCCCGGGCGGAGATCGCATGGGCGGCGAGTACTCTTCCAGGGGGAGGCGACGCGCGCAAGGCATCGGGAAGCACCGAAACTCCACCGTGGCCACCAGGAGGAGCGGTCTGCGGCGTAGCAGCCGCAACCCCCAACGCTGCGGTGATGCGACGGTCCGCCTCGCCGGGAACCTCGCTCGAGGGCAGCGACACGGTCCGTGACATCGTTGAGGGCGGGGAAGGGGCCTCCAGGGCGAGGAGTCGCCGATCCGTCGAATCAGCGAGCACTGGGCGCGCCGAAGACTCGCCGGCGAAAGCAGGCCGTCCCCACTTGGACTCGATGGTGTCGGCGGCGGAAGACCTCCTCGAATTTCTTGTCGAGCATGGCTTGGATGTTGGGCTCCATGGCGCCGTGCGCCTTGGCTCGCCGAGTGAAGTGTGGGTGGGAAGGGAGGGCTCCAGCGGTGTGCTGGACCGGAGAGCCGATACCAGTGTCGAGCCAGCGCGCTGCGGCGGCGGACTCGGCAGAGATTTACAGCTACGGGAAGGAGGAAAAGGGGAAAAGGTAGCGCCGGCGAGGAAGGCCGGTTGAGTTTGAGTTAAGGAATAGAGTTTGACAATATTTGATACAGACTCCGACTCACTCCTTGGTATTTAACTTGGAAGCCGAAGAGCAGGCCTGGCAGGCCGAGCATGCCCACTCTGGGCCGGCAAGACGAACACTGGGCTTCTTAGACCTCTTCTCCTTCTTGGGCCTTGGCGCTGCTTGTGGCTCCCTGGGTGTGGGATGCTGACATACAACTACAGGTATATCTTGCGTATGGACTTGCTCTTAGCTTTATGTACATGTCAATGTACACGTACAACTTGCATGGGTCATGTACAAATCACTTCTTGGAGGCCCATAATTAAGATTAGTGACCACTAATACTACTTAAATCATTGCTCTCGGCAGGCCACATATGAGCAAGAATGTTTGATATGGGCCATTCATGATGAGTTATATACGGTGAGCCCATTTTGATTCATCAAACCTTCTCACTAATTAGCTAGTCCATTCTCAAAAAAAACTAATTAGCTAGTCTTTTGCTGCGCACTTAAGTATAGCCCATGCTTATGAAGTTATGAATTTTCCCTTTTTCTTCTAAGAGCACAAAGATAATAATATGGTATGCCAAAATTTTCCCTTCACGATGATTGTTTCACAGTTAGAGGTGGCTTAGAGAATCTTTTAATCAGATTAGTAAATCAGGTTGTACTAATAAAATGTTGGTAACTAAACTGCAACCTGCAATAAGCTCATGTCAGCTTGCATTTTATTTTTTGCATGTACCTATTCAGTACGACATGTTGTCACCCTTGCCATATCGCTACTTAGAGGATCAAGTTTGGGAGAACTTTCATAAAGACTTACCCGGGAGATAGGCGCGTGCTCCTGCCGTCGACCTTTCTGTGGAAAGGTGGATTCGCTATGATGTCATCATGGTCTTTAATTTTGTTGAACCCTATCGTTTATGTTTCCGCTAGACTTTGATTCATGCTTGCAATATTGTATTAGACCATTAATAAAGTCGATAGATGTGTGAAAGTTCATCCTAGCTAGCACACATGCTATCTTTAATGTTTATATAGCAATGAAACCATAGGCATAAGAAAAGTACATTTGTTCCCAGAAGGTGAACCAACCGGTGCTCCTTCACCAAACAAAAGCTGGGAGGCTATGGGGAGCTTCGTGCTCACTGATGAGCCAGACATGCTGCACGCCGCCATCTATGTTATGTTGTGTAATCTGGAAGAACTGGGCTCCCGTAAGGGTAAATTTAAAGGTCTTCCTATGGCTGGCGATACGGACATTATTGGACGGTGGACAGGAGATCACGCCATGGCGCGCGCGGAGGAGGTGAGGAACCTCTATGCGATCAGGAGCAGGAAACAATGCAATGACGCCATGCCCGGAAACCTCAGCATTTGTGTATCCATGCATGGGTTGTGGCCTGGACGGGCAAAACCAATGCAATCGTTCGCACGTGAACACGTCACAGTGTGCCCTAACGTCGAGCACGATCTCAGCTTGCGTGTTCCCAGGCATATGTGTTGTGGCCTAGACAGCACAACCAATGCAATTGTTACGCACACGAATACTTCACACCGGTTGTCGAGCACGATGATAGAAGCAATCGATCGACCAGGAGCGGCAGCATGCGTTTGCGTTTGGGGATGTTTCAAGGAAGCTCTGCTGCCCGTCTGGCCGGCATGGAATTGGAGGTAACAATAAGCAAGCCCTGGCTGGCATTGGGTTCTACCAAGCAAACGTATGCATGGCGTGGTATTGGCTGCCTATATATGTGCTGTGCACACGCTAGAGGTGGATATATCAGCCGCCAGCCGCAGATCATATCGATATCTGGCGCAACCTAGAGCTCTCTGAATTCATCTGAGCGGCCGAGACAACACGTACACGTACGACATGGACGGCAAGAGGATGATCCTTGTAATCTTCAGCCTGGCTATTTTCATGGCTGCCCACGGTACGCACGTATTATCCAGCCAGCATGTGTGCTACTACTATGTATACATAGATATAATTTTTAAGACCCTTAAGTTTTATATATATGGATAGATTAAAGGATGCATATATGTGATGGTATCTGGCTCGGTTTCCAGTCAAAAAACTGGGCTGTCACTTGCCTTTTTCTTTTTTCGTCTAATAGAAATCGCGGCAAAACTTTTGCCGCCCCTTCTAAAAAAAATATATGTGTTTTTTTCGTTCTCTTTATGTTATATAATTAGTAATTAATATAATACTTATGACAGATAATAATACTCTAGATAGATAGGTATGTACGGTTTTCAACCTTCCTTGTAAAGAATTTGCTGTTTTTCCTTCTTTTGTTTTCTTTTCACATTGGCTTAATTTTGCAGTTCCAACGGCACACTGTTTGATGGTGCCGGGGATACCTTGCCTGTAACAGGCAGGTTCTCAGACGCCAAATCATTTTTGAATGGCGTCTGCACTTGCTGCCCTTTTGAGTATCAAGTGTCAAGTTCAGCAGCAGTTTGGAGGAGATTGCTGCACAAACGGTTGCTGCAATGGCGGCGGCAGCAGTAATCCACCGCCGAGTAATCCCCGCCGAGTAATCCACCGCCGAGTAATCCACCGCCGCCGCCGAGTACTACTGACCCAGCGCCTAGTGACCCACCAACGCCTATTGACGACCCAGCGCCAGCGCCTGACCCAGAGACGGGTGATGGTACTGGCGACAGTGCACCACCGCCGAGTGAAGATGGGACTTGATTTTTGTGTTTTTCAACTTCAGCAGCCGGCCTGATCGATCGACTACGGATAATGGATGCATTTGTGATTGAATAAGCATTCATTCAATGAATAAAATGATGGCAACGGGCCACATGCATGGATGCATGTGTTTACTAGCTACTGTTTCCATCAAAAATCAGAATCAAGTGACAATTAAGCTCGTGCCAAGTGATCATGAAATAAATGAAAATTGAGTCTAGTGTTGATGAATAAATGATGACAAGCGCATGTGTTGATTGAGCATTGCAAAAGAGACATGACTTGAAGAATATGGATTATACTAAATTCTATGGTTTATTTATGAATTGGCATGTGATGAGATTAAAGATGAGGCACGAGGGTTTGTATATACTACGACAACAGAAAGTCGAATCACCGCCGGGAGTTTCACCGTAAGTTATGAGACAATCAGTGGTGATGCTTATCATCAGACTCGTAACACAAGGCGCCGCTTCTAGATGACACACCGTTTTCACCGCAGGTCCAGCATATAATCCGTCAGTGAACACAGTGTTAGTCTTCGCTGTTGTGTCGTCCGCCAAACCATCGGTGTACAAAAAAAAAAAAAAAAAAAAAAAAAAAAAAAAAAAACCATCGGTGTACACATGTCGGCTAGGCATCTGAAACGTGACGTCGTTCTCAAAAAAAAAAAAAAAAAAAAAAAAAAAATCTGAAACGTGACGCGCACAAACGCACATGTGGATTCTTAATTATATGGGTCGTCTACTATGCTTCACATGCATCAGCCCATATATGACCATATCTACGAGATTAGTGAACACTAGTTCTCTCAAAACTAGCTTGTTGACCCAATAAGCTTTTTGTGCGGTGTGCACCGAAAATTCTCGTGAGAGATTTGCATATTATTTCGTTGGGCCGATGATCATTCTCGGCCCAGGCGTGTAAAACATGTACGTGCCGTAGCAGCGTACGTACTTATGTACAAGTACAGGTATATCGATCGTGCGTATGGACTTGTTCCTAGCTTTCTGTACATGTCAATGTACACGTACAACTTGCATGGGTCATGTACAAATCACTTCTTGGAGGCCTATAATTAAGATTAGTGACTGCTAATGGCTGGTACTACTTAATCATTGCTCTCGGCAAGCTGCATATGAGCAAGAATGTTTGATATGGGCCATTTCATGATGTGTTATATACGGTGAGCCCATTTTGATTAATCAAACCTTCTCACTAATTAGCTAGTCTTTTGCTGCGCACAATGTTAAGTATAGCCCACTACTACAAAAGGTCACTATTGGAACGCCCCCCCCCCTTTAAGTAGCGGCGGTTTTTGTTTTAAGTCCCCTACAAAGTTGGTCTGGTCAAACTTGGTCAAATAATACACTAAATGACCTTGGATGAAAAAATGTCCTAAATATAAAGTGTAGTTCTTGACAAGGTGATAACAGTTGGTGATAAAATGGTATTCATGACTTCTCAATTTGAGAACATCTAGGGCTCCAAAAAGTAGTGGCAAGGTATCTTTATTTTTAAATTCAAAAATTTGACTAGGTCAAACTTGGTCGATGAAGCACCAAATGACCTCGGATGAAAAACATCTCGTGGGTACGAATCGTTGATCTTGACGAGGTGATGACAATTGGTATTCATGACTTTTGAATTTGAAATCATTTAGAGTTCGAAAAAACTGAAAAGAATCACCGGAAAATTTTGAAATTCAAAATTTGAGCGGTTCAAAAATCTGTCGAATCCAAAATGTCCTATACATAGAGTGTAGATCTTGAAAATATAAACAAAGTCAGTATTCAAAACTTTTTAATTTGAGACCCTCTAGGGCTCCAAAAAGTAGTCGCAAGGTGTCTTTATTTTCAGATTCAAAATTTTGACTTGGTCAAACGAAGCACTAAATGACCTCGGATGACAAAATGTTGTGAATATAAATCATAGATCTTGATGAGGTGATGACAATTGGTATTCATGACTTTTGAATTCGAAACCATATAGGGCTCAAAAACCGAAAGAATCACCGAAATTTTTGAAATTCAAAATTTAAGCGGTTCAAAATCATTAAATGCAAAAATGTCCTATACATAGAGTGTATATCTGGAAAAGATAAACAAAGTCGGTTTTTAAACTTTTCAATTTGAGACCTTCTAGGGCTCCAAAAAAGTAGTCGCAAGGTGTCTAAATTTGACTTGGTCAAACAAAGCACCGAAAAGACCTCAGATGAAAAACTTTTGAATATAAAGGTGTTAGAGCTCATCAAGGTGTACAATAGTTATATGGGTCATTTTTGCTTTTGGAAAAGTGTTAGTAAACACTAGTCATAAAACCAGGGGATCTCACATATAGTTTATGAAACCATAAGAGAGATGTGTCCCGAATGTTTATCAAAATTTTGTTGAATGCAAAAATGTCCTAAATATAAATTGTAGATCTTGATGAGGTGATTAGACTTGGTATTCATGACTTTTCATTTTTCTAAACTATCTAGGGTTCCAAAAACTGAAAATTCTCTGAATTCAAAATTGCAATTGTTCAAAAACTGTCGAATCCAAAAAATGTCCAATATATAAAGTGTACATACCGAATGATAAACAAAAGTGGTATTGATGACTTTTCAAAATGAGGCCATCTAGGGCTCCAAAAAGTAGTCGCAAGGTGTCTTAATTTTTGAATTAAATTTTTTTTGACTTGGTCAAACTCGATCAAACGAAGCACTAAATGATTCCGGATGAAAAAATGTTGTGAATATAAACCGTAGATCTTGACGAGGTGATGACAATTGGTATTCATGACTTTTAATTTGAAACCATTTTGGGCTCGGGCAACTGAAAGAATCACTGAAAAATTTTAAATTCAAAATTTGAGCGGTTCAAAATCTGTCGAACCCAAAATCTTGAAAAGATAAAACAAAGTCGGTATTCAAAATTTTTCAATTGGAGACCCTTTTGGGCTCCAAAAAGTAGTCTCAGGTGTCTTTATTTTCAAATTCAAAAATTTGCCTTGGTCAAACGGAAACACTAGATGACCTCGGATGAAAAAAACTTTTGAATACAAAGGTGTTAGAGCTCATCAAGATGTACAATAGTTATATGGGTCATTTTTGCATTTGAGAAAGTGTTAGTAAACAATAGTCACAAAATCATGGATCTCGTATATAGTTTATGAAACCGTAAGAGAGATGTGTCCAAATGTGAAGAATGTTTATCAAAACTTTGTCAAATGCATAAATGTCCTAAATATGAATTGTAGATCTTGATGAGGTGATTAGAGTTGGTATTCATGACTTTTCATTTCTAAACCATCTATGAAGGTGTTAGATCTCATCAAGATGGCCATGCTTATGAAGTTATGAATTTTCCCTTTTCTTCTAAGAGCACAAAGATAATAATATGGTATCCCAAAATTTCGTCATACAACCTACCAACAAAAATGCTGTGAAAAAGCCTCGTAGTAAAACCCTTCCAGTTCAACGTCTTAGTGTTGGGGTTGATCTCCCCAGGTAGATGGGAATCATAACTTGAGGGTAAGGTTGTACACCTCTGTGGAGCTTTAAATTAAAACTATATCAGTCAAGCTCCTGATTTTGAGCAGCCCAAACCCTCATATGATTAGATCTAGACAGTTGAATAGAAGATGATTGTTTCTCAGTTGGAGGTGGCTACCTCAGATGATGTTTATATTAATCATGTTACTAACTTTTAATTGACAAATTGAGATCTTTTACTCACATTAGTAAACCAGGTTGTAATAATAAAATGTCGCTAACCAAAATGCTAACCTGTAATAAGCCCATGTCAGCTTGCATGCCATTTATTTTTTGCATGTACCTGCTGAGTACGATATGTTGTCACCCTTACTGTATCCAACAAAATAAAGGCTGCTTAGAGGATCAAGATTACAAGTTTCCTGAAGACTTACCCAGATGTTAGGCGCGTGTTCCTTCCATCGACCTTCCATGGAAAGATTCTGCTCCTACTTACTCCTCGAGATAGAGCTGTGTCTTCGCCACCTTGAGCTCTCCCTATCCTCTCCACCTCCCTAGCTCTTTTCTTTGTTGGTGTACTTGTGTGAGACTAACCCTAGCTATCGGTCGTTGTCGCATTCCGACAAGTGTCCTCCTCTGGCATCTCTGCTCCGTCGGCGCCTGCTTGATGGTGCCGTAAAAAACAAATGCTGGGTGGTGTTTCCCACCACTGCCGCCATTCCCCTTCAGGCTTTGTTTGGCTGTTTGTGTTTTTAAAGCACGTGTGACCTGCTCCACCCATGGATTGGGTTAATCCACTCGGTCCACCCAACCCACGCATGTGCCAAATCCACGTGGTTTGCTTAATTTAATTGCTTGACACCAGGAAGCTGTCGGTAACTGTCATAGAAGCCTTAGAAGGATGGGTGGCGGAGAGAGGATGCATGCACGCAAGAGACGAACCCGCCACTTACCCGATCCACGCCAGAGGAGAGGATTTTTCTGGCACACGTGGATCAACAGGGTTTGGACTGTAACACATGATAATACATGGACAGCCAAATGCATTTTTCAGCCTAGAGTGTAACCAGGCCCTGACGTGGACCTTGATCCATGGGTGGCGTGGATTGGACCTAATTCCACGCTGACCTACGTTCATCCAAATGAAGCCTCAAGGTTTCCTCCCCTGTGGACAGCGTTTGATGGTGGTACGTGGGGCCCGGATGTGCTGGAGGATGTTCCCATCAGCTTGAAGGGAGCTAGGTCGCCGTATCCAGCGATCCTGGAGGCCCATAATTAAGATTAGTGGCTACTAATTAATCAATGCTAATGTCTGTTGGTCCATTCCTGATGCATGAGTTATATACGATGAGCCCATTTTGATTAATTAAACCTTCTCATCTCATCACTAATTAATTAGTCTCTTTTGCTGCCCAAAATCTTTCATCCAACAAAATTTCTTGCGCAAAACATCTTTCATCCAACTAATAAGAATCTTTCATCCAACAAAGAGATCAATTGGGTCTTAGTTTTTCTTGGCCTCTTCCTCCTGTATGCCAACATGCTTTTATGGCAGTTTCTGGCCATGAGCTTATACTAGGGTGGTGTTTGGTTCCAGGGACTTTGTTTGTGTTGGACTAAAAAGTCTCTAGGAAACCAAATTAATATGGAGACTTTATGCTAAAAGTCTCTAGAAATACCTCCTTATTGAGGGATTTTTTCCAAGGGTCTTAGGACCGGAAAAAGCTATGGACTTTTGAAAACAAACAGGGCCTAGGAAATATGTCGAATAAGACACCATTGCTCCCCCCGATCCATGTGTTTTTTATTAAGAAAGGAATAAACTATAGTAAAGAACAGGACAGAACATGGAAAAAAAATCAAATAACATTGATTCCTCCTCTGATACATGTTCTATCAGATTCATGTTCTATTAAACAAAGAATACTTATATTAAAAAACATAAACAAAACAGGACAAAACTAGAAACGGTGTCCAATCCCTAACATGATTACAACTGGACAATTGAACAGAAGATGATGATTGTTTCTCAGTTAGAGGTGGCTACCTCAGATGATGTTTGTACTAATGATGTTACTCACTTTTAGTTAACCGTTCGGGATCTTTTACTCAGATTAGTAAATCAGGTTGTACTAAATAAATGTTGGTAAATAAATGCAACCTACACTTTTTTTTTGTCTGCTTAATGAAAAACACGCCTAGGCGTTTTTTTGCATGTGTACCTGCTCAGTACAACATGTTGTCAACATTACTATATTGCTGCTTAGAGGATCAAGATTGGGAGGAGTTTCATAAAAGAATTACCGGGAGTTAGGCGCTGTGTTTCTGTTGTCTTCATGCAGAAAGGTGGAGCCACTACGATGTCGTTGTCGTCGCCATCTTTAATTTTGTTGAACCCTAGTATTTATGCTTCCGCTAGACTTGGCTTGCAATAATGTATTAGACCATTAGTAAAGTCATTACATGTGTGAAAGTTAATCCTATCACGCATGCTAGCTTTAATGTTTATATAGCAATGAAAACATAGGCATAAGAAAAATACATTTTGTTCCCGGAAGGTGAAGCAACCGATGCTCCTTCACCAAAAAAAAAAAAGCTAGGAGGCTATGGGGAGCTTCGTGCTCAGTGATGAGTCAGACAGGCTGCACGCCACCGTATACGCCATGCTGTGTGGCGATAGACTCAGGATGGAAACTAATCGGCTTACAACATGGTGCACGCTGGTGTCTATGACTCTATGTACGCCCTTCTGTGCCCACAGCTAATAATCAGGAAGAACTGAGCAACTCTTAGAGCAAATTTAAAGGTCTGCTTCCTACGGCTGGAGCTACGGACATTATTTGATGGTGGACAGGAGATCACGCCATGGCGCGGAGGAGGTGAGGGACCTCTATATATGCGATCAGGAGCAGGAAACAATGAAATGAAGCGATGCCGGAAATCTCAGCATTTGTGTACCCATGCATGGGTTGTGGCCTGGGCGGGCAAAACCAATGCACAATGAAGTGATGCATACGTCGAGCATGATCTCAGCTTGCGTGTACCCATGCTTATGGGTTGTGATGCAATTGTTGCGCACACGAATACATCACGCCGGTTGTCGAGCACGATGATAGAAGCGATCGATCGACCACGCGTTTGCGTTTGGGGATGTTTCAAGGAAGCTCGATCTGCTGCCCGGTTGGCCGGCATGGAATATTGGAGGTATCAATAAGCAAGCCCTGGCTGGTATTGGCTGCCTATATATATGCTGTGCACAAGCTAGAGCTGTGAATTCATCTGAGCGGTCGAGACCACACGTAGACGTACGACATGGCCGGCAAGAGGACGATCATTGCAATGCTCAGTCTGGCTATTTTCATGGCTGCCCACGGTACGCGTGAATCCAGCCAGCATGTGCTACCCTTAAGTTTTATATGGATAGATTGCAGGATGCATATATGTGATGATATCGAAATTTAGAAGAAACTTTCGATCGGTGTAGAAAGATATCACGAAATGACATCCCTGTAACATTATCACTCAAGTCAAGACTCAACAAAGATATATATCTAAAAAATTAAGTGTATGTATTAACAAAATCTGATCTAGTTATGTTCAACAGAGAAATGCTGTTGGCAGCACAATTCGATAGATAGACCATGTATGTATTAACAAAAATATATGTCTCTTTTTCATTCTCTTTATTATATAATTAATTAACAACTAATATAATACTTCTGATAGATAATACTCTAGATACGTACGGTTTCCACCTAAGCTTTCCTTGGAAAAGAATTTATAATTAATCAATCGCTGTTTTCCTTCTTGTTTTCTTTTTGACACTAGCTTTATTTTGCAGTTCCAGTGGCACACTGTTTAGATGGTGCCTGGGATACCTTGCCTATACCAGCCAGGTTCTCAGATGCCAAACTTTCCATTCACGTCTGCACTTGCTGCCCTATGAATCCCAAGTGTGAAATTCTGCAGCAGTTGGGAGAAGATTGTTGCACAAACGGTTGCTGTGATGGCGGCGGCAGTGGTCATAGTCGTGCACTACCGCCGGGTGATGCCAGTAGTGGTCGTAGTCGTGCAGCACCACCGGGTGATGACAGTAGTACACCACCGCCGGATGATGACAGTAGTGCACGACCGCCGAGTGATGATGGGCCTTAATTTTTCTCTCTACGTGTTTCAACTTCAGCAGCCTGATCGACTACGGATACGGATGGATGCACGATGATTGATGAATAAGCATTCATTCAATGAATAAATGATGGCAACGGGCCACATGCATGCATGTGTTTACTAGCTACTGTTTCCATCAAAAAATCATAATAAAGTGATCGACAAGCACGTGCGAAGTGAATGAAATAAATGAAAATTGTGTCTAATATGTTGTTGAATTACATAAGTGACAAGCGCATGTGTTGAGAATTGCAGAAGAGACATGACTTGATGAATACGAATTCTATTAAATTCTATGATTTATTTATGAATTGGCACGTGTTTAGATTAAAGATGACAGATGAGACACGAAGGTTTGTATACACTACGACAACAGAAAAGTTTAATCACCGCCGGGAGTTTCACTATAAGTTATGAGATAGTCGGTGGTGATACTTATCATCAATGCCTCATAACACGAGGCGCCCCTTCTAGATGATGACACCGGTGTTCAGAACCGTTTTCACCGCAGGTCCAGCATATAATCCGTCAGTGAACACAGTGGTCTCACCGTTGTGTTGTCCGCCAAACCATCGGTGTAAACACTAGCACCGTTGGCTAGCTAGGCATCTGAAGAGTGATGCGCACAACCAAACCGGTAGAGATTAGAAGTTTGATAACCGGCGCACTAACACTAGCATCGTCTACAGGGATGCTTCACATCAGCCCACATGACCATATCTACGAGATTAGTGAACACTAGTTGTTTTTTTATCCATACTGAACACTAGTTATCCAAACTAGCTAATCGACCCATTAAGATTTGTGCGCGGTGTGTCACATTTTTTTTTTTGAGAATGGTGTCACATATGTGTGTGCACCAAAAATTCTCGTGACAGATTTCAACATTATTTCGTTGGGCTGATGATCATTCTCGGCCCACGCGTGTAAAACATATACATGCCTTAGTGGCGTACATACTTATGTACAAGTATAATTCTAAAAAAAAAAAAAAAAAAAAAACTATGTACAAGTACAGGTATGGGCGTTTTATGACCGTGTCTGCGGTGATTATCCATGGAAAACGCCGGAAAATCCCACTGAACACTTCGCGGTGAACGCGCGTTGAACAGCCGCACGCCACACGATTAGCGGGCAAATCAACTGCGAGCGGCAAAACGCGAGAAGCGAGGGGAGAGCCGCTTCTCGCTTATACGGCCCGATTCTGCATAACTTGGTCCCAAACAGGGCCTATATGGTGCGTATGGACTTGTTCCTAGCTTTCTGTACATGTCATATGTACACGTACAACTTGCATGGGCCATGCACAAATCACTTCCTCGAGGCCCATAATTAAGAATAGTGACCGCTAATGACCGGCAAGCCGCATGAGCAAGAATGTTTGATGGCTCATTCATGAAGAGTTATATACGGTAAAGCCCATTTTGATTAATCAAACCTTCTCACTAATTAGTTAGTCTTTTGGTACCCACAATATTAAGTATAGCCCATATTTAAAAATTATATTTATTATGCTTATTAAGTTATGAATTTTCCCTTTTCTTCTAATAGCACAAAATAATAATATGGTATGCTGAAAATTTCGTCATATAGCAGCCTACCAGCAGGAGCTGTGAAAAGCCTCGTAGTTAAATCCTTCCTGCTCAACTTGTTAGTGTTGCTGTTGATCTCCCTAGGTAGATGGCATGACTAGAGGGTAAGTTGTACACCTCTGTAGAGATTTAAATTTAAACTGATATATCAGTCATGCTCATGATTTTGAGCAGCCCAAACCCTCATATGATTAGATCTAGACAGTTGAATAGAAGATGATTGTTTCTCAATTGGAGGTGGCTACCTCGGATGATATTAATGATGTTACTAACTTTTAATTAACAAATTGAGATCTTTTACCCACATTAGTAAACCAGATTGTAATAATATAATGTCACTAACTAAATTTCTGACCTATAAAAAGCCCATGTCAGCTTGCATATCATTTATATTTTGCATGTATGTGCTGAGTACGATAATGTTATTTTGCATGTATGTGCTGAGTATGATAATGTTGTCACCCTTACTGTATCCAACAAAATAAAGGCTGCTCATAGGATCAAGATTAGGAGAAGTTTCCTGAAGATTTACCCGGATGTTAGGTGCGCGTGTTCCTGCCGTCGACCTTCCATGGAAAGGTGTGGAACCGCTACGATGTGTCATCGTCGTCTTTAATTTTGTTGAACCCTATCATTTATGTATCTGTTAGACTTTGATACAAGCTTGTAATAATGATTACTCTCTTTGCAC
Source organism: Hyparrhenia diplandra (assembly GCA_015847255.1). NCBI lineage: Eukaryota > Viridiplantae > Streptophyta > Magnoliopsida > Poales > Poaceae > Hyparrhenia > Hyparrhenia diplandra. The sequence continues at coordinate 79,944 of JADLZK010008841.1, read as the reverse complement.
GAACACCATGTATTAGATCATTAATAATAATGTAATTACATGTGTAAAAATTAATCCTGCCACACATGCTAGCATTAATATTTACTATATAGCAATTATTTCACAAAAAAAAAAAAGTTTACTTTATAGCAATGAAAACATATAAGCACAAGAAAAGTATCCCTCTTTTTTCACTATACGTGAGCCAACCGGTGCTCCTTCACCAAAAATAAAAAAAAGCTCGGACGCCATGGGGAGCGTCTTGCATTGCTCGCTGATCAACCAGACAAAGACTGTGTGGCAAAGGACTCAGGATGGAAACTACTCTGCCAAGTCACCTTACAACATGCTGCACGCTGGGTCTACGCTACGCCCTTCTATGGCCATAGCTAATCTGGAAGACCTGAGGTCCCCTCAGGGTAAATTAAGACCTTCCTATGGCTGGCGGCTGGCGCTACAGCGGAAATATTGTTGGAGGGCGCCATGGCGTGGAGGAGGCAAGGGACCTCTGTTTTTCTATGCGATCAGGAGCTGGATGTTTAGACTAGGAAACAATGCAATGATGCGATGCCGTGCCTCAGCATTCCTGTACCCATACATGGGTTTTGCAGGAAACAATGTAATGAAGCGATGCCGGAAATCTCAGCATTTGTGTACCCATGGGACGGGCAACACCAATGCAATCGTTCGCACGTGAACACGTCATTGTGGGCCCCTGGCGTACGTCGTGCACGATCTCAGCAGCCGTGTACCCATACATGGGTTGGCGTCGGGACAGCAGAACCAATGCAATGACCCTGCCCGGCTGGCATTGGATTGGACCTATCACGAAAGGCAAGCCCACAGGCTCGCATTCGTTGTACCAGGCAACGTATATGCGTACGGCGTGGTATTGGGCGGCTTTCCTATATATATGTGCACACGGTAGGTTGATATATATCCGCCAGCCGCAGATCACACATCGATCGACAGATAACTCAGGCGCACGCTACCTCTTCATCTGAGCGGTGGAGACCGATATGACCGGCAAGAGGAGGATCATCTGGGCCATGGCCCTGCTGGCTATTTTCATGGCTGCCCACGGTATCTACGTCAATGTGCTACTATGTATAATATGTGTTTTTGAGGGAATCTACTACTCCCTCCGTCCCCACTGAGTTTGTCACCCTGGATTCCGTGCCATCTTATTTGATGTTTCGTCTTTATTCAAATTTTTTTTACACAAATATAATTTATTTTGTTACGATTTATTTTATCAATGAAGATACTTGAATATTGATTAATTTATTTTATGATTTGTATAAATATTTTGAATAAGACGGATGGTCAAACATGAATTTCAAAAAAGTCAAAAACGCGAACTCCATGGGACAGAGGAGTATGTATATATGTGATGATATCAAAAATTACTCCAACTAGTACATAGAGATGGATATAATTAATAAAATCATGCATTAAGTTTTATGGTAGTATATATGTGATGATATCAAAAATTTAGAAGAAATGACCGATCGGTGTAGAAAGATATCACAGATATATCAAAAAGTTAAGTGTATGTATATTAAGAGAACCTGATCTATATGTTCTATGGAGAATTTCTGTTGGCAAACAATTTGATACATATATAGAGGATGTATATATGTGTCTTTTTTTCGTTCTCTTTATATTATATAATAATTAGTAATTAATATAATACTTATGATAGATAATAATACTCTAGATAGATAGGAATGTACGGTTTTCAACCTTCGTTGTAAAAGAATTTGCTGTTTTTCCTTCTTTTGTTTTCTTTTCACACTGGCTTAACTTTGCAGTTCCGGCGGCACACTGTTTGGATGGTGCCTGGGATACCTTGCCTGTACCAGACATGTTCTCAGACGCCAAATCATTTGAGGTTGGCGTCTGCACTTGCTGCCTTTTTAATTCGAAGTGTCAATTTCAGCAGCAGTTTGGAGGAGATTGCTGCACAAACGGTTGCTGTGATGGCGGCGGCAGTGGTAACCCAGCTCCGGGTGATGATGGCAGTACTGCACCACCGCCCGAGTGATGATGGGACTTAATTTTTTCTTTCTACGTGTTTCAACTTAAGCAGCTTGATCGACTTCGACTATGGATGGGTGCATGATGATTTATGAATAAGCATTCATTCAATGAATAAATGAGTGAATAAAGATGGCAACGGGCCACATGCATCATGCATGTGTGTATTACGGTTTCCATAAAAATCATAATAAAGTGACAAGCATGTGTGAAGGTGAATGATATAAATAAAGATGGAGTCTAAGTTGTATGTTGATGACTTACAAAAATGACAAATATGTGCTGTGAATTGCAGAAGAGACATGACTTGATGAATATGGATTTTAAATCCTATGATTTATGAATTGGCAAGCAAGCGTGTTAAGATTAAAGATGAGACATGAAGGTTTATAACTTTATATATACTATAACATGCTAGTATAAAAATCTTTTACAAGACATTTCTATTTTATTAACTGTAACAATTTTTTTTATTAACACTGGCAGTTATAATAACCGCTAGTAAATCGATTACCCATAGCCCAAAAAAGCCCATCCGATCCGATATAGCTGCTATCGTATATAAACCGGCTTCTAGGTGAAATTCGTTGCTTGGCTTTGGATAACTGATAAAACCAGAGCTAGTGACGACCCACCGCCGAGTGATGATGGGCCTTAATTTTTCTCTTTAGTGTTTCAACTTCAGCAGCCTGATCGACTACGGATATGGATGGTGTATGATGATTGATGAATAAGCATTCATTCAATAAATAAATTAATTGATGAATAAAAGATGGCAACGGGTCACATGCATGTGTGTGTGCCGGTTTCCATAAAAAATCATAATAAAGTGACAAAGCATGTGTGAAGTGAAAGATAAATAAAGATTGAGTGTAATTTTGTATGTTAATTGATGACTTACTTATATGGTATGGCACGCATGTGTTGAGAATTAATTGCAAAAGAGCCATGACTTGATGAATATGGTTTTAATTAAATCCCATGATTTATGATTTGGCAAGAAATCATGCTGAGATTAAATATGAGACATGAGCGTTCATACACACTAAGAAAGTTTAATTAATCACTGCCGGGACTTCCACCATCGGTTATGAGACAATCGACAGTGATACTTATCATTACAGGCTCATGATGTGATCGAGGTGTCCCTTCTAGATGACCCACTTGAAAGGTCCCTTGTGGTTTTGGTAATTGAGTGTCAACATTAGGTGAACTAATATGTGTGATTGAGATTATACAGGGAAATTAGTTCACACGTTGATGATGCAATGAAGGAGCTTATTGCATATGAAACATGACATGGAGTCATGTGACCGGGTGGTGAAGATCAAGACAAGGCTTGGCTTGATGGACCGGTTGCAAGTGTGAAGGGCAAGTCGAGGGACTTGGCGCCGATGGACCGACGCATAACGGTGAAGAGCAAGTGAGGTCAAGATCGATGGACCAAGAAGGTCATGTGATGATATGAAATGGATCATATCATTCTTGATCGTGTTGGTGCACATGTTGCATCGGCACTTGAAGATGGAGCGGAATGGAAATGCACAAGGCAAAGGTATAACCTATAGGGCATTTCATTTCACGGGTCATTGGAGCTTAGAGAAGTTTATGACCGGGTTTAGGATAGATGGCGTACTATTAAGAGGGCAAACTTGTTTGCATATCGGTCATCTAGTGCCACTTGAGCGATCTAACTTTATGCGTGTGTTAGGATCGAAAGTGGCGTGCTAAGAGCTAACCCGCCCTTTGAAATGATTGTGAAAATGCTAACACACTTGCACATGGTGATGTACACTTGGTGGTGTTGGCACATTTGCAAAGGCGGCGGTGATTGCAGGGTTGAGTTGGGTTTGGGAACCGCTCATCCTCCCCCCGAGCTTGCGAGGCGGATTCAGCGCTTTGTGAAAATGAGATGCATATTTTCTATTGCGCCGGATGCATCATGGTGGTGAAAACATGCTATCCCTCGTGCTCAAGTTGGTATACTTGATTGGTAGCATGTCGGCAAAAGGCGGCGAGTTTTGCGTGAAATGGCGACCGGGCGTCGACGGGACGCTGACCGGACGCCGCGGTCTTTGACCGACGCTTCCGGTGGTGAGTCCGGTCGGAGTTTCCGAGAGCATGTTTTGGACTTAGCTCTTGGACTCGACCGGACGCATGGACCGAAGCTTCCGGTCTTGACCGGAAGCATGCACCGGACGCATGTAGTTAGCCGTTAGCCGTGGGGCGGGGCCTTGTCCGTTCTAACGGGACGCTTCGGAAGAGAGAGACGGACGCTGGGCCGGACTCGGTGGTGAGTCCGGTCGGTCGGCCCGATCCACGCTGTAAGCACCCCAACGGCTCTATTTTGGCTTGTGGCTATAAATAGATGGGGTGGCCGGCTTTGGTCGGTTGCTGAGCACACTCTAGCCTTTGTGGCTTGTTGTGTGGTGCTTGAGAGCCCTCCCACTCACATATGCTTGATATCGTTCATCCGATTGAGTGAGAGATCGAGTTCTAGTGCGTTGCGTTGAGAGATCGCATTCGTGGCACTAGGTGATCGTGTTGCAAGCCGGTGTGCTTGTTTCTCTTGGAGGTTGCCACCTCCTAGGCGGCTTGGTGGCAAGAGACTTCGTGAAGCACGCAAAGGAAGCTTGTGCGGTGCTCGAAGAAGAGATTGTGAGAGGTTCGTGCTCACCTCGCGGGGGATCGTGAAGAGCAACTCTAGTGGAGCGTGTCATTGAGCTACCACACTTGTGTGTGGGTTCACACGGTACCCTCTCGAGGGATTGGCTAGAGGACTCACAGCGTGTGAGGGACTCGATCGAGCTCCCAAATTGTGGGATTTGGCACCGCCATTAAGCGAGAATCATCACCGGGTGATTCACCAAACCGTGGAACCACTAAAGTGTTGGTCGACACAACGAGGAGTAGGGGAAGTTGGCAAGCTTCCGAGACCTCAGTAAAAAATCACCGGTGTCATCTTGTGTCCACACTTCGCGGTGGTTTGTATTCTCTTCATCACAAGCTTTGTTCTTACATTCATATATATATTGTGCTTGAGTAGAGTAGTTGTAACTATCTAGCTTGTGTAGCTTGTTTAGTTACTTTGCTTAGCTTGTGTAGCTAGGTAATTTGAGCCTTTGGGTTAGGCGTGTGTTGCCTTGTCCATTGTGCATCTAGTGAGCTTAGGGGCTTTGTGCTTGTGCTTACTAGAATTGTGTAGGAGCTCACCCGTGCTTGAAGTACTAGTGCTTAGGTTTGTGTGACCTTGCATTAGAATTGTTTAGGAGCTCAAGCTAGGCTTGTCACCTCACTCTTTTTGTGTAGGATCTTTTGTGAGGTGATTTAGAGTCTTAGTTAGAGGGGTGAAGTCTTGGCTAGACCGATAAGTTTAATTCCGCAATTGTATTCGGTTAGCCGGTGCGATTAGTTTTTAGAAGGGACTATTCACCCCCTCTAGTCCCCATCTCGACCCTTCACGTGGTATCAGAGCCGTGGTCTCTCTTTTAGTGGTCTTAACCGGCCCGAGAGGATGGAAACTAGAGGGTTTAGTGATGCTTGTTTGAGTGACACACATATTTTTGATGGCACACACTTTGCACGGTGGAAACACCATATGCTTGATCATTTTAGCGTGCCATGGGACCTAACGTTTGGTGGGTTGTCACTAGTGGTCTCACCGGTGTCTTGGACCATAGAAATCTAACCAAAACTCAAAGGTCATTGTATGAACTTGATGCACATGCATATCTTTATCTAATGAATTCTTTGAGACTTGATGATTTCGACAAGGTGAACCATGAGGGATCCGCACATGAGGTGTGGGAGTCCATCAAGCACACCTTCGGCAACGCCTCCACTTGGGATGATGGCAAGTTTGAGGATGAGGCGCCAAAGGTGGTGGTTCATGAGGAGGATGAGCAACATTGCTCCACCTCATGGTCAAGTGAAGATGATGATCGAACTACCACAAGTTCACTTGACAAGAATGATGATGATGATGCCTCAAGTGTTGCTAGCGATGATTCTACCTCAAGCACACTTGATGCAAATGATGATGGTTCATGCTTAGTTGATAATGCAACTACAAGCCCATCCACTACATCGACATATTGCTTCATGTCACAAGGTGGCACAAAGGTATCAAGTAGCAATATGATTGATCATGTTGATTCATATGATGAGCTTGTTAGTAGACTTGCTAGCATGACCATATCTTTAGAAAAAAAGAGAAAGCTAAAACAATGAACTTGAAAAATGAAAACTCTTTTCTAAAGAAAACATGTGAACAACAAGCGCATCTACTTTATGTCACTACTTGTTCACATGATGTGCTAAAATTGGCTCATGAGGAACTTTGTGTTACTCATGATAACTTGGTACAAGACCATGCTTTTCTCACTAAGAAGTTTTCAAATGAAAAATCTAAAACTAGTGAGAGCTCATCACTTGGGCCAATTGATCAATCACATATTTGTGCTAACCCTTGTGATGTAGGCAAGAAGCATGTATCCACCTCTTGCGATGATCTACTTGCTATGCCATGTTCTTCATATTTAGATGCTTGTTCTTCTTCTATGTCTTGTGAGACTAACCTTTTGAAGGAGAATGAAGAGCTCAAAAAGAAAGTGAAGAATTTGAGCAACCGATTAGAGAGGTGCTACAACTCCAAGGTCCTCTTCGAGCAAATAGTGAAGAATCCAAGAAGCCTTCATGACAAGAGTGGTCTTGGGTTCATCAAGAAGAAGATGACCAAAAGCGGGAGGAAGATAACAAAAGAAGGTCAAGAAGCAAGAAAAGGCGAAGCTATCTCATTTCATGTGCTATCAATGCCATGAAAAGGGACATCTTGCAAAGGCTTGTCCAAGCAAAGAAAAGCTCAAGTTGAAGCAACAAGAAAAGCCTCAACCGAAGCCCCAAGATCAAGTCAAGATCAACCATGAAGCTAAAGTTGATGACTTGAAGATCAAGAAGAAAACAAGAAGGGGTGGAAGAGCTTATGCAAGGCATCCAACTCATATCCAAGATGCTAAGATGATGAGCAAGAATCAAGTTGGGAAAAAGAAATTTGGCTCACATCAAGTGCCATAGTTGTGATAAATTGGGTCACCTAGCTTCGGGTTGTCCAAACAAGCTTGAGAAGAAGGCTCAAGCAAACAAGTTGAAGCAAGGCAATGAGGAGCATCACATGAGCAAGAAAGAAAAGGCTCAACAAAAAGAGAAGATGCTACTTATGCCGGGAAAGGGGACACATGGCTCATTCATGTCCCCTAGGTAACAATTCTAAGCCTATTTCAATTGATGATGATATTGTGTTTTGAAAGGATGACAATGGTACCTCCTCGGTTACTATTGCAAAACATCCCGCTATTCATACTAAGGCAATGCCTAAGTATGTTGCACCTAACGAGAGAGGACCCAAACAAGTTTGGGTACCATCAAAAAGTGGATGATTGTTTGTAGGTACCATGGCATTGGAGGCTTGATTCAATTGAGTTCATATTGTTCATCATTTGATTGAGTCAAGTAATGAAGCCTAGTGCAATTATATCCCAATGCCAAGTTAAGACAAGTGAAGTCTAAGTGCTACAACATACAAGTGCAAATTCAAGTTATGGTGGTTTTATTGGAAATATTTGATGGCTTATAAAATATCTATGTTGAAGCTTGCTACTTGATGATCATGAGCTACAAAGGTATATTCCTAAGTGATCACACATATTTGGGTGCATATGAGTTGATTGAATTGGATATATATGCATATGTTGCTTGCTATGAGATGCTTGAATGGATTCAATGCTTAGAAGTCAAATTTGAGTTGGTTTGAATGGATATGATCATGAGATGACTCTTAGTATGTGATTTCAATTGATATATGTCTTGTGATGGTATTCAAACAAGTTAGCTTCAAGTTTGATTCAAATTGTTGAAGCATAGCTCAATTGCTCAAATCTGTCCACTATTGCAAAATCTGAGTGAGCTCTGATCTTAGCCATATTTGGATGATCAAATCTTATTGGAATGGCTTGAAATTTGATATGCATGCTCTATACTTATGATACAAGATGCTATAAAAATTTTATGATGATAGAACAAGGAATACTTCAGTTTTGGAGTAGAACTTGTGGGATATGTTGCAGCAGTTTTCAGCATGAGGTAGTGTGGAAAGGTGTGAAATCTGGTAGCAATCCATAAGGAGTATGAAGCTCAAATTTTTGTGGCTGCTAGATGACTTAGTGTTGCACATCTCCATCAAATTTCGTGGCATTTCAACATGTACATTGAGAGTTATGGTTCATCTTATAAAATCACCAAAGGCTATTGCTTATCAAAGCTATGTGTTTGCTAACATAGTGGATGAGAATTTTGAAGCCAAAGGAGAAGCTGGTAATGGAGGACGCGTTCGAGAAACTGTAGGAAGGATGTGAGACCCAGCTCTTAGGCCAAGATGCTGGGCCAGGCGATTTTGAGTTACTGTAGCAACCACAATCTTTGTAGCATCACGAAATCGTTGTAGCTCCACGGGAGGTGCTAAGTTTAGTACCATACCGGGAGTTAAGGATGAGTTGAACCAGCCTTAAAACCTAGGCCAAGGATGCGTAGTAACCTTCGGTTAACCGTTTTGAGCGAAGCGAGGGGCGAAAACTCAGCGGGGTGCTACGTAGGTGGGGTTTGCTCCTCGGTAGAGTGGGTTTGAGCCGTGTGCCGGGTCGTGGACGTATGGATCGGGAGCTCGGACAGGTTGCACATGACTCCGATGAAGAGCATGGCACTTGGGCCGGGAGCTGGTAATGCGCACGTGAGCCAAGAGAGTTGATCCTGGGCGTTTGCCCAGACGGGTAAGGCTGGTTCGACGGGGCGTCAAATTCTTAAGGGTGGGTGGATGTGAGACCCAGCTCTTGGGCCAAGATGATGGGCCGGGGTGGGTGGATGTGAGACCTAGCTCTTGGGCCAAGATGATGGGCGGGCGATTTCGAAGTTATCAGCATCGCGAATCACTATAGCTCCGCGGGAGGTGCTAAAAACTCAAGCGGGTTGCTACGTAGGTGGGGTTAAGCTCCTCGGTAGAGTGGGTCTGAGCCATGTGCCGTGTGCGGGGTGTTACAAAGGACTACGGCATAGGGATATGACGAGGCCCTGAAGCTCATGCTCAAAAAAGATCTCAATAACGTTCTGAAGTTTTTCAATTTCAAGTTGGAGGTGGCTTTCTAGAGGTGTTTTCTCCAGCAGTGTTTTGGAGCCGATCTATTACTATTACTACATGACCCCTAAGAAAAAGGTTTTTTGGATATTTCTGAAACGCTCTTCTCTTTTTCTTTACTAGCAAATATGCCCGTGCGTTGCAACGGAAGATAAAACTTCATCGTAACTTTTTTAATAATCTCAATCTAAGTACTGAACAATGGAGATTTTCTTATGTGTAGATATATATGACTTGTGCTCATACGATTTAGAACAGCTCACGTGTAGCAATGAGTCAATGACTGAGGGAGTCCAATTGCAAATAACCTAAACTCATGAGCCAGGATCATATAAGTTAGAATAATTTGCTTCTAGCAACTAAACAAAGTCTGATTCTAATATATATTGTATTCTGATTCTAACAAATATTGTATTGAACTACGATGCAAGCAATTAATTTTCGTTCTCAAAACCTTTTTATGTGTACGTACATATGTACTCTAGTAAAATATCTAGGTGTTTATGTTTTGATTTGGTTCAACCAGCATGCGGAGTTGCATGTGAATTCAATTTCGTTTTAATTACTTTGGGTTTTGATATCTTGAATCCCTAACTTTGAATGTAGCGTATGGAATATGGATTTTGAAGTTGGATCCTTGTTCTTGTTCTTATTTTGGAACTGTAGCCCGAGCAGGATAGCTTGAGTCTTATACGTAGTTTCATGACTTAGAACGGCAAATATCTGAGAAGTCGAACATTTTTTGGAAAAAGATAGGAAAGAAAATAGATAAAGATAGAAGAGAAAAAAATAGAGATATCCTTCTGCTATTTGGATTAGGATTCCTATTCGATACTTATATAAAGTCCTGTATAGGCCTAGGCTGTGCAATTTTGTTGGTCCACGCTGCCTCACAGGCCCACTTATCGACAGTCAATCTAAACCGTTGATGCTAATCCGATGGCTGAGGGCGATCCTACGGTCCGCACACGGAAATTTTCTCTCTTTATTAGTAGGTAGGTATATATATATATAGATCTGTTTGTTTGGATTGTAATCTCCTTGCTAGCTTTTGTGGCGTGTCAAAACTACTGTATATCTGAACTTACTCTGTAAGCTGGGTAATCCCAGCAGTACGTTGCTTTGGGTTTCAATATAAAAGCGGGCCGGGGTTTGCCCATGTGTTGTCTAAACACGGGCCGTGTACAGGCTGCTTCACATCTCAGCCCATATGACCATACACAAATCACTTCCTGGAGGCCCATAATTAAGATTAGTGGCTGCTAATTAATTTGTGCTCTCGGCAAAGCCGCATATGAGCAAGAATGTTTGATGGTGAGGGCCATTCATGATGAGTACTATACGAGATGAGCCCATTTTGATTAATCAAACCTTCTTATCTTACTAATTAATTAGTCTTTTGCTGCCCACAATATGTTTTGGTATAGCTAGCCCATATATGTGACAAGTATACTATGCTTATGAAATTTCCCTTTTCTCCTAAGAGCACAAATATTGTATGCCAAAATTTCGTCATACAGCCTACCAACAAGGAACTGTATAATCAAACTCTTCCTGCTCAACCTCGTAGTATTGGGGCTGATCTCCTAGGCAGATGGGAGCAAGACTTGCAGGGTAGGCTGTAAATCTCTATATAGCTCTAAAACTGATATATAAAGTCATGCTCACAATTTTGAGCGGTCCAATCAAACGCCCACATGATTAGAACTGGACAGAGCAGTGATTGTTTCTCAGTTCGAGCTTGGTGTGGTGTTACTCACTTTTAATTAGCGATTCGAGATATTTTACTCACATTAGTAAACCAGGTTGTAATAATAAAATGTTGCTAACTAAAATGCTAACATGCAATAAGCCCATGTAAGCTTGCATTTCATATTTTTTGCATGTACCTACTGAGTACGATATATTGTCACCCTTGCTATATCCAACAAATAAAGGTTGCTTAGAGGATCAAGATTGGGAGGAGTTTCCTGAAGACTTACCCAGGTTTTAGGTGCATGTTAGTGTCGTCGACCTTCCTGTGGAAAGGTGGAGCCGCTAAGATGTCATCGTCGTCTTTAATTTTGTTGAACGCTCTCGTTTATGTTTCCACTAGACTTTGATACAGGCTCGTACATGTAATCGTTTTACTCTCTTTTGTACGAACACTATATTAGACCATTAATAATATTGTTGCATGTGTGAAAATTAATCCTCAGACACATACTAGCATTAATGTTAAGGCATATGCTTGGGCCATCTGGAAAAAACGGAATGACATATGCTTCGAGGGGAAAAAAAATTCCATAATCCCCTAGAGATTCAAAGCCATGCATGCTCTTTGATGAAAATCTGGACAGGTCTTCAAAAGGCGATGACAAGGAGCAGTGGACAAGCGCGGTGGAGGCGACGCTGAGGTTTTGCGATCAACCTGCTGCATCAAGGACACCATCCCCACGCGCAACCCAACCTGCTGATGGATGCTGAGGGCGATGATAACCCAGAGCAGAATCGTGCTAGGTGTCCCTGTTTTGTCACAACTTTTGTTGTCTACTCCCTCTGTCCCATGGAGTTCGTCGTTTTTGACTTTTGAACTTCACGTTTGACCATCCGTCTTATTCAAAATATTTCACGCAAATCATAAAATAAATTAATCAATATTCAAGTATCTTCATTGATAAAATAAGTCGTAACAAAATAAATTATATTTGTGCAAAAATTTGAATAAGGCGAAGCATTGAATAAGATGGCACGGAATCCGGGGTGACAAACTCGGTGGCACGGAGGGAGTATGTTGGAAGGTTTGCGTGTTACATCGGTGACCCGTGGTCGTAGTGTCGGGGGTTGATGTAGTCCCCATGTGATCCTGCTCTGAAGTGTCTTTTCCTTTTCTGAACTATCTTAAAACTCGATGCTGTATTTTTTTCCGTTGTCTCTAATGGAAATAGGGCAGCCCCTTGTTCGAAAAACTAGCATTAATGTTTATATAGCAACGGCATATGCCGCATAAGAGAAGTGTTGACAATTAAATTGGTAACACACCAAATAAAAGCTAGATCGCTCGATGTAGGGCAGGTTGAATTTGGAAATCTGTCGGCGCTTAGGGATATCCACACACGGACCTTGTGCCTCCAGCGATGAGCGCGATATGCAAGACACGTCGCCGGAGGAGCCTCGCGAGGAGTGCGATACGCAAGGCACACCGGTGAAGTCTCTTGAAACCTGAAGCCCCACACACCCAAGACGGACCCCGTGATGGCATGCAGCAGCTATGGGCTGCCCTAGCCCGGCCTGACCGCTCTAGAGCCTTGTTGTCGTCGATCTCCCATTCAAGGCAAGGCGGCGAAGAAGAAGGAGAGGTGGATGATCCACCCGAAGGTTTGTAGTACATGTGTTCGACGATTGGATAGATGGGATCTCAATCGCCATGAACCTCTTATTATATTGAAGGGGTGGTCTTATCACCTTAGGAAACCGCATTAGATATGTTTTCAATCACTAAACCTTTCCAAAACCGATTAGAAACGAGATTGGTTTGGAAACAAGCCCGGCTAAGCCAGACCCGGCGTACGCGCGCCGCGCCCCGACGCGGGAGGCCAGCGTCCGGCGCCCGACGGGCGCGGACCAAAGATGCTTGCAGCGCGAGGGCATCGCCGACACTGCGTCGGACGCGCGAGGTCAGCGTCAATGCACGCCGGACGCAGTCGAGAGGACTGCATCCGAGGCACCGCCCGGGCCGCACGGCGTGTTGACTTTTTCGCTTGGGGGCGTTGGACCGTCCGGAGTCGACCCATCGAACGCCGTCCCGAGCTCCAGCGTCCGGCGCTTGTCTTCATCGTCTCTCGAGTTTTCTGACCTTGCCATTCCGTCTCGGTCACATCTATAGCCTCTTTGACACGTCTAAATTACCAAAAATATATCCGGATAATTTTGAGTGTCAACATATGCCCCTGTTTTTCGATTGAATGATGCATGATATCCTGAAAACACTTGTTAAACCATGATTATCATTTTATTGCTGCCTTGCACAAAGAATTCACCAATGCTTGTTGTTTGCTGCCATTGACTTGTCTGTCATATCATCCTCATTCCTTTAACAATTTCTCATATAGGCACAATCAAAGCACTCACTAGCAGCGATACCCAACTCATCGGCTATCTAGCTAGTGTCTAAGAACGATACATGTATTGGCCATCATTAGGAGCGAACTTAGACCTCAAAGCCCGTAGAATCCTCCCATAACCATCTTGCTTCATCAGGACCTCAATATTTTTAATAACAAATTTTCGGTTCTCCGACAAAGCTTATCCATTTCGAAACACCTCATGAACACTTTGTGTTAGCCGTAGAGCTTGGATCCTGCGAAAAGTTCAACAAAAGAGCACTCCAATCTTCTAAATTGGTGCTAGAAATTATTAGAAATAATTTAATTAGACCCATTTGAAATTTCCTCATGTACAATTACATGACCAATAGAAAATCAGCAGGGCCGATTTGAATAATCGGCTTAGCCGATCGATGGCCACCCGGGACTAAGTCGGCCTGGCCGCATGCTGAAAACGGCTTGGCTGCCTCAAGGTCAGCGTCGCTACTCTGACCTGGTTTAGCTCGGTGCTAGCTTAGCTACCAATGCACATATCTGGCCTAGCCGGATTGGGCTCGGCAGCCGACCTGCACCAGATTTATTCGGCCAAGCCGATGGGTCAATCGGCGAGACAGTTCCAGCTACAGCAGCATGTTGGCACCCAAACCAAGTCTTTGGCCTAAATCGCGCAATGCATCCTTCAATTTATTAAATACTGAGTAGATTCGAGCTTTGCCTGGCAGCAGCCTGCACAACCTGACGATATTGCAGGGCTAAAAATAGACACCTGCAAACTGGCCTAGCCGATCTCCAAACCGGCTAAGCTGGTTGGGCAGCACAGAGCAAGCATGCCGGCAGAGCCGGTGATTAATAGGTGCAAAGTGGGCGACCGTTCTGGGCCTCCAAATTTGAAGGGCCTCTAAAATTACAGGAAGTAGTACTAAGACTTGATTTGTTACATAAGCTAATTTGTTACTTCAGTGCTACTCCACACTTTTACTCTTTTAGCATTAAGATTTGATATGTCCTTAGTAATTTAAGACCAATATATATTCTGAAGCTTTATAGCTAAGTGAGGTATCCTTTGATTTTTATTGATTTTTAGGGCTTCATCGTGTATTTTGTTCCAGGGGCCTCAAAATCCTAGCTACGGCCCTGATGCCGGCATGGCATGCATTAATTAATTAATCATCATCTCTGGCATGTGTCAACATTTTCCGTATCTTGCATTCTCGCTGTCACATGCATATGAAAGCACAAGACTAGCGTACACGGAAGTAGAGGTACAGCTAGGTGCTCTCAGGAGTCAATCGGCTTAGCTGCTCAGCTTGCCGGCCAAGCCGTTCGCAGCATCAGCCGGCTAAACCGGTTTCCAAACCAGCTGAGCCAATTTAGCATATCAGCAGCAAGCAACCAGCTTGGTCGGTTTAAAACCAATTAAGCCGATTTGTCATAAAGAGCCTCTTCTATCGTCTCAAAGCCAGTAAGATATCTCCTTGACAGACAACTTCGTATCACCATGCCACCCGGCGAAGGGGCAACGGCCACGGCATAGGCCGAGGAATCAGCATGAACAGTCTCAACTTTATCATCCACCCACTGAATGAGGAACTAGTGCAAGCTGGAGGGCACACATATATTAGGCCAGTCTCAATGGGGGTTTCATGAGTGTTTCATGCACATTAAATGCAGCCACATCAGCAAAATTTTACTTTTTGCATGAAACCCTCTAGGAGAGAATGAAAGAGTTTCACCATGGTGAAACCTTTGAAGGCTGATTTCACATGCGTTGGAAACTGTGTGAAACTCTCATTGAGACTGGCCTTACTATGAATCAATCACGCCCAAGAATCACATTATAGCTCCATTGCACCTCTGTGATGGAGAAGGTAGTGGTCAATGTTTTGCTTCTAATTGTAAGCTTCATCGAAGAAAGTCCCTTGGCGAAATAATTTCTTTGCCTCCAACACCTTTGATCTTCCTCTTGGTTTTAATTAAGTCTTCATCAGATCCGCCAATCTTCTTGTAAAGCGAGTATGGCATTAAATTCACACTAGCGCCACAATCCACTAACATCTTGTTGACAAGAATGCCGTTGATATAGCCCATACGGTGGTTGAAGTCGGCTCAACCGACTCAAAAATCTAGCTCAACCGATTTTGAGAAGGCAACTCCTTTCCTTGACCGAGGGAAAATTGGATCCTTGTTGGATGTTTCTTTCCCCTATCTCCGTCGAGCTCTTCTTGTTTAAGCTTCATGCAACGAGCTCGCTGAAGTTTGCGCTTTTGTGTCTTCGACAAACCTGAAGGGCACCATGGCGGTTGGATGTTCTTAAAGTCAATATGTTACTACGAGCTTCACGATTACCAGCATCAGCACCTTTAATATCTTCTCCACATCTGATTGGTCCAGATTGTCATTGACAATCGGTCCATTACATTCTTTGATTGGAGCACCTGCGGGCCGGATTTTGATGACTATTTACTCATCGGCCTCCTCGTAGGACTCATTAGACCTTGCTTGCTCTTTAACACATATATTTTCTTTCTTGATGCTTGACCCTTTTTGTTGGACCTAATTAGCAAGTTTGTGCAAAACCAAACTAATCGGTCCTTCCTTATCGAAGCTAACGATTGGTTGTGGCTCAATCGGCTATGAGGCAAGCATCAGCGCTCATTATGGGTTACACCAGCACACATCCTCCTTTGGTGAGGATATTGGCGCATTAATGGGCAAGGGGCGAATACTCCATCTTTATATGTGTGCTGCAATTTTTTGTTTATAAATAGCTTGACGGATTTGAGAAATCGGGGCTTGTTAATTTTTATGTCCACTCGCATTAAAATCAGTTTGGTCGACTTTTAAAAGTCGGTCTTATCAATCCTTCTTGAACAATAGTGCTAGTGACTGACCTCTGTTTATCCATGGGAGTTTGTGCTTGCCCCTAAGTCTAGAAGACTTGATAGTGATCTTGAGACTCTCTCGGCCGTTATCGGATTTTTCTAGCACCACCTCGCGATCCGAGACTTGCTTTCCTTTCTTCGGTTCTCTAGGCTCACCCGATCCGGGGAGAGGAGTGGAGAGCTTTGGCGAGCCACGGTGCATAGAGAGGAGGAGGAGCCGCGAGGGGACGAGAGAAGCCCAGCGGACCATGGGTCGCGGGGGGCACGCGCGGCGCCGATGATGGGGTGGGGTTGGGGTTAGGTTCGGGAGGAGAAGTGACGCTGAGGAGTCTTAGGGTTTACCCTATTGGTAATTGGGCTGGGTCGTATTTGTATGCTATCGTATGTGGGCTCTCGTTAGTTCGGTCATTTCAGTTAACCAAGGCCTGGAACCGAACTACTTGATTAATTTCGGTTCCTAGGAGCCCAGAACCAAACCTAGAACCTAAACCCGATCGGTTCGGTTACTTGGTTTTGGCTCCGGTTGCTTCGATTCGGTTCTCGGTTGAGAGGGGACCTCTGTTTTCAATGCAATGAGGAGAAGTAAACAATGCAATGAAGGGATGGTGGTGATCTCAGCATTCGTGTACCCATGCATTGGGTTGTGGCAGGCACAGCAGAACCAATGCGCTGAAGCGATCGAAAACCACGGCTAGCTTTAGCCACCTCTCGTTTGTGGCTTCAAGTAAGCTCGATCTGCCCGGCCGGCTGGCATTGGATTGGAGCTATCAATAAGCATGCCCTGGCTCGCATTGGTACTACCGGCAAACCTAGCTTATATCATGCATGACGCGGTATTGGCTATGCATGACGCAGTATTGGCTATGCGTCGTCATCATCATAGACACAGAGCCGTGCGGTGATCTCGGCATATATCCATGGGTTGTGGCAGAACAGCAGAACCAATGTATGGACGATTGCAAACGACGGCTAGCTTGCAACATTCGTTTGTGGATTTCGAGGAAGCTCAGCCCGGCTCTCGCATTAATTGGATTGGACCTTTCAATAAGCAAGCCGGGGATCGCATTGGTTTTACCAGGCAAACTTATATATACCTCATGCATATATGGCGCGGTATTGGCTTTTTCCTATATATGTGCACACGCTAGAGTTTGATGTATCAGCAGCAGATCAGATCAGATCGATCGCCAGATATATAATAGCTCAGGCGCACGCTACCTCTTCATCTGAGCGGTGGAGACCGATATGACCGGCAAGAGGAGGATCATCTGGGCCATGGCCCTGCTGGCTATTTTCATGGCTGCCCACGGTATCTACGTGAATCCACTCTATGTATATATGTGATGATATCAAAAAATTACTCCAACTAGTACATAGAGATGGACATAATTAATAAGATCATGCATTAAGTTTTATGGCAGTATATATATGTGATGATATCGAAAATTCAGAAGAAATGATCGATCGGTGTAGATAGATATCACACATATATCAAAAGTTAAGTGTATGCATATATAGAGGATGTATATATGTGTCTTTTTTCGTTCTATTTATATTATATAATTAGTAATTAATATAATACTTACGATAGATAATAATATTCTAGATGAATAGTTATGTACGGTTTTCAACCTTCGTTGTAAAAATTCGTTGTTTTTCCTTCTTGTTTTCTTTTCACACTGGCTTTATTTTGTAGTTCCGGCGGCATACTGTTTGGATGGTGCCTGGGATACCTTGCCTGTACCAGGCAGGTTCTCTGACGCCAAATCATTTACCCTTGGCGTCTGCACTTGTTGCTTTATGACTTGGGAGTGTCAACTGCTGCAGCAGACTGGAAGTGATTGTTGCACAAACGGTTGTTGTAATGGCGGTGGCAGTGGTGGCGGTGGTGGTGGCAGTGGCGGCGGTGATGGTGGCAGTGGCAGTGGCGGCGGCGGTGGTGATGGCAGTGGAGGCGGTGGTGGCAATGGTGGTGGCGGTGGCGGTGGCGGCGGCGGTGGCGGTAGTGCACCACCGCCGGGTGATGGGAGTAGTGCACCAACGCCGAGTAGCTGATGTTCCAACTTCAGCAGCCTGATCAACTATGGATATGGGTGGATGCACGGTGATTGATGAATAAGCATGCATTCAATGAATAAAATGAGTGAATAAAATATGGCAACGGGCCACATGCATCATGCATGTGTGTACTGCAGTTCCCCAAATAAATTCATAATAAAGTGACAAGCCTATGTGAAGTGAATGGTATAAATAATGAGAGTCTAAGTTTGTACTCTCTTTGTTCCTTTGAAAGTATCGCTTTGGTTTCCGTGTCATCTTGTTTGATCACTCGTCTTATTCAAATTTTTTATAAAAATATTATTTATTTTGTTATGACTTATTTTATCATTAGAGATACTTTAATAATTATTTAATTAGTTTATTATTTGTAGAATTTTTTGAATAAGGCACGAATGGTCAAACTTCGATAGCCAAAAGTTAAAAACGACACTTTTAAAGGGACGAAGGGAGTATGCTGATGACCTACATAAATGACGAGTATGTGTTGTGAATTGCAAAAAGAGAGACATGACTTGATGAATATGGATTTTATTAAATCCCATGGTTTATTTATGAATATGCAAGCAAGAGTGTTGTGATTAATGATGAGACATGAGGGTTTGTATACACTACAACAAAAAGTTTAATCACCGTCGGGACTTTGACAATCGGTGGTGATACTTACCATCACAATCTCATAACACAAGGTGTCCCTTCTAGATGGCCCATTGCTGTTGATAACCGTTTTCATCGCCGGTCCGGTGTATAATTTGTTGGTGAACGCTCTGTAGGCCATTGACATCGGAACGAAGCGTGACGCGCACAATGAAACCGGTGAAGATTAGAAGTTTCACCACCAGTTTCAAGAAGGAAAGATGCACGTTGTGAAACAACCCATCACTGTCTGTCGTTGGCGGTAGAGACATCCATGGTTCAGACGACCGCATCGTCCGCCGAGGCAGCAGTGATCCAAACTTTACTGCCAGATTTATCTCACGGAGAAACTGGGTGTTTAGTTGGCGAAAAGTTTTGGGTTGGGCTCTCTTGTAGCACTTTTCGTTTGTATTTGGTAATTAGTGTCAATTATAGACTAATTAGGCTTAAAAGATTCGTCTCGTACTTTTCAGTCAAACTGTGCAATTAGTTTTTATTTACCTACATTTAATGCTCCAAAAATACGATAAGATATTCGATGTGACGGGGAATCAGTAGCACTTTTTGGGTTACTGTGCTACCAACTGAACACCCCAAATCGATTTATTTCTCTTCGTGAAATGATGCGACAGATCAGAATGAACGGACTGCTCCACGAACTTCACAAACTCCACCTTGGAGCGGCTACATATTTGTAGAACGCCCGTGTTCTCACAACTTCACTTTTTTTCTTAAACTTAGTACCGCGAAGCTTAAACCGTTTGGCTAGAAAATATGGAGCTAGCGGAGCGATCCAAAACATCACCTAAAGCCATGGCGCGGACACTAGTGTCCAAAACAGGGTTACAAGATGGATCTAAAGCGACAACAACATCGGTTTCTGCAGCCGTGTAGAGGTGGTAATGGATCAGGCCCTTTTTTTATTTCACAATCCGACTTGACCCTTTTATTATTAGTTCAGAAATATAAATAGTAATCCGGTCCGATCCTTAAATTTGTTAGGCTAAATTAGAGTGTCCTCTGCTACTCCGAGGCCGCTGCCTTGGTCGCCTCCGCTCATCAACCCTCCGATTACTATATCATCCGGAAGTCCAGCGCTGTCGTCGGCGACGACGTCTACTTCCAGCTCACGGCAGATGACCTGATTTTGAGGGTACGACATGGGCAGGAACCGCCTGTCAACCTTCAACCCTCCTGGCGGGGCAACGTGCTCATGGCTCATGCCCATGGACGGCGGACGGTGACGGTTCGTCGTCTCGCTGGGGCTCGCCGGCGTCAGGGGTTCGAGGCTCTTCCTGTGGTTGACGAGTGTCGGCGCAGAGGAGGGGATTGCAGGGTGGGTAGGACGCGGCGACATTGAGCTCATGACATGGATCCCCTTTATGCCGTATAGCGAAGCGCGTGTGATTGCTTCTGCAGAGGGATTGGGCACCATCTTCTTCTTCGTCTCAACTGAGGTTGGCCTCTTCGTGATCGACCTCGAGTCAGACCAGGAGCGCAAGGTCAGCGAGCCTGGGAACTATGACGCCTTCGCTGTCTTCCCGTTCATGAGCTTCTACACTCCAGGTACGGTGGCTGCAACATCCTGCTCTGTAATGCTTTCTACATTTGCTTCGTTCTGGTACACACTAGATAGTGAAATTTATGAAACAATATTGATCTATTGATGTTTAAGAAATAGGTGATGATTTTGGTCAGTTCGATACAGACTGAATATATGGCTTTATATCGGAAGATCACACCTAATTTGTAATTTCATTGGGATTGAATTGTTAATGACTGTTCATGAAATGGGCATGGTGTTCGTAATCTTCTTTTTTTCCTTTCACAATCTAGAAGAAGTTGATATGTTTTGGTATTTCTCCTGTGGCTATTGTGAGAACAAAATTAAACCCAATGTTACGAACTTTGCAATTGCACATAGAAACCACAAAACTATGTTTTATGTCATTTGGGTTTGTACTTTATTTTACTCTGCTTACAAATACTACTACATAGCTGGCACTATCTACTACTTCGTCTTAAAAAATAGCATATGTTGTCAGATGTAATCATTTTTAACACATGTTGAAGGGAAAAACAAACTATCTTAACCTGAATACTTGGTGCTTTCAGATTGTACAAGCGGCACCGTCACTCAGGAGGACACTGAGACGAAGAATGGTATTACCTGGCCAATCTACAGATCCATCGAGTTGAGTTTGCTGGTGCTGTCATCTTTCTGTTTCAGGGTTGATGTCTTGCGAGTAATACAAGGCAACATATGGTCAGTTATGGACCCTTGGACCTTATAATCCTCTGCTTTCTGGCTCATTACTGCTGAAGACTCTGTTTCAGTTTTTGCAAATTCTGTTTTATGCGATAGGTCATGCCAACGCCAAAGCGCGCGACCAAGGGCGGCCTATGACATGCTGTAGGGAGGCACACGGATACTCAAGTCACGCGTGACTGCGTGAGGGCCGGTGGCCTGTCTAACGTGAAGCTGTGGGCTGCAGTCAAGGTTTGTCTATGGCATGGGGCGGGTGATATAGCTAGCTGAGCAAAGATGCGATGGAATGGAATCCTCCTTGTAGTAGTTTGTTTACTTTTATTGAGACGAACATTACTCTCTTACTTTGACTATTTTCATTTTTTTTTTTTTTGAATCGCTACATTCCTTGCAATGGCATACAATATATTGTAATTTTGAAGCCATTTTATACTTGCTAGCAATTTATTTTGTTGCTCAACCTTTTGAGGTCTTGTCACTGTTGTTTTTGTTGTTTTTACACTTACCCCGTCTAAGTTCATCTTCTTTTTTACCATAATCGGTCGCTCTCCTGCCTAGTTTATTCAAAATAAACAGAGATCCCCATTGATGATGATGACAGACTTGAATTAAGTTTGGATAAATTTGTTGTAGGACATCATTCAGTCTTTGTATTTGCTATTGCACACTACTCAATGTTGTTTTTGCTGTAGGATACTCTTCATATGACTTCATATCAAAAGTAATGATTTTTTTTAGATAACTATTAAGTGTTGTTGTATAATAATCAGGGGACTTCAGACATGACAGCATGATCTATACTGAAGTCATTTGAAAGTTCTAACATTTGAATTTAGAAATATGAGAAAAGAAAACAAATATTTAGGACTCTAAATGACTTCCAAGTAAAAAAATAATCAACTAAAAAGTTAAACATCATATTTATAATAACTACAACTTTTATATAGACCATGTCGACATTAATGATTGTTCAGAGATTCTAAATTTGAATTTCAAAAATCTGAGAACATTAAAAAGAAGTTTTGATATAAAGTTTGTCCATATGAAGGTAATAGATTTTTATGTTTAGACTTTAGAACAGCAAATTTATATTTAGAATATCAAAACACATCAAATTCATAAGATGTATATTTATTTGAATTTGTAGATTTTAATATTCTTTATAAAAAAATGGTTAAAACGAGAGATGTATGACTTAGGACAGAGCTAAAGTGTGAACTACAATTTGAGCACCTCTGAAAAGCGTAGTATCGCTGGCTACACTTCGCCCATCGAGTTCACCAAATGGGAATTCGACTGGATGATTCATTCACACATCGCTATTACCTTTACAAAATACAAGCCATGAAGACACTAGCTGTACATCATTTCAGCCCTGAAAGCTCGACCGCGTGGCGTTTGTCAGTTGAATCGGCGCTAGCCCAGATCGACCTCGTGCTGTACTTACTACTACTAGCTTCTGCCGCTTCTACCATCTCTCGGCAAGTCTCCTTGCCTTCCAGCATCCTCTCCACCTCGCGCATCGTAGGTCTGTCCGTTGGGGAGGGCTGCGTGCAATGGAGTGCAATCTCGATCAGCGATTCTACCTCGGCATGTATGCAGCAGTTCTGCTGTATTTCTGGATCAATGATCTTGACCAGTTTTTTCTCCTTTAGTAGTCCCTTGACCTGCATAAATACTCACTGTTATGCCAACCAAAACACACATTTTATCACAAGGATACAACTAAAAGAAAAATGCCACACAAATCAAGGTGTTCAATTGGATTGAAAAAAGAAACAGAATATACACCCATATGCTTAGTTTATCTGTAAGCCATGTTCCAGTTCAGAAACAATATTATCCTTCATTAGACGCTACTGAATCTCTGTTTGCTTATGGATGAAGTGATTGACAGATTATTATTTTTTAAAAAGGTATAGAAAACGTGAACATCCAATCCCAATGCAATATAAATGTATCAATTCACAAAAGAACATGAAGACCTTATTGCAATTTGAACTGAATAAATGACAGTAAATTACCCAGTCAAGTAGCATGACATCCTCATCATTGGCAAGGCGAGCAAGATCAAAGGCACTCTGTCCTGTAATGAGCTCCAAGAGCATAATTCCGTAACCGAACACATCAGTTTTCTCGGAGCATTTTCCTGTCAAAAGATATTCAGGTGCAATGTGCCCAAATGTCCCACGAACCGCAGTGGTTACATCGGTAACATCATGATCCATTGGTCTGGCCAAACTGAAGCCACCCACCACTGCTTCAAAGTCTTCATCTAATAAAATATTTGATGCATTGACGTCTCGGTGGATAATCCTTTGAACACACTGGTCATGTAAACAGGATAGACCGCGGGCAGAACCTAATGCAATCCTTGTCCTCGTTTGCCAATCTAAAGGGGGTTCAGACGGTTGCCGTTCTACAGAAAATAAACCAAAGCTTCGGAGTTGGAAATGTTGTTAAGAAAGTAGAACGAGCTGGAAAAGAAACGGCAATGAAAAGGCTGTACGACTGGAGTAAACAAGACAGAGTACCTCTTAAACGTGACGCAACACTTCCATTAGCCATATATGGATACACAAGCACCCTTTCTGTTTGTGTCATACAGAATCCACGAAGACGCAATAGATTTCTGTGTACAGCCATAACAGTACTGACCTCAACTACTGTTTGAAACTGTAGTTCGAAGCCAGGTGTCCGCTCCTCCTTCATTCTCTTAACAGCGACTAAAGATCCATCAAACAGCCGTCCTTTGTAGACTTTGCAAAATCCACCTCTTCCAAGAATGTTCTTATTGCTGAAGCCATCTGTGGCCACTCGTAATTCTTTTAACGAAAATATTTTAAGCTGGGCAAGCTCGGCTGTCTGGTACACTGTGGTTTGTTGTACATCGAAGAACTGTTGTGATTTCCTGTGTCGACACCATGCAAAACATATTGCAGGAATAGCAAACAGCAAGGCAGCACCAGCAGCCACTCCACCAGCAACTGCTCCAATACAAGAGGAACACGGTCCTGCATGAAGTAACAAATCAGCAGCAAACTCGCATATGTTCAATACCCAAAATTACTGCTGCACTCATAGAGGAAAAAAGATGAGGAAGTAGGTACTGAATTACTGAAGCTTCACCTAAGATTCTTAAAATCCCAATGAGTTACAGGTCATGTACCTCTTATATAATCCCACAATGGTAGGTTAACATCGTAGACGCAATCACACCATAATAACCTTCGATGGCATGCCAGGGCAGGTGGCAGGGGCAGGGGCAGGAGCAGGGAAGAGGAAGTGGTGGCTATGGATGGCCACGTCAGAGCACACAAAGGGAGAGGTCAGCAGCGTGGAGGCGTGAAAGCTAGTGGAAGGGGGGAAACCCTTGGAGTATTTCCAGCACGGCTCCTACTGTACTTTTAAACTCTACTTTTAAGGGCCAAAGATTAAAAAAAAATCACTCCACCACTAGAAAAGGAAAGCCCTCAAATCCAACCAAGCCCCTTCTCCCACGAGTGGGAGGAGAGGCCTCTCCACTTCCTCAAGTCTAGTATGACAAGAAAGAAAGTTCACACACGCGCTTGCTTGCCTCACCGAGCCGGAGTGAAGAGAGCCAGCGCGTGGGGGCATGACCTCTTTTTGCAGTTTCAGTTTTTGTTACTTGGCCATTAGGTTTGCAGGTAGGAGTTCTAAACGGTTTAGATCGTGATCGTGACATGATGCATCTAATTGAGCTAGGGTTTTTGCCTCTTCTTGCTGCTGCGCCGCCGTAGTCTCTCATCTCGGCGCTTGTGTGCACGGCGATCGGGAGAGCAGGTCTCCGGCGATCGGAAGCGCTTGCGTGCAACGGCTCGTCTTCCAAAGGCTGCGTCAGGACGTCGTCTCCGCTGCCAGCAAGCTCGATGGATCTTTAACGGCAATGTTGCTCCACCGCTAGTTGACCTTCCATCACCACCTGCGACGGCGTCTCCCTCTACAAACGAACGATACACATCCCATGATCAAATCTATTATTACAATATGCCTGCAGTTTCGATCATGATGATGTTTGCTATGTCG
Source organism: Hyparrhenia diplandra (assembly GCA_015847255.1). Classification (NCBI taxonomy): domain Eukaryota; kingdom Viridiplantae; phylum Streptophyta; class Magnoliopsida; order Poales; family Poaceae; genus Hyparrhenia; species Hyparrhenia diplandra. The sequence continues at coordinate 54,765 of JADLZK010008841.1, read as the reverse complement.
CTATTCATGCTGCTCAATCTAACTAGTATGTTAGGGCTACACATGCTAGTATCTGAGATCGTCATGATTTATATTCTGGTTTTAATCTGAAAATTGCCATTTCTCAAGAATATCTACCACCTCCCAATGGCGCCCCAGCTTCCGCTCTCCCCTAGCACAGCCACAACTGAGATTGGCGTTGATGCACTATACAAATATATTTCATGGATAATTTAAGGAAATTAAGTTGAGAATATAGGTGTTGATGCACTGTCAAGTCAAAGCTGTGAGACAGCTAGTAACTAGTAGATAGATAGGCTCTAAAATCTTCCTAACTTAATGGCCGTGACAGCTTTAACCTAGCTGTGCGCAACGGTTCCTACTACCGCACTGCGTACGCATAAACAATACCACAAGCAAACGTTTAACCTGTTTGGCCCTTCGTTCCTGGCCCTGGCCCATAACATAGGATGTCATATTGAACTCAAAAGGTTTACATGAACATAATAGTCAAGGATCTGAACAAATCACCTGGTGATTGCACAGAATCTATAGGGTTGTATGGAGGTGATGGAGGAAAGAGGCTAGCACCAGGAGTAGGTTTTGTGGCACTGGGTCCACATAAGTTAGGGTCATTCGTAAATCTGCAAAAAATGGACAAGTGTGAATAGCAGAAGCTTCTAGGCTTAAAAAATGATGAATTTAGCTTTACCTGATGGTGGTGGATGACAAAAATGAACCAGCTTCTCCAAACAAATTGTTGTTTGACAGATCCCTATAATTCAGTATAATGCAAATGAATATTATGGATAGCACTTGTATTCATCTAAGGGCTCTAGGCTCTATACATAAATATGAATATGGGTGTTGAATATGCACCAAAGCCCATAGTTCCATGGGAAAATAGCCTATCCAATGTACTCAACACCCCCCCACCCCCACCCCCGGCCCACAAACTTGATCTTTGCACTAGAAAGAGATACTGTTGTCGGCTTTTTAAGTTTCCAAGCAATGATGGGACCACCAAGAAAGTAGGCAGAAAGAGATTGATGATTAAAGGAATCACTAGCGTATATATCCATAATATGCTTAAAAGCTATGCCTAGATAGCATCAGCAAAAGTAGTCCTATGAACATATAATAAAACACAAACATGACTATTATAGATCATAGTAGGAGTAGAAACAAACTTTGCATATGCATTGGATAAGAAATGTAAGCACAAGTGACACCAAGATAGACAAGACTCCCAACAAGATAATATAGCACATGAATTGAGGAAGATCACCATGAGTGGGTTCAAGATGGTATCAGTAGTAGTGCACTTCTCAATGAGAGAAGTATGTGTTACTAACCTTGGGGATTTGAGAAGAGTGACTCCATTAGTGGAGATGAATATATATACATATATAAGGAGCCTCATGGGCCATATGGGTCTATAGTAGACAGGCCTTCATGCATTTGACACCCTCCTTCAAACTCAAGGTGAACGGATGGCATGGCGATGGGTCACATGGACCGGATGATGCCCGATTGGTTGCGTGGACAGACGGCGCAGCGACGAGCCACACCAAGAACGAAACGTGCAACATGAAACAAAGGATGGACCCCAAAGAAAAAAAAAATTGGATCGTGGGTGAATTAGATTAGTCTAATTCTAACCTAATCCATGGTTGTGATACCATGTTACTAACCTTTGGGATTTGAGAAGACAGTGACTCCATTGGTAGAGATGAACATACAGAGGGAGCCTCATAGACCATATTGGCCTATATTAAACAAGCCTTCATACATTTAGGAGTACGATCATGAGATCACGTGTATATTTCTCCTAAGACAGGTACAAGCCCTTGGGCATAGAACAAACCACAATCCTTCATACAAAGTGCTCATTGAGGCATGCTACACAAGGGCAATATGATGATAGTCATCTCCGATGATGATTACTTCAACACCATAAAAAGGATAATAGTATGACTAATAAAAACCACAAGACCATGAGTGCTGGTGGAAAAGCTAGCATCAACAAAGCGCTCAAACCATATTCAAGAAGCTTGCTTAAGCCCATAAAGAGGGGCATAAGAATATAAGATGATGACCACGCCCTTCAAAACAAAATACCCTAGTGGTTGCATGTAAACATCCTCACACAATTCACCATTAAGAAAAACATTTTTCACATCAACGTCATAGCCAAAAGAGTGTGAGCATTGGCCATAGCAAGAAGAGTATAGACCATGGTGATGTGATCCACATGAGCAAAAGTCTCATCATATTCACAACCAAACTCTTGCTAAAAATTTTCAAGAAACAAAACTAGTCTTACGATGCCCAAGATATGGTGAATCACAAACTTACAGACCCACTTGTTCATGATAGGAGGAACACATCAAAAAAGAGGAAAAACATCCCATGTGTCAATGCACTCAAGGGAAGCAAGCACCTCCACATTGTATGGCGCCATTCCAAATGGATAAGAGGTCAGGAAGAATGGCACTAGCAAAGCCAAAGTGCTAAGTGGTCAATCAATAGATAATAGTTAAGGACAGATCAACTCAGGAATAGGTTCTTCTAACAAAGGTGTCTCACCAGAAGATAAATGGCACATTAGAAGGATATGGATCATCATAATCACCTTCGAATGACATGTAACATGCATCATAGGTGGTCGGTAATCAAGAATAGTAGTAGGAGGCACCCGCATATGAGAGTTCTATAAGTGCGAAAGACTTAATAGAAGAAGGCACATTGGTAGAAGAAACCATAAAGAAGATCCAATGACGGTGTCAAACGCACTCTTGCCAAAGTAAAGGGCACTAAATATGGAAAAGGCATAAGAGTTCCGAGAAGTTAGAAAAGTGAATTCACTAGAGCATCAAAAGAAAGTTGATGATTGTGGAGATGAGAGTCATTAGAACAATGATACTATTGAGTTGCATGCACCGACCAGTTCAACCTAAAAGCTTAAGCTGATGAAGAAAGGTGGGCAATTCACTTTTATTCCAACACTCCCCCACACGTGGAGGCTCACCTCGCGACATCGCAACAATGTGAGCCCCCGCAAACGTCACCACAGTCACATCGTGCACGGACGTGGTTTATCCTTCCATCTCGTCCGCCTTGCCACTTCTCTATTCTTCTATATGTCTAGTCGATGCGAGCGCACACACAAGCCATGCAGTCACCATTGCCAAAGCCGCACGACGAACCAGGGTGCCGGTGCACTACCACCGCATCGTATTCTCACCACCAAGCACATGTACACACCCACAGGCCTCTACAAACGCTCCCAAACCAATCCTATCGAGACAAGTCCGTGATGCACACTAACACGCACGCCACCATCGGTATGGCATTTCATCAAATGGGAACATGAGAAATCAACGCAGCCCTACCTTGCGTTCTGGGCCAATTTCAGCCTGAGTCCACTTAGTCAATGCCCGAAGCACAAGCCATTTGGCCCAATAGCAGCCCATGGAGGAGCCTTTCATAGCGCCATCTTCCACATCAGCGTTTAAGGGCGTCGGCAAAGTGGGATGCGCAAGTGGGGCCCATATGTCGAGTACCCAAGAAACCATTGATGTCATCCGACATTGTAGCCATGTTGATTGTTGACAAAAGGGTCCACCTAGAGGTCGGTTCCACTACTGTGGTCAGCAGGACATGTCATTCCGCTAGGCATCATCCTAAGAACGAGCCACATAGCTTCCCCTTGTATCATGTGTCAAACCCACCCCCACTTGCGCCACATGCCAGCCTCTAGCCATTTTTAATAGTAAGCATTTTCTTGAATTTCTAAAAAGTAATAAAACCTGATTCAATCTTTGGAAATTCATAATTTATTCATTTTAACTCCAAAAAATATGAAACTTGTACAAAAAAGTTCCTAAAAATGAGCCTCTAAGGGAGCTATGTTTTGATTGCATTGGTATCTTATGGGTTTCGCGATATTTGCTTCTTAAGGAATTCTCAAACATGGCTTAGGGTCAATATTAACGGTCCCATGCCGGAAGCCCCGAATGAGATCCTAGAGAACCATGGTGATCTAGAGTACACCGAAGACTTGGATGATGGCTTGTCTATTAACAAAGGTACCATATCCCACCCACTCTTACAATCCTACTTAGGCATGTAAAGTAGATGTGCTAGCGCTTTACTATGTTGTATACATGCTAGATTATTTGTTTGTACTTGATTGATCCCCTTTACCTTCACGTAACTCATCTCCCTAGCATACCCGCTTTTAGTCTCACGCACTTCACATTTCCTAATTACTAGTCTACAATACATGATGGTTTATGAGTTTAGATGATGTTGGAATGATAGAGCAGGTTTGACTATGATTGCTAGGCACTCAGTGCCACCTGGATAAATTGATATGGATTGAGAAACTTGTAGCATGAGTATCAGGTGCATTGTGAGGGTGTATTGACTAGGGTAGGATAGTTGACTAAGTCTTCAGGCTATGTGGAACCATGAGGGTGTGACCTAAGCGCCTTCTAAGGATACGTGTGGCGGGTACAACAACTAAGGAGTTCCGTAGGAACTTGTGCTATGTAGGAGTTGTTTTCAATGGTTGGAGGTACAAGTGGGTACAGGAAGTAGAGCTTCCTATGATTGGAAATGTCTTATCTCCGTCGCTTAAGGACTCGATCCGGTAACTAGTTCATGGGACTATTTTAGCGTGCATACCACTTGCCCTAAATGGAAGGGGTCACCTGAGATTAGTGCAAAAAGAGTACCACATTTGTAAGGATGAAGGCGATAATGTTAGGGTAGAGCGAGACTCTTGCGCCCCCAAGACCGTAGCCTCCACTAAGGCCCGGAGGCTACATTTCACAACCTCGAAGGTGCGAGTTGCTTCCGTGTTGTCTTAGGACCGAGGGCATGATGGTATCCGATTGGCTAGTTTCTATCCGATGTAGCCTAGGCGGGGCGCTTCGCTAATGATGGTAACCTTGTGGGTCCTAATATGCAAGCTATGCAGAGTTAAAACCATACGTAAGGCCATGCCCACAGTCATGGACGACCCTTTGTTAACTACTTCACACTGACTAGGAAAGTAGTCTTCTTTTCTCTCCCAGGATGGTTAAAGGTCAAATGGAGGTTGTTGAGGAAAGTGAGGGAGCTTTCCTCGTGCCCTAGAGAGAACTAAGTGGTTGAGAGTGATGGATTGGGTTTAGAAGTGGCCGGTTTGGAAGAGAGGCCGTGGCCTCAGCAGGATGAGGTTGAGCCGTTGAGGCGAGAAAGGGAGAGAGCGTTCCTCGTCACTTAGAGAGTACTGAGTGGTTGAGAGTGTGGTTTGGTTGAGGCCATGACTAGGCAGGATGAGACTGGATTGGATGTTGGGAGTGGTGAATGGATATTGGGGAAATATGCACCATAGGGTGGGATGTTGACCAAGTACAAATCGTTATAAGATTTGGTTTTCCATGCAAGAAACCCGACTATGACTTTGACAAAGGATTGGACAAGTTACGGGTTTACGCCCTATGCTCAAGGATGCTTGTGGATATCAACGCCAGCGTCGCTACGCTACCTTACGTTGTTCTGCTTGTTTCATCCACGGGGGACTAGTATTAAAAGGATGTATCCATTGATGTACTTTAATATAATAAAAACAATTATTTGAACCTTGGTATGATTGATTGCAATTGAAAAATATATAGACATGACAAACCCGGTATATATCGGGACCGTCACACTTGTGCAAAGGTCATGGATTTCTGTCAAGGAAATCCCGGTCAATTTCCATTAACCTCCTAACCGAATGAAAACAAATGACTCTTAACTCAAGACCGTGACTAGGTGACCAACTACTAAATGACTTTGTCAAACAATAAGAGGCTCGATACTAACCGATATAACTATAAGCGGGTACACGTGGATTACAATCAACAATGCATGGGAAAATGCAAAGGAAGGAAAATAAGCTCTATATACTTAACATGCTTATCGAAGAGGATTCTAATGCCAAGGAAGTCTTAATGACAAAAAATAGCACCGGTCAAAATTCTAAGATGGGATGAAATAATCGTATGAAGTGTTTATTCACAATCAAGAGGGGACTATAGGTTCAAGCCCTATTGATTGGAAGGAGTGTTATCAAGTCGTTCGATTACATGATTAGTTGTCCTAGTCGGTATCCTAGACTCGACTAGCTAGGGGCTATGACTCAATTAGACCGATAGCTAGGGGCTATGACTTCGATTAGGCCGATTAGTTTTCTCGGTCGTCCGATTAGTTGGACGACTATGGGGTGTTGACCAGAATGGAATTGTTGGGCGGTGAGGACATGGGCTGCATATGGGATGGCTTAGGACACTTGGGCTCATGTTTTTCAAATAATTTGCAACCCTACAGCAGCCACCACCCTATAATTATCTTCATGCTCGGTTTGTACTCTAGAACATATAGTATATTAGACTAATATATATATATATATATATATATATATATATATATATATATATATATATACATATACATACATATATACATATACATATATATACATATACATATATAGATATACATATACATATACATATATATAGATATACATATATATACATATATATAGATTTGGTATATATATATGTATATACATATATATATATACATATATATATACATATATACATATATATATATATACACATATATACACATATACATATACATACATATATACACATATATACATATACATACATATATACATATACATATATATACATATACATATACATAGATATAGATATACATATATATACATATATATAGATATATATATATATAGATATACTATTAGGAGCCCCGTGCTTCCAATAGTAAAGGGAAGCCTCGAACCAAATCCCAGCCCGGTTGGTTCAACCGGACCCGGCCGGCCTAGTCACCGTCACGCCGGCCCAGCCCATCTCGGCCCACCACCACGGGATGTATATATACAGCCCCAAACCCTAATTTCACCCACCCCCACCCACCCACACGCATCCATCCCCGCCGCCACCCAATTTCAAAAAAAAAAAAAAAAATGGTCGGCTCCTCTCTCCCGCACGGTGGCGACGGCCCCCCACGGATCTCGTCGTCCCACCCCGACCCGGCGACCTCGCCGACTCCCGGCTCCCGGCGCCCTCACGACGGCGCATCGCGGCATCACCTCGCGGCGTCGCGCCCGCACCCTCCCTTCTCTCGGTGCCTCATCACAAGTCTCGTACCACGGCCCAAGAGGAAGAAGGCGGCGGGACGAGAAGCGGGTGCTGTCCTGCTGCGGCGCCACGGAGGTGGGGGTCGCTGCGGCGGCGAGCATCACGACGGAGGAAGATGAGGACCTGGCCACGGAGGCCGGGTCGGGCGTGTGACGGATGGGGCGAAATCGGCGAGGAGATGCGGCGTGTGGCGTGGTCCAGCCGAGGCATTCATGTCCCCGTCGCGTTCATCAATCACTTCTTCTTTGATTTCTTCAAGGTGAGCACGTATTCGAGCTACCTTGCGTGTTAATTGGATCTGTTCGTCCTCACAGAGCTGCTATTGGTGTTGCTTGCGTCAAGATTAGGCACGAGGTGCGTTTGGCTTAGCAATTTGAATGGATGGTCAAGTAGCTGGCAGCAGGAAGGCGATAGAGCCCGCTCAGATCTAGTCACAAGCAGGCAGGAGCAATCTTGTCTCAGCAGCCGCTCCACCATGATCGATCTGTTCAGCGTCTCATGAAACAGAGTACGTAGCTGGCTAGTTTTTCTTCTCGATTTTGTTCTCTGTCAGCCTCTCGATTTTGTATGAATTCTTTTGATTTGTTTGTATGCATCCAAGCTGCACGCTGTAGCGCAGATCACAGGCACATGGCTGTGGCCAATCTTCCATGTTCTTCTTTTTTCAATCAAGTTGTAACATGCTGAGATTCCTGTTCTGTCTGTATCCATTAATCAGTATATCTCATATGCACTGTGCTTCACTTTTATATTCTGCCAATGAGTTTCCTTTCTAAATGTAAGTTCAGTTCTGAAAATTTAAATGTACAGTGAAGTTCAGTCTTGAACTTTGCATGAAAATAGGCCCAATCTTGAACTTTGTATGCTGTGTGTGATGTGTTAGTATGCTTCCTGTGGTGTCCTGTATGCATAGTGTGATGATAATAGGGGGAGGTGATAATGCAAGCATGTGAAATGGATTGTGATTATTTGATGTGTATGCACTGTTCTGATTATTTGATCCGTATGTACTGTTCTTCTATTAATTTTTTTATGCTTGAATGCACCCCCACCTTATTTTGTATGCTTCATATTCAATGGACTGTGATTATTTGATCTGTATGCATTGTTTTTATGCTTGTATGCACCTCCAGCTTATCTCAGTATGCACCTCCATCACTTGTATGTATAGTGAAATTGATAGATCGAGAAGGTTTGTATGCTTGTTTCCATAAAGCATATGCAATGGATTGTGATTATTTGATCTGTATGCACTGTTCTTCTATTAATTTTTATGCTTGTATGCACCTGCACCTTAATTTGTATGCTTTCATATGCAATGGATTGCGATTACTTGATCCGTATGCACTGTTCTTGTTTATGCTTGTATGCACCTCCACCTTAAATTGTATGCTTCATGTTCATGGATTATGATTATTTGATCCGTATGCCTTGTTCTTCTATTAATTTTTTTATGCTTGTATGCGGGCTATGGTGATGACGGCGTGGTGTACACTGCGACACCGGTGGCGGCGACAATGGCGGCGGCGCGGACGAGCATGGAATCGTGACGGCGGTGGCATGAGCGTGTAGGGCGGGATGACAACGACATGTGGAAACAAAGCTTGTATGCGGTGTGTGATGTGGTTGTATGTTCGTGTGATGTGTATGTATGGTGTGATGGATTTGTATGCATGGTACTAGTGGGAGGTGACAATGCAAGCATGTGCTATGGATCATGATTATTTGACCCGTATGCACCGTTCTTTTATTTTTTGTTATGCTTGCATGCACCTCCACCCGAATCAGTATGCTTCATGTGCAATGGATTGTGATTATTTGATTTGTATGCATAATTCTTTTTATACTTGTATGCACCTCCACCTTAATTTATATGCTTCATGTGCAATGGATTGTGATTATATGATTCGTCGTGGAACGGAGTCATGACTCAAAATTCAAATTCTCGAGCAGACGATATGTCTCCATGTTTATATGCATCCAGATGAGTGAATATATGCATCTTAACCACTAGTTTCTATGCAATGTCGATGCCAAAACGTCTATATGCACCAAGACTAGTGAATATATGCATCCAATCTGCACTTATGTGGCACGATTTAAATTTTGGAGATGACGAGAGCGCATATCATGTTGGTATGCACTCCCAAAGATTTTTATATGCATCCGGATGAGTGAATATATTCATCTCAACCACAAATTTCTATGCAATGCCTATGCCAAAACGTTTATATGCATCCAGACTAGTGAATATATGCATCTCAACCACGAATTTCTATGCAATGCAGACGCCAAAACGTTTATATGCATCCCGACTAGTGAATATATGCATCCAATCATGCAAAAAAAATTTGAATTTCAAAATTTTTGAAAAAATATTCAAAATGGAGCTTGAATCGTGCACAAAAATGTCAGGAGTTCAATGGTGAAAACCGTTTTTGAATCCGATGCTTCGTTGAGGAATTATCGTGAAAAAACGGAAGAAATTCGAGTGGATGCGCGCATGTTAGCATGTGTCAGGGTATGTCAGCCTGTGTCAGGTGGATCAGTCAGCTCGCGGGGAGATTTGTATGCGTCGACAGAACGGGTTTAAATTCACTCAAACCACTGCTTCGTATGCATCGTCGCAACAAAAAGCTCGTATGCACTTTCGACCTGGATTATATGCATCCAGTCTGCTTGGGCTGGTTGGGACCGCGTGGACCACCCACGTGCGCGCGCCTCCCAGCCTGGTGCGGACCGGACCAGGAAGCTGGCTGTAGGCTTCCATTACCAATAGGAAGCCCCCGGCTTCCAATAGTATCGCCTCTATATATATATACATATATATATATATACACATATACATATATATATACACATATACATATAGGAGGACTAGGACTGACCAAGCGACTAGTCGTCGACCGACTAGTCGCCCAGGTCGACGACTAGTCGCCTGGACAGTCTCATGGCGACGAGGATCAACTAGACGACTTGATAACATTGATTGGAGGGGAAAAATAAAGTAATACCCCCTACTAATCTAAGAGAATTTGGTCAAACCCCTTTCAACCTAAGCATGTGCATAAAGGTTATGGGGCGTTACTGGGAGATACTGAAGAATAAAAATATAAGAAGCCATATGTTCTCTTTATTTGGGACAAATACATACCCAATGTCACCTTGTCTTCTTGTGGCTTCCCCTGAGCCCAATTCTTGAATTTCTGGTTCATTATCCAAGGACTCCAATGACACAGTAATCCTAGTGGCAACACAACCATTTACCACTCAAAACTCATATGGGAAGAATAAAGGGTTTGAAAAGAGCAGTCATAAGAGGAGGCTAGAGGAAGAGTCTACACCTGTTATCAGATCTTTTGTTTGCATCTTGCTTTGAACCATATACTCCAATTCCATATTGTTTATCAGAGCCTTCATTTGTGATCACATCTGGAACTGGACTGCGATGTTCTAGAGTTCCATGTTTTTCTTTTCGAGCTGCTGGACTCCTTTCTTTTCACCATAAAAGGCCCATCCACCAATTTTATGTTGACCCTGTGAGGGCTAAAGGCGGCCTCCAATGCAGACTGTGCAGCCATTCTGCAGGATTCATCAGCAGCAGCGTTTCCTATTTTTGCAGAGATCTCTCCGAGGTCTGTCAACTGTTCAAAGCCAGCATCTACTGGGCTGTATTGCACCACTGTGTTAGCATCGAAGCCTAGCTTGAGCCTTCGTACATTGGCCATTGCTCCTTTCATAAAGGCGATGCAAAGTGCAGAACACATAAACTTGAAGTATTTGAGAACTGGGAATCCCTCCTTGTAAAAAAGGATCCGTTCTGCTGGGGCAGTCCGGACATACAGCAAGAGAGCAGAGAGGGCAGGAAGTCCTGCAAGGATATCAACATCATCACTCGAAAGGCCCATAACTTGAATCTTTAAAATCCCAAGTAGGCGTAGTTTTCCAATCCACTTGGGAAGGGTGGAAAAGATGCAAATCCGCGGGAACAACTCAAGCTTCTGAAGAAGAGCTGGAGGAGAGGACAAACTGCTCAATCCATCACAAGAAGTAGCATTGCTTGAAGTACTGCCCTCCAGAGTAGCATTGCAGGAGCCTGCAGGTGACACAATTAGAGACTTGAGATTGTTAAGTTTCGAGAGAATTGATCCCAGGCACTGCAACTTCTCCTCAAGATTGTCAGAAGGCATTGTAGAACAAGTGAGACGAAGATCTTGTAAATTGGTTAGCTTTCCTAGGTTGATCACATTGTCTGCTGAATTACTCCTTAGATCAAAGCACCCTAATGCCTGAAGAGATGTCAACTGGCCAATACCATTCGGCAGGTTTGTGTCACTAGGAAGACTGAGGTGCAGCAGGCCTGGTAAATGAACAATATCTGGTGGAACCTCACTTATTCTTGAATCTATTCTCAGTGTCTCCAAATGTTGTAGATCTTGCATTCTGGATTGCAGATCCATAGTGACATTACATACTATCTCCAAATATCTCAGTCGAAACAATTGGCAGATAGTGGTAAGGTCGTAACTTTTGTTATCTTGGTCACCCCAAAGATGAAGGATCAGGACACGAAGGAGCCGAAACTCTGCTACAGAAGGCAAAGACTTCAAGAGTCCAAAAAAGACAAGTGATTGAACTTGCAACAGTCTTAATTTTGTGGGTTGTGCTGCATCTTCTGCATCGCCAAATTGGAGAGACAGTCGACGAACCTTATCAGCAAGTCTTATATTGACCTGAGAATGGTCAATAGCAGTGACAAAATTTTCTTCTATGGACTTGTACCTAATAACATTAAGTATCATGTAGTGCACTGCACAGGATAGCACTTCACCAATGCAGTTGGTATCTACAGGTTGGATCATTCCCTCATTAACAAGCTCATCAAAATAGGTACTTGCAACTTCCTCCTTGACTTTCCCTTCTTGCGCACAGATAAAACCTTGAGCTATCCACTGCTTCACCAAATCATCTTTCCAGATTATGTGGTCCTCTTTATATACACTAACATATAACATGCAAGCTTTTAAATGACCAGGAAGATTGTTGTAACAAAGGCTTAGTACTTGTTTCATCCCTTCAATAGTTGGATCTGTTCTTAAATTTGACCTCAGTGATCTCCTTATGCAGTTACATTGCTCAACCGAGTTGTGTTGTCTTGCTAAAAGTCTTGCTGTAGTTATAGTTGCTAGTGGAAAACCACCACATTTTCTTACAATTTCAGATGAAACTTCAAACAGTTGTTCACTGTTTTTAGATTGATTGACAGGAAATCTACTAAAAATAATTTTTTGACTCGTCGTCACTGAGAGGTTCCATCTTAAAAATATGCTTAGAGTTACGACCAGAACATATCTGAGCCACAACATCAATTTCTGTTGTAGCAAGTACTCTACTGCAACATGTATCATCTGGCAAAGCACAACGGACAATCTCCCACATTGATGGAGCCCATACATCATCAATTATAATGAAATACCTGCAAGAACATTATACATTTTTAATGGAACAATCACCACCTTCATAAGATCTGATATTAAAATATTGGGAATTAAGTGGAGTGGACCAAATCAAAGTTCAGGGGTTATTTCTATGGAGTAGAGGGACTTTCCTTAATTAGGAACTAATTAACATGTCATGTACAGTCGGGTATATGGTATTATTTTTTAATTTTATAATGAGTACTCCATCTGTCCTAAATAAGTACAAATCTCGCTTTCCGAGAAGTCAATTGACTAGGCATACAAAAATAACATTAATATTTGTATCTCCAAATAACTTTATTACTCCCTCGGGATAGTATTAGAAGTCGTTTAGGACAGCGACACCGGGATGGTATTAGAAGTCGTTTAGGACAGCGACACGGTCTCCAAAACACAACTTTGACCTCTTATTATTATAAAAATATTTATGGAGATGTGATATATGTATACTTTTATCAAAGTATTTTTAAGACAAACCTACTCATATAATTTTTACATTTACAAACTCAACAACTTAAAAGTTATTGATGATTTATATTCCCGATGTTTGACCCAAACCTTGTCCAAAACGACTTCTAATACCAACCCGGAGGGAGTATGAAGGTAACTCCACACACAATATAATTATACTTACTACAAGCGAGTTTTTCGACAAAAATTATACTTATCACTATAAATACAAGCATTTTTATATATAATATTTGGTCAAACTTAAAAAGTTTGGCTCATCGAGAAGCGAAATGTGCTCTTATTTTAGGACATAGGGAATACCAAATCTTCCCTCCCTTTTTAACTGTTGTAATCGCTTTCCGATAAACAACTTTGACTAAATTTATTAAATATATATATATATATTAATATTTATGATACATAATTAGTATCATTAGATAGATCATTGAATCTATTTTCATAATAAATTTATTTGGAAAATATAAATGTTGCTAATATTTTTTTCTAAAAATCTAGTCAAACTACCGGCACACAAACCAACAACGACAAATATTTAGGGACAGAGGGTATAATACTTCCCTCCGTTTTTTTTTTACTTATCACCGACCTTTAAATGTAGCAAATTTGATCATCCGTTTTTTCTTCTAAAAAATCTTAGATACTTCAATGTATATAACACTAATGAAGTATGTTCAATGTGAAAACTTGATGTATCCAAATCTTTTGAAGAAAAAAAAAAAGATCGGTGATAAGTAAACAAAAACAGAGGCAGTATAAAATTTACAAATATGTTAGCAAAAACTTACTTCTTATCTTGCAGGTGTGCCCTGATCGTTCCAGTGAGATTACCGAGCTCTGTATCATTGGGTAACCGTTGTCGACGGACTTGTAAGAGTATGCTGGTGAGAAATCTCCTCATGTCAGGCTTCTTAGATGACGGCACAAAAGCCCGGCACTCGAATTGCCTTCCGAGTTTGCAGTACAGCTCTTTTGCAAGAGTCGTCTTGCCAACTCCCCCAAGCCCAACAATGGACACTACTCTTAGTCGCCGCTCTCCATCTCCTGTCAACCACTCGCCAACCTTCTCCATGGAGCTGTCCATACCAACCAGATGATTCGCCTCCACCCCATACAGTGGTGGAATTGGGGGCTCATTCGAATCAATCCTGATTTCCGGGATCTGGAGATTGCCAAGACTGTACCTCTTGTGCCGCTGAATCGCCTCCTCCAATCGAGCCCTGAACCGTGCGGTCTCGTGGGAGATCCACCGGCTCCGGCTCAGGACCTCGTGGAGCCTAGCCACCCTGCCACGGAGGTTCTTCTGGGCGGCGGCGGCGGGGTGGAGGCCGTGGGTGAGCTCGTCGAGGAAGTCGTCAATGTCGTACGACAGCTCGCGCACCTCCTTCACCCAGCACTTGGCCGTCGAGGCCGGAACCTCCACATCCGACGGCTCCATCAGGAACTTGTCCATCACTTCCTGGAGGCGCTCTTTCAGGAGGCGAATCTTGCTCTTCTCCGCATTGGGCAGCCGCATCCCCGGGTCGGCCTCCGGCGACAGCAACTGCTCTAGCTTGGCAGGGAGGGAGCGGGCGATCCCCAGCGAAACACTCACCGGAGCCTCCATTTTTTAGAACACGAAGAGTCTAGTACCAAATCCTAGAAATAAGATGGACTATATCTAGCATAGTCGGTACTGGGAAAAAAAAAAAAAAAGTAAGTCTATGCACACTCATGCTACTTTATTTTTTTCTTTTTAAAGAATATTCCGTCTTGATGCGTCGAAATTCTCCCTTTTATATTACTTTCTTCCGTCTCATCCATCTTTTATATCTTACTCTATCTCATCTCAAGTGGACCTAGATGCCTAGATGGTGACGACGGCCGCGGGTGGGCGGTGGTGCCTCGGCCACGGCGGCGGCGGAGCGGCCGACATGGCGTGCGGCCTCGACCCGCCCGGGACGGGGTGCTTGCTGCTCCCCCACGGGTGGCGGTGGCGGCTCGGCCACCAACCGGCTTCAGCGGAGCCGTCACGGTGGCCCTCGGTGGTGGCGCACCCGCGTCACGTTAGGCTGCGCCGCCGACGGCGGCGGCGGTCACACTTGCGGGACCCGGCAAAGGGCGCGAGGCGGCGCGGCGGGGACTCGGCGGCGGCGGCACCTCCTCCCTCCTTGTCGCGGCGATGGGGATTTCGTGCTCGCGAGCTCGGGCCATGGAGGTCCCGACCCCGCGGCGGCGGCGTCCGGCCCGCGGCCCGGTGGAGCCGCGGCAGCCGTAGCGGCCGATGGCGGGGTCCATGCTCTCCCCTCCCTAATCCCTCCACCGGCGTCGCGCTCGAGGCCGGGTTACGCTTGCCCCCTCCGTGCGGCGGCGCCCTCGCAATGGAGAAAGCGCCAGCGTCCGGCGGCGTCCTCGCGTGGCGGAGGTGGCGCGCCGTGGAAAGCCGGGGCGAGGACCTTTGCGGCCAGCGTCGGGACCGTGGGAGCACGGGTGGGAGGCGGTGTTGGACGGCGTCGCCGGCGATGAGGCCGCCCGGTCGAGGGCGGGCGCGGGGGGATGTCGTAGCGCCGCCCGAGTCGTCATCTCCGCGTCGAAGGTCGCCCGAAATCGTCGGGTCCAGTGCGGGCGGATCCTCGCGCGGGCGTCGTGCGGGCGAGCAAAGACAACAAAGATACGCGGAGGGACGGAGGCGCGGCGGGCGTGCTCGGTGGCCTCTCTCTCTCTCTCCCCACCTCGCGCGCGCTCTCTCTCCACGGAGGCCACGGCGGCATCCTGGAAGCTGCACGCAAAAACACTAGGAATAAAGTGAACGGGGTGACGGCGTACGCCTTCTAGTACCTCGGTGCGGTGTTTTTTACGCCATCGCATTACCGGCGTCTTGGAGGGGGGCGATGCCGCTCCGCGATGCGGTCGGTCTAAAGCCCGCCACTACTACCGAACTGATTTTAGGTGGCGGGCAAAAAAGATTTTAGGTGGCGGGCATTAAAACCGCCACCAACATAGGGTCACGGGAAAATGCCACATTTTCCGTGGCGGACAAAATGCCCGCCATGGTAAATAATAAATAATAAATTAAAAAAAACAAAAACCGGATCGGGCCCGCCGCCGCTAGGGTTTGGTGGCGTCGCCGGCGTCGCGGCCGAGGCCGGAACTCGGCGGAGGCCGTCCCCCCTCGCCGGATCTCGCCGCCCGGATCTCCCCGCCGGCGGATCTAGAGGGAGGCCGGACGCCGGATCCCGAGCCCTCCCGCCGCCGGGCGCCCGTATCTCGAGGAAGGGCCGCCGCCCGGCCGCGCGCTGGAACTCGGGAAGGGAGGAGGTGGGAGCCGCCGAGATGCGCCGCGTCCTCGGCCGCCCGAGATGCGTCGCGCCCTTGGCGCCCCGAGATCCGCCGATCACGGCGCCCTTGGCCGCCAGCGCCGCCGCCCGCCGGGAAGGGGAGAGCCCGCCGCCGCCTTGGTCGCCTCCGCCCGGCTGGGAAGGGGAGGGCCGCCACCGCCCCTTGGTCGTCGCCGGGATGGGAGGGAGACGGGATGGAGAAAAAGAGGGAGTGAGTGAGTGCGGCCGAAAGAAATTGGAGATGAGTGAGTGAAACCCTAGACTCCGGTATATATACGAAGTGCTTCGAAATAGGCCTGTTGGGCCGACGGGTTGGGCCTTTGATTTTCCGTG
Source organism: Hyparrhenia diplandra (assembly GCA_015847255.1). Classification (NCBI taxonomy): domain Eukaryota; kingdom Viridiplantae; phylum Streptophyta; class Magnoliopsida; order Poales; family Poaceae; genus Hyparrhenia; species Hyparrhenia diplandra. The sequence goes on along the minus strand of JADLZK010008841.1, from coordinate 37,977 downwards.
GCGGGCGATTATAAAAACCGCCCTTTGTTAATCGATTTACACGGGCGGATATTATAACCGCCACGGTTAATTAAAAAAAAACCGCCACGCGTAAATCAAGCCATTTACCGTGGCGGTTTTTCTAAATGCCCGCCACGGAAAATCTTTTCCTAGTGCCTCGTAAAAATCAATTCTGTAGTAGCGTGCTCTCTCGGTCCAAATTTCCACAAAATTTAAAAACGGTTGTGTTGAGTTACCCGAAATTTGGCATTGTAGCATTGAATTTTGCATTGTAGCTCTTTTCGTTTGTTTGTTGTAAATATTGTCCTACAATGGCCTAATTAGGCTCAAAAGATTTGTCTCGCAAAAATACATCCAAACTGTGTAATTAGTTATTTCGTTTACCTACATTTGATGCTCCATGCATGAGACAAAAAGATTTGACGTGACAAACTTTGGTGGAACTAAACACAACCAACATATCTATATCCTTAAATCCCTTTCTAATCCTTAAGCAAGATTAAAAAAATCTCCAAAAACTCCTAATCCATCCCTAATCTTTTACAAGTCGAGAAAAGTCACCCCGTTCTACATAAGTTACATGCTTGTGAGTCGTGCGTGTCTTCTCTCACCCGCACATGTTTATCGGTCAAATCTAAATGCGTGGAAAAAATAAAGAGTAGAAAAAGAGTTCCTGATGTAAATGTACGAGAGAGACAATATATAAGAGTGGTTAGTATAATTTAGAAATAGTATAAAATTAATGATGTAAAATTGTCTTCTATATATTAGGTTATATCTTAATATGCAAGTTATCCTCGTCATCTTCACTAACTATCCATACCATATCTCACTAATAGCCATATCATTTCACTAACTTTCAACCTCTTAATGCAAGATAAGAATGGATCTAAGTACATTAGATGATTTAATAATGTATATATGCAACAGTTTTATTTTTAAGAGAGAGTCGCGCAGCGGCATGCGGGTATCCTTCTAGCCAAATGGTGCACCCATGTGGGTCTGTATGATGTAGAAATAGACCCGCAATACATCATTTAACAACTTTGAAGCGTCTCCAACAGTGTTGCATATAGGTTTGGCATTTGCATTTTTTGCCAAAAGTCTAGAAAACAATGCTCCAACAGTTTTGCAAATCTCTTTTGCATTTTAGTGAGTTTGGCAAAATCAGGTCCTCCTTTGGCATTTTTGCCAAACTTGGGAGCTTTGGCATTTCTTGCGTGCGTCTCTTGCATGCCCGACGATGCCGACTTGAACCAACAACCGCTCCCTCCCACGGCCTTACTTTTCCCATATGCCAAACCAAAAATAGCAAACTGTTGGAGGAAGTATTTTTTTGGCTTGGCATTTGGAATGAGGAGTTGGCAAACAAGTCAAATCAAAAATACCAAAACTGTTGGAGATTACAATGCACCATTTGGCCCAAATCTTTTCCCGATCAACTTTTCATACCACTAAAATAAACAATAGACGAAAAGTCACTGGAGATAAGATGCTTCTTTTCTTTTGGAGCAAAAGATAAGATGCTTCTTAATTATACATATTCTTGTCCCCAAAATCAAGGACCTATAGTGCACCATTTGGCGCGAATCTTTACCCGATCATCTTTTTTTACCACTATAAACAAACAGACCCAAAAGTGACCGAATATAAGATGCTTCGCACTGATAATAGCCCCACTAAGAACGGCTATGATTACAACAGCACTGCAGACGGCCATCACAGGGTTCTCAGGGCACCCTCAATGGTTTAGTTATATCTTTAAGCATTTTTTTACATATTTTAATTAATAGAAGAGAGATAAAAGTGATCTCATGATCAAGAGCTTGACTCATACATATATATTCCAAGATCATGTAACAGTGTTATATATGGCTATCCATAGCCTGTTAAATTTGCCGTCTAGGCGGCCCGATCTTTTGTGAGAGAAAATGCTCTTTGCTGGCGATCTTTGTGAGAGAAAATAAATATCACTGACTAGGCGGGCCGATAAGCCAAGCGAGCGATCATTTGTCAATCACATTTTCTCCCCAAAGTCGAATTATAGTTTTTTTAAGAAAAAAGTCTATATCACCCCAACTATTAGGGGTGGACTACATAACCCCTAAGAGCAACTCCAAGAGCTCGCTAAAAATTTAATTCTCAAAACTCTTTATTGGCGCCATGTAAATAGTTTGACGCCTCTAAAATTAGATTCCTCACAACAGCTCCCCTAATCTTTGCACGCTAAAATGATTTGAGCCAACCACGTCATGCTAGTTAGTTACATAATGAGTTTTTATATCCACTCATGGCCTATGCATGCCTACGAGAATAGTCTTGAAAGAAAGATTGGGGACGCATTAGGTTTCCCGCACAAAGCATGCTTAGTTTTCGAGCCATTAAATTTCGGGGGGGTTTCGGGAGCTGTTGGACCGATGGTTTTTACTCTAACCACGTAAATCTCAGCTTGGCTCCAACCTATGAAACAGTCTATCACCCCACGCACTTTCCAAAACCGGTCAAAGTACCCTCTAAAGTAGTTTTGAAAAATCATAGTAAATCGAGAAAAAATCATAAAATAGAAAATTCAATTGTGTTGGACTCCAAATGAGTAGATCTACACAATGAACATATAATATAGTATACTTTAGTATATTTTTCTACCGCTATAAAGAAAAAGCATAGATCAAAGCTACTCCCTCTACGTCCCCATAGAGTTTGTCGTTTTGATTTTTATAAACTTAATGTTTGATCATCCATCTTATTCAAAATATATATGCAAATTATAAAATAAATTAATCAATATTTAAGTATCTTTATAAATAAAATAAGTCATAACAAAATAAATTATACTTGTGTAAAAAATTTGAATAAGACAAGTTATTGGAAAAAAGATGGCATGAAATTCATGGCGACAAAAATCAATGCGACAGAGGGAGCAGATGAGAAAAAAATGTTTGATCGACCGTGGGGCTGTGGCGGCCTGGCTGCTCAGTAGTCAGTGGAGATACCACCTCACTGCAAGTGTTTCGGTGTCCTCTGTCCTCTCGCTGATCTCGTGGTATTGTTGAGCTATAAGCAGCGAGCGGCGGCGACGGCGGCGGCGCTATGGTGCTCCCGCTGGAGCAAGCGGCGCTGATCGCTGTCTTGAACAACGTCATGGGGAGGCTCTTCGCAACGCTCGGCTCAACGCAGGCATACAAGATGCTGAGAGACCTCGAGGCAGAGAGCGACTCCCTGAAGCAGGACCTTCACATGCTCGCCGCCGCCGTGGACGACGAGCTCACCGGTGCGAGGGGCACCACCCGCCGCACCGCCGTCGCGCGGGCTTACAGCCGGGAGATGCGCGCCCTGACGCACGATGTGGACGACTGCATCGAGCGGTTCGTGCACCGCATCGCCGGCAGCGGGCTGGAGGGCGCGTCGTGGCTCCGCCGCGCCGCGCACAGGGTGTGCACGCTCCGCACCTGCTACCGGTTCGCGGCGGAGATCAGGAGGCTCAAGAGGCGCGTGGAGGAGGCGAGCGCCCGGGTGCTCAAGCCTCCTGAGGGTCAGATCTCCGGCTCCAGACGGCGCGCCGCTGACCATGCCGCGCGCCGCCCCGTGGGCATAGAGAGGCCTATGGAGGAGGTCCTCGCGCTTTTGGACTTGGACCAAGTAGAGGGCCAACCGAAGGTTGTGGCCGTCGTCGGATTTGGCGGCGTGGGGAAGACTACCCTCGCCAGGGCAGTCTACCACGCCGCTCCTGTCGCCGATGCATTCCCTTGTCGCGCTTGGGTCGTCGTGCGCTCGCCGGAGGACGGCGATGCCGCCGGGATTCTGGAGAATGTACACCAGCAGCTTCTCCCGGGACAGCAATATTCCGAATCTTCGCTCACCAAATACCTCAAGGATAAGAGGTACTATTCATGTTTCCTGGCGCTCCCAAATTACCTACCCCTTTATGTATAATCGTTGCCTGGTCGATGAGGTGATAGCATTATGACCCAAAGAATTAGTGTGTGTAATTGTGTATGATGATTGATGATGGTGTTTGGTTCCAGTCTTGAATTATAGCCTTAATTTCAGGGAAACATGTGCCCTCAACCATATTTGTTAGTTTCACTATGTTATATGCAAATCACTCGTGAAATCTCAGATTTCCTTTCAACCATATTTCGTTCCAGTCTTGAATTATAGTCTTAATTTCAGGGAAAAACATGTGCCCTCAACCATATTTGCTATTTGGAAAGATAAAAGCATAGTGTGTCGGCAAAAAAACATCAATTGTTAAATCCCAAAAGCTCTGAAGACTTCATATTTTTGTTGTTTTCAGTACCCTTGCTGGATTGCAGGACACTTGTAAACTAAAAACCTTAGATTTAACAATTTTTTTAGAGAGAAGGTCTCCCCTGTTTTATAAGCAGTAGCACGAAGTGAACATAATCTGATACAAGGTTGAGATTGTATTCGAGGCACACCTGACACCCTGATCAGGCAGAAAAGAACAACTAGTGTCTAAACTACTCAAACTCAGATTACCAACCTACATTTATTTTCTTTAATTTGACTCACATAATTAACTCTCTTTTTTTTTTGCCTCCTACTAGGTATTTGATTGTTATTGATGATGTTGATGACATTGAGGAGGAGCAGTGGGATACTATAACATCAGCCTTTGAAGGAAACAGAGAAGGCAGCAGAATTGTAGTGACAACAACCTTTCGGCCCACAGCTAATAGGCGCAGCGATGCTAATGGTTGTGTCTACAAAATGAGAACTCTTGGAATGACAGATTCTATGACAATTGCTCTTCGTGGAAGATGTACAGCTGAGTTGGTACAGGGTTCAGAAACACTCCTGAAGAAATGTGGCGGTCTCCCACTTGCTCTTGTCAGTGTGGCTAGACAGTTAAGTAGCGAAGACGAACCTACAGGGCAGTTTTGCTCAGAATTATGCAGCAAGCTAGGTTCTTATCTTGAACGAGAAGATGGTGAGCCCAACTTTGCAAGGCTTCGTGATGTGCTCATGGATAGTTACACCAGCCTCTCTGATCTCAATGTCAGGACCTGCTTGCTATATCTTAGTATATTCCCCAATGATCGTCCGCTCAGGAAGAATGTCATAATCAGGCGATGGCTAGCTGAAGGATATGCACTAAGTGAAGACAATACATTGAATGAACAGAATGTAGCAAATGGAAATTTCAAGACTCTGATTGACCGAATATAGTCTTACCTGTTAAAACTAGGAAAAATGCAGAAATTAAGACATGCAAAACCCATGGTATCATGCATGAGTTCCTGCTGCACAGGGCCATGCATGAGAAATTCATCATGTGCTCTCATGCTCCCAGTGACCAAATAGTTCGTCATCTATTTGTCAATGGTCATGTTTGTGATGACACGAAGTCCACAAAAACCATGAAGTTGGACTTATCTCGTGTCCGGTCTCTGACAGTCAGTGGGAATGCTGGTGGTGCTATTTCTGATCTTGGCAAGTATAAACTTATGAGAGTCTTGGATCTTGAAGAATGCACCGACTTGAACGATAGCCATGTCAGGAAAATATGCAAGCTTTGGAATCTGAGATATCTGAGCCTCAGTTCCAATATTACAAATCTTCCCAAGGAAATAGCGAATCTCAAACTGTTGGAGACACTCGTTCTGAGCAAAACGGTTGTAAATGTGCTGCCAGTGGAAGTCATTGGGCTTCCTTGTTTGGTTAATCTGATTGGAAAGTTTAAGCTTTTAGATCGATACTCAATGTTGAGTTGTAAAATGGAGAGACTGTCTAAAAATGAAGGACTTGAGGACCTATTCAGTAAAAGCAAGCTGGAGACCGTAGCAGGATTTGTTGACGATGGGAGCCAAAAGCAAGGATTTCTGCAACTCATGGTCCATATGAAGAACTTGAAAAAGGTGAAGATATGGTGCGAGTCTACTGGAGATGTCGGAGACATTAACCACTTGAAGGCTGAACTGGTAAAGGCCATTGGGCAATACATCAAAACTCCCATGGGTGCTGGAGATACTCGCTCCCTGTCAATCGATTTTCAAGGAGTACCTGGAGGATCACTGAATGCTCTTCAAGAACTCTGTTCTCATAGCACATCTTTGCAGGAAACATATTATCTCAGCTCACTGAAACTCCATGACAACTTATCAACATATCCTGAGTTCATTGGCATACTTTCAGGACTCACTGAACTGTGCCTTTTAGGTCTGCCACTATTTCTAGGAATCTTTTGTCTGTGCTTAGTGAAATGCCACTATTGCTTTATCTCAAACTGATAGCTGATGAGATTGACAGTTTCGTCATTAAACGTGGCACTTTCCAAAGCTTGCGACGGATGTGTTTTCTTGTGCGACATCAGAACCCTGTCCTCCCCATAGTTGAAGAAGGAGCACTTCCAGAACTTGTCTCGCTCCAACTACTATGTGAGCATCTAACTGGCCCTTCAGTTGTTGAAATTAGACACCTCAGAGTGCTCCAGGAAATCGAACTTCATCCTGAAGTGAGTGATTCATTGAGAAGAGAATGGGAAGCAGCAGCAGCAAACCACCCAAACAGGCCAATCGTTTTGCCAACTTTCAATGATCTGGCGGGCAATGAGCCTAAAAAGAACCCAGTTGCATCACCAGAGGAATCAGGGCATGAGGAGGTTGTCATCCAAGGGCAAGTAGCTCATGAGGCACCCAGACCTTATGTACAACATATGACTCTTTCCACTTGTGACTATTCTGGACCTAGCAGTGAAATCGATGATTCCACATACCATAAGCCCATGGAGAGTACAAGTGGAACAGAGGAAGCAGCTCTTGAGAATCTGATTGACGAGCAACTGCTGATCGAGGAGCCACTGGAACACACTCCTGTGCAAACAACGCATGAAAATAGTATGGTTCAATCAAGAACCAATGGGATACTGGGTTCTACTTCTGATCATTTAGTACTTGAGGGTAAAGGGTTGATCCAAGAAACAGCAAGCAACAACGAAACATATTGCCGTGGAGGAATCAAAATATAAGATTGCAATCCAAGGGTGGTCAGCCTAGGAGGAATAAAAAAAGGGAGTTATGTTCAATGGAGCCACTCAATATATTAGCCAAGTCACCTTTCAATTCTACCCAGAAAAAGGATGTGAATGAGTAATGATGATTTGGGTTTAGTCTCTTCCATACAAGAACTTGGTCTACATGGTAAATACCTATGTTCTGACCAACAGTCATGCACATGCATGTCATTTCCTTCTTAGATGCGTTGTTTCTGGAGAGCCTTTATCGTGGGTCAAGTGTTGCTATGCTGGTGCATGAAACTATTGTTTCGATGAGGACCTGGACTTTTTTACCTGGACTGATGGCGGACTGGACTACGCCTGGCAGTGTTTGGTTGAAGCCCCGAGAACCCGACCGGCCCGGGCAAGTGCGTGCGCGCGCCAGGCGAAGGAATTTGGCGCTGGGCTCCGACGGAGGTGCCCGGCTATAATCACCGTGATGTATGGTATGATAAAAGAGAACCAAAGTCATGTCATCAAGAGTAGTACCTTTGGTCTACTTTATGTATATTTTGTTTTTTTCTTCCTTCATTCACTTGCTTCTGCATAGCTAATAGTACACGTTGAAATTGGTATTAGTACCGTGTAGTATTAAGTTAATTTCAAATATTTATTATTATTATTATTATTAAATTAATTAATTAATTGAGAAATATATATATGGATGGTTTTATTTATTTATTATTAATTAATTGAGATTATACATATACAAGAAAACATATTCCCTCTCTTTATTAAACTTCTCGGGCACATGCTTCCAACCAAACGGACTATCTCTCTACTTGCCTCACAAAGGCTAGATTCCATTAAATTTCCAGGGAACTCTCGAAAGAACATTTTTTCTTGAGGGCAAAGTCATCCAAGTCACCAACCAAACAGGCCCTAAATATTCGGTTGTACATATAGTAGTTTGGTGTGGCATGATATATGATGTCACATCATTAGTCTTTAATATACTATTACCTATTAGTGGCATGCACGTGTTTATGATTGTTATAGAGACAATGGAGTTTTTTTTTTTCCTTTTCTATATCCATTTTTATACTGTTTCCAGTGGCAGAATTTGGGTCAAATTCTAAAAGGTCTCAACGAAACTAATGAGTGATGTAACAGCTTTGTGATTTGTACCCAAGTGTGCTGCATACTCCCTCCATCTCAAAATAGATATCATTCTCGCTTTCCAGAAGTCAACGTTTTTAAAATACCGGCAATTATATATTAAAATATATAAATATTTATGCTAAGTAATTAGTATCATTGGAAAGATCTTTAAGTATAGTTTTTTAACAAATTTACTTGAAAATTTAAATGTTGCACGTATTTTGTACAAACCTAGTCAAAGTTAAAAAAGTTTGGCCAAGACGCATCCCATAGTGACATCTATTTTGAGATGGAGGGAGTATGCTTGAGAATGTGAGTTTATGATCATGATGAGCACAGTGAGTCAGTAATTCCTTGCTCTACTGTGCTGCATACTTGAGAATGTATTTGTGATCATGGTGAAGACAGCTACTTTTTTTTTTTTTTTTAGGGAAAAGACAGCTACTGCCATGAATATGCAGCGTCATGTAAGAATCCTTGTGCTGGGCCAACTCCAATGGCAGCTTGATTCGAAAAAAACTCCAATGGCAGCTCAAGTACATGACGGGCCAGACAACAAGGCTTGGTCGGGCCTTTAGCCTTCCCGGCGTGCTGCTAAAAAAAAAGTTTGCGGCCTTTGCTAATAATAATTAAAAAAAAACAGTTCCGGCCTTCCAGTCTCTTGCCGCTCCGCCGCCGCCCGCCGCCAGTTGACCGGTTCACGGCCTCCGCCGCCGGCGGTGAGTTCCACTCTACTGCACAATCCGCGCTCACTTCTTTTTCGCAGGCGTTGATCTGGCGCCCGCCCTAGAACGAATCGATCTCTGCGAAGATCATCAGATCATCCTCGAGGATCGAGTACGCATACTAGGTAAGTATCTATTTCGGGTGTTTGCTTCCTTTCCAATTTCAGGATTTTGAAACCGGAAGCATTTGAGTACAGAGCTGCGAGCTGGTTTCCTGATTTCTTTTGTTGCAAAATACTTCGACGGATGGTTAGGTCTAGCATTTACCAGCTGTATCTTGTGGTCAGTCAGCGATAGACTAGCTTAGGGATCCGCAGTGACATCACCATTTTAACAGTATTGGTTTACACTTTGCAGCTGCAGATGGTGTAATAGCTTCTGTGGGAAGCATGTTGATATGCCCCCTTAGACTAAGTCACTAAGTCCTCAAATTGAAACCAACTAACTTAAAATGAAGTCCCCCCTGTGGGGAAAAATGTTATTACTAGAAAATGACGAAGGCCTATGGCTGAACTGTTTTATTGAGCTGCTGGAATGAATTTCGTTTGAACAAAATTTATCGGTTGAACCCCAATTTGTTCAAGAATTGTGTGCTTCAATCTAGTTAGTTCGACATTAGCATACTTCCAGGACTCTTCCTGAACTCCAGAATTCCTATTTCTGCAGGATGGTCTGAACTTTTAGATGGGAGGGTTCAGATTTGTCAGAAATGTGTTTTTACACATCGAAGCAAATCTGAAAAGTTAGCAATCTGATCGATCCTGGGTCCAATCGAACCAATAAAGCTGACCAACTAATTTTGTGCAGAAACTGCATGTTTGTAGTGTTCTCCTTTTTGTCAATGATGGGGGGTGTTCATCTAAACTGCATTCTTGACTCTCTGCAATCACTGAGGACAGTGACCAGTGGTACTATATTTGGAATTCTAATCACTTCTCTTCCAAAGCTTCCAAATTCTTAAGTGGGCACTGCCTTGTTCACCCAGCTTTCAAGTGTCTCTGCAGAAGCTCCTGTCAGAAGAAACATAGGGTCTTCTTCTGGTTGTTGCTGAAAGATTAAGCACGAGGGGATTGCTAAAATGGAGAACATGGAGCTGGAAAGTTTCAACTGTGTTCTTTGTCAGGACTCAGGATCAAGAGAAAGAGTCGCTCCGTCATCTCTTTATTGGGTGCCCCTTTGCAGTGGCCTGTTGGGAATCCAAGTCCATCCTTCTTAGAAAAGGAAGTATATTGCTTCGAGCTCAGATAAATCAAGTGCTTGTCCATCTGGATGACCAGAAACAACCTCATTTTCAAGCAAACCCAGGCGACAGTCCAAGGATGCAAAGAGTTTTTTTTAGTTCAAGCTCGTGAATCTTTTATGCCGAGCAAAAAGAAATGCTTCCCAAGATTCAAGAATGGATAGACACCAGATTGTTAAAAGCCTTAAAATGCTGCCTTTCTCTGGCAGCTTCTATAATCTTCTTTCTTCCTTTCTTTCTTTGTTCTCTAGGTCTCCTGTACTGAACTACTGGTTTACTTCTAAAATTTTTTAATTCCAGTAGGGGCCTTAAACCCCTCCTGTTTATTAAGAAAAGTTTTCTAGACATCTAGTTACACATTGAAATTGCATATTCTGTTTCTCACAGTGATCTCACAAGTCATTCGTTACTATATTATATAGAGTGGGGACATTGGTTACTTAGTTGATAAATAAAAAATTCCAAAACACCTAATCATGGTGCATCCATGGTTTTAACAAAAAAAAAATATCCTAGATTAAAACATGCAAAGTTGAACGGTTGGTTTCATCTTGGTGCAGGACCTATATGAGTTTCTGATTCAGTGTCTACCTGTTGCAACTCAAGCCCAGCTTTTTGCCCCAGATGATCACTTGGCTTTTCACTATTGCTATGCAAATCAACACTTGTTGTGCTGAGATTGATTGTGCTTGTTGAGGCTGAGCTGTAGTAGCCCAGTGCATAGGACACCTCCAGCTCCAAGCTCTCCTTGAGCTCTGCCACAATGTCAGTCATTGACGGTCGCTCCCTTGATGGTTGTTCTTTGCACTTCAGTGCCAACTCTGCAACTTTCCAGAGAGAGTTGACATCATACATCCCTCCCATCCTTGGGTCAGCGATGCTTGCAATGTCACCCTCAGAGAGCTTCTGGCGCACCCATAGAGCGACATGGATGCTCTCAGTGTCACTTACAGGAACTGCTGGTGGCTGGCCTGTGATGAGCTCCAATAGCACAACTCCAAAGCTGTATACGTCACTCTTCTCACTGAGCTGGGATGTGTTATAGTATTCAGGGTCAAGGTATCCTAGGGTGCCTGCTGGTTGTGTGGTGACATGGGTCCTGAACTCATCAGCGAATGCCTTCATGAGCCCAAAGTCAGCTATCTTCGCCTCAAGATCAGCAGTTAGAAGAATGTTCTTCGTCTTCACATCCCTATGAATCAGTGGTGGCTGGCATGATTTATGTAGATACTCCAATCCTGCACCCAAGTGAGTAACCAGTAATTACTTTGCAATTTAATTAGTGTTAGGCCTTGTTTGGATGCATGTGTATTGGAGTAGATTGAGGTGGAAATTAGTTAATTTTCCACTCCAATTCACCCCAATAATACATGTGGATTGAGATAGAGATGAATGCATCCAAACAAGGCCTTAGATGGATTGGACTAGGACCTATACACATGTTAATGAGCCCAATGTTTTTGTTCAGATCTAGTTACTATATATGAAACAGAGTAAGATACAGGTTGGTACATGTTGCAAGATCTATACGATACAATCTTCTCTTACTACTGTATTTCTAATTCAAAAAAATGTGTCCAGACTTACATACCTTGGGCGGAGTTGAGAGCAATCTTGAGACGTTGATGCCAAGTGAGAGGTGTAGCAGCAGAGTCTTGTCCTGTGATTGATGGTCAGAAGAAATTTATTATATATTGTGTAAAATAATAAAATACTAGTTGTCTTGTCAAATCATGTCATATAATAGCACTCAACTTCCAAATGAATTAAAATACTCAAAATCATATGTATTCCGATGTGTCAACGTTTGGAGTCATATTTTAGCGAAAGGTCAACGTTAGGAATCCTATTTTTGCGAAGCCACTTGTTTTTGGAGTCCTATAATCTGGAAGCACTTTACACTTCCATGTTTTCAAACTTTCACCCAACAAATATCCCCATGCTAAGAAGATTTTTTCCCCTGTATCTATGCTGCCAATGTGTTCTACAAAGCTAAAATATAAATGTTTAGTCGTGAGTGGAGGATATGTTTTCTTTATGAGGGTGCTGGCAGGTGGTCAGTTACCTCTTAGACATTCCTCTAGGTTTCCTCCCTGCATGTATTCATAGACAAGGGCCATATGTTTCTTGTCCTTGCAATATCCAATCAAGGAAACCAGATTTTTGTGATGAACTCTAGACAAATGCTGAGCCTGAAATATGTATCTCGATATTTTATTTCAGTTTTCAAATGCACGCAGAAGATAAAGCACAAAAAATAGCCTACCTCAGCTAAAAATTCTTTACCCCCTTGAGGAGGATGTTTTTGAGCGTATCTTGACGGCAACTGGACTTCCATTCTCCAAATATCCTTGGAAGACAGAACCGAACCCTCCTCGCCCTATTTCTTCTTTGAAGTTAGCTGTCACGAGCTTCAGCTCCTTGTAGGTGAACTTTCGGTTCTCAAATATGTGTGAACTGGCTTGAGGGCTAATAAACCTTGAGTTGTTTGGCATCCATGTATCTGGATTGAATCATGTATTATATGAAAATATTCAATTAATACACATCTAATTATTTCCTTGATAATTTTTTTTTTTTGAGACAAATTCCTTGAAGAAGTTACCTTGTCTGTTTCTCTTTCTATGGAGGATAAGTAATCCTGCAACAAACAGTAGAGTTGCTACTGTTATTGGAACAACTGTTGCAATGATAACTGTTCTGTTTCTTTTTTTCTTCTTTTTCGGCTCACATGAAGAAGGACCATTATCGCACAAGTGTTAGATTTGTTAATCCTAACATTTGGTCAAAATTATCAGGTAAGTAATCCTGCAACAAACAGTAGAGTTGCTACTGCTATTGGAACAACTGTTGCAATGATAACTGTTCTGTTTCTTTTCTTCTTTTTCGGCTCACATGAAGAAGGACCATTATCGTACAAGTGTTAGATTTGTTAATCCTAACATTTGGTCAAAATTATCAGGATTAATTAAATATAGAGAGGAAAAACGCCACGATGTATTTGTTTGATTGAAGTAGCTGGAGTTAATTTATTATCTGTTTCTAACTTATCCTTGAGTAGTGTTTTTATGAAAAATTTCATGGTCCATCTCTAGAGAGCCTCAATGATGAAATGAACTTTTGAAACATAAATCTTTTCTTCTTTTTTTTCGGCTCACATGAAGAAGGACCATTATCATTACAAGTGTTCGTTTGTTAATCCTAACATTTGGTCAAAATTATCAGGATTAATTAAATATAGAGAGGAAAAAACGCCACGATGTATTTGTTTGATTGAAGTAGCTGGAGTTAATTTATTATCTGTTTCTAACTTATCCTTGAGTAGTGTTTTTATGAAAAAATTTCATGGTCCATCTCTAGAGAGCCTCAATGATGAAATGAACTTTTGAAACATAAATTGGCTACATGATGCAGACCTCAATACCAGAGATCCATTTTGCATCTTTTGTAGCAGAGCTGCAGGTACTGATCCATTGAGTATGTTGCTTGACAAATCACTGCAGAAACTAAGTTCACGTTCAATATGGAGATGCTAGTATTGCAAAATTGGTCTTAGGTTAACAGGAATACTTACAGGAATGACAGTGACGACATTTGTGCCAGAAAATCTGGCACTGGACCAGATAGGCTATTATTTGACAGATCACTAAAATTACAGAAAGTTCTTGTGAGAAAAATACTAGAATAGTCATCATAACTCCTAAAAAAAAGTTGAATGCTATGCTACTTCAGGTTTCTGAAAACTTGTTAGGTGAACGAATGTTGCATGTATGAGGTGAGAACCAGAAAGAGTTATAAGATTCACAATGTACTAATTAAGCACGACATTTGATATGGTGGGTTACTTACAGCCGTTGGAGGGATTTTAGATCTCCAAAAGAAGAATTAATTGTACCAGTCAACCCACTTTCGATGATAAGTTCCTGGAACAGATCAGATTCCAGGTCATGGGAACAAAGCATTCTTTTTAGTCATTTGCTATCTTTGTAAATCTGTAGTGGTAGAATGCCTTGAAGTGTACTACTTACAGAGCTGTTATCTGTGCAGGACCAGATGATGTATAACTGCAGTTCAAGCCATTCCATGCAAATGCTTTTGGTGCACAAGGATCACCCTTCCAGTTTTTCTGCAGTGCATACCTGTCTCAATTGCCATCATAGCTTTAGCTGTCCATATGGAGAAAACAAAACAAGGTAACTTAAATTTATGCTTTTATATGACATCCAGACCATTTAGAATTGGACTAGTAAATTCTAATTGAGCTTTAAGGTTTTTGATAACATGCAAGTATTAAATGGGTACCGTCTACATCATTCGTCGCTATCTCAGTCATTGGCTTCACTATATATATCTCGAATGCATTCAGGATGGGGGCAAGCGTGGCGCCGGTGTGGCGACAAGTGAGACGCTATGCTGGCCAGGCCCCTGTACCATCCTTTTCACAACCTCCGCGGAGAGGTACTTGGGGGTGAAGCCCTGGCTGCTGCCATCATTCCCTGTAGCGTTGTCGACGAGGATGTCAAACTGTCTCAGCCCATTGCTTGGCACCCTCAGTAGCTCCGCGAAGTAGAGAAACAAGAGGTAAGTTAACATGGTGTTGGCATCCTCCAAGGAGGGGTCTGAGCTCCATGAGAAGTCCATCTGGGTAGTTCCGTTCACCGGAGTGGCGGCGTTCTGCAGTATCTCCAACGGCTTGTCGAAGCTGCTGGTGACATTAGAGACGTCGACTTCTGTTGTGGTGCTTATGTTGGTCCATGCCGTATTGCGTGTGTTGCGGCCATACCTTTGCCACAGGCGGTCATACGAATCATCGGGGTACCTGTTGTTTGCAGTTTTAGAAACCGATTTCATGTACATGTGAGACAAAGGCAGGTACATTTTAAATCTTATATGAGGAGTTTTTCTCTCCACACTCACCTGAATTGAGGAACATCTAGTTTGAAGTGGTATCGATTGTAATCGAATTTGACTGATGGGCGGGACTGGCTGAGCAAAAACAGAGACTGATTGACCGTAGCCTCCTGGTACATGGTCGCACTGAGCGGCCTGAGGTCAAGCCCTGAGATGAACGGTGTACCCAACCCTATATTGACCAAGCACACCTGTAAATGCACACGTTAATTATGATGAATTCATTCATTTAATAAAAAAAACAATGCATATTGTGACGGAAAATGTAGTGCGAAATAGGCAAATTACTTTTGGTCTAGGAAGTATTAATGGAGGCAATACCCTTGGGGAGACAGGATTATTGTGAAATCTATGATACCATGTCTTATAGAAAAAATTCTAATATCATGGTTATGAAAAAAAAAAAAAATTTAGTAAATACAGTGTCATTACAAAATGATCATAGCGCCAAGCCTCGGGTGCTGTGAATTGTAGTGCCAAACTGTCACACCCCAGGCAATGGGGCCAGGGGGTGCCCCTAGGCTTGTAGCGCCCGCCCGCCGCCGCCCTTCCACGGATTTTTCGGTAATTAAAGTAAGAGTTTGGTTAGGATAATTTAGGACTTTTTGGTGTGAAGGAGATATTTTCAATCTATAAGGAAGTCTCTGTTAAGATAAAAATAAGGACTTACTTGTAAAAGGTATTCCAATCTATAAGTAAACCTTTAGAGATTGCTTGAGATACAAGTCTCATAAGAGGGCTATATAAGCAAGGAGCATGTAATCTCTTAGTGACAAGCAATAAAGAAAGATTTTCCCTACCCTAGCTAATTCCACCGCCGCCGCCCCTACCCGCACTCTTGACGCCGCCGCCGCCGCCGCCCTTGATTGCCGCCAAGCGCCTTTTCACCACCGCCGCACGCCGCCCGGTGTCGCCGCTGCCTCCTCCTCATCACGGTTGTGACAATTTGTATCCAAAGGCCACCGATCCACCCACCACCCGACACGATTTGAAGAAGCTGCTGCAAGATCTCTCCAACCGATTCACCACGATCACCAAAGCGCTGGATACGCTCGCCGATCAAGTCTCCATCCTCTCGGTGCCGATCCGGCGGAGGAACGGAAGCACAAGGTCATCCTCGACACGGAGAAGGACATGAAGTCAGCCATGGAGGCGTCCACGCGAAGCTTCATAAGGCCTACAAGGAGAACGCTAAGACCACCGTGGAACCACGGCTAAGCGGCGGAGCTAGAGACAAAGGCGCCGCCATGCTCGATCCAGGCCCGGCACGGATCGCCCCCCCAAGGCGGCGCCGCGCCTCCCGCCCCCCCTCCCCTCCCCTCCAAATCACTACCTCGGACTCGCTCCTCCCTACACATGCTATCCTTCCCAGCGTCACGATGGCAAGGAGTCCTCTTCCACTGGATCAACCGGCGTGAGCAATTCTTGAGGGGGACAAGGTACGCCGACCCGCGAGCAAAGTCCGCACGCGCATCTTACCATCTCACGGGAGGAGCACAGCGGTGGTACATACGCCTATCCCGGGGAGAAGCCCAGTGACAGATTGGGCATGCTTCGCCCAATATGTCAATGAACGCTTCGCCCAGCCACCCAATGCAATCCGCTAGGTGAGCTAGCATCCCTTCGCAAGACCCGGCACCGCCAACGAGTACACGGGCGAGTTCTGGCGCGCATGGGGCGTCTTGCCGGGCACCTCGACGATCGGCGGCGGTCAACATCTACACGGGCAGGACTTCGGTGAGCCAAGACCGGCGTCGGGCTCTAGAATCCCAAGGACATGGAGACGGCCATGTCACTCGCCAGGGCGTCACGAACGGCGACTCACCATCCTCTACAACCCCCAAAAGCGGCACGCGATTAAGGGGGTAGGGCGCCTGTGACACCCCCACCCTCCAAAGCCGCCTTTGCGCATTTCCGAGGGGCGTGCACGCGCACACATAGCACCCTGCTTACACTTTTCGTCCTCGCCGTGTAAAAGGGTTAACCCGAAGGTGATATGGCTGGAAGGCAAAGGCTTATAAGTTGGCTCCACCCTTGCTTAACCAAAGAAGGTGGTACTAAACATGTGCACTCTGACTCATAGGCCCCTCTTGGGCCACATCCAAATTGGCGGGTGTTATAGCGCCACCCCGGCGCTACCAGCGGCGCCGCCGAACAACAACTCCGGCGACAAAAGCTACATCGACTCGGCCGTTCAAGTGGTCGACCCGGAGGAGATGACGAAACGACGCAAAGGTGGGATTGTGCTTCAACTATGACGAGCCCTTCTCGCGCGGTCACAAGTGCAAGCACCTCTCGACATCACGGTCTTCAACGACTACGACGACGACAAGGACACCCCCGGGACTTGAGGGTCCTCATCGGGGATCCAAACTCCCCGATATGTGGTGTCCACTCCCTCTACCTCATCGGAGTAATTTCAGGCACTAGTGTCAATATCATCATCGACTCGGGAGCCACATACAACTACGTTAATCCTCGCATGGTGGCCACTGCCGGGACGCAGACGCCAGCCGCCCCGGTGGCAATCCGCCGGGCACAGCGCCACCTCGACATGCCATGTACGGCATACGACGCATACCAAGACGCATCGACTCCGACATCTTTGACATCGATGCCTACGTCGTCCCACATCGGCGGCGGACATCGACGTCATCCTCGGCATGCCATGGATGGCAAGCTTGGGGAAGGTGACCTGGGACTTCGCATCGAATGAGCTGGCATACTATAGACGGCGGCGGGCCGTAACATTCATGCAAGCACCACCTCCACGCGTCGACACGGAGGCACCCATGACAGGGGCAGCGCGACCTGGCCTCCACGCCGGCGCCCGAGGCATGCTAGCGCCCTCGACCTCTACGACACATGTTCAGGTGTCTTCGTACAACTACGTCAGGCGACACTTGAGGAGCACCACTTGCGGCGGATAGCCCTCGACGTCACCACACGGGCGCCCTTTATACGCTTGGATCTTTGGAAGACAGCTTCCATCTCTTCGATGGCCGCTTCTACCTCTCGGCCTCCTCACCGCTCTTGCCGGACCTCGCTGGGCGCTCTTCTTCTCAGGGGGATTCGCGGACCAACTACCTCGCTCTTGGCGCCCTACCCGGCTCCACGGCGGCGGCAGCTCCAACGTCCATCCCGCCGTAGAATGCGGCGTGGGCGCCACCACATCGGCGTAGCGCGCGTCTTCTTCCTAGACAACATGGATCGTCAGTTCTTCAGCGTCGACAACGTCTACATCAACTACGACCGACAAGGAGACGCACCAGCTCTGCCTGCCGCATGTTTGACATCGGCTCCTTCATGTATGCGGTCACGATGCTCAATATTGCAGGTTCTCCACCGAGATGTGATAATCTGGCGCCTCATGCCCGTCTTCATTACTCCACCTCCGCCCGCGATTGCTTCATGTTCTTGGAGAGTCCCTCTCGCGACATGCTCCATCGGCACCTAGAAAGCTGGAATTCCAAAGGAGCTACTCCTCGCCGCTCGCCGAGAGACAGTACATCTACCACGGCTACATCAGTAATCTTCATTATTTTCTGGAGTTCGCGCCGATCCGTACCAGGGAAAACATGATCCTCGCCAACCCGATTACACGGGAGATTGGTCCTATCGCGTGGAGCTCATCATGCTAGGTACTCGAGCTTGCTCACGGTGTCACAAAGATGGACTTTTATCCATCGCGAGGACGGCGCCCGGTCCGGAGAAGGGGGTGTCACACCCCGGCAATGGGCCCGTAGGCCGGCCCTAGGGGCCCACGGCGGCCGGGCGCCCCTTGGAAGGCTGGCGCTTGGCGCGCCCTCCCGCCGGCGCCCTTCCGCAGATTTTTCGGGTAATTGAAGTAGGAGTTCGGTTAGGATAACTTAGAACTTTTTGATGTGAAGGAGATATTTTCAATCTATAAGGAAGTCTCCTATTAGAATAAGAATAAGGACTTGCTTGTAAAAGACATTCCAATATATAAGGAAACCTTTAGAGATTCTTGCATCTGAGTCTCGTAGAAGGGCTATATAAAAGCAAAGAGGATGTAATCTCTTAGGAACAAGGAATAAAAAAATTTCCCTGCCCTACCTACTTCCACCGCCGCCGCCGCCCCCTGCCCACGTCCGTTCGCACGCCACCGCCGCGCCAACACCGCCGCCGCGCCTATTCCAATTTTTTACCTCGGCACCGAGCCCAAGGGTCCAAATAGGGGTTTATTACGCCTAGAGGTATAAATGTGTACATTTTTATGAAAAAGGGTTAAATTAAAAAAGTCGGGTGATGCCACCAACACTAGTTCCTACACACCTATTCCACTTTTTCTCCTTCTCTTCTCTTGCACGTTGGTTTTGTTACGGCAAGTGAAGCCGGCCCAAGCGCCATGTGTGGGTATTGTATATGTAGTGCGTGAATAGTGTCATGTGAACAATACCAAACAAGTTCGATTAGATTGGTAAGTTAGGAAGAGGCATAAGATAGATTAATTACATTAGGATATTTACTCGGGGGTCAAGTAAGTTGACTCTATAAAAGCGACCATCATATATCAATTACAGTCAAGCAAGATGAACCCCAAAATATTCTATGAGGAACGGCTATTCAGGGTTTTTCTCGGTACTCCATCTATCTCAGTAGCCTTTCATAACAATTTTTTGCTAAGTTGGTTTGACTATAAAACAAGTTGAGGTGTATTACTCACTGATCGCTTCTAGACACCGGAAATTAACAGCCTAGAAAGGGTCGCCAGACACCTTTTTTGCCAAGTTTAGTCCAAAACACGCCCTACAAGTTTTTTTTTTTTTTTTTTTTTCGACTAACACGCCCTACAAGTTTGGAATGGCAACAATGAAATGCTCGTGCTAGACCTGTCCTTGTATGTAAAGTAGCATAGGTTTGTTTTTTCATAAAGTAGAAAACTGAGTTACTGAAGCATATTTATCATAGTTAGATTTATTATTATTATAGCTTTTACATCTTATTTGGTCCATTTACAAGTCTAGATTCCATTTTAACTTCCAGCATATTTATCATTTTTTAATTCTCAAAAAAAAAAAACCTCTGTTTTTAACATTCCAAGGTTAGAAGAAAGAACGTACAGGACAATGATGATTTGAAAGCCTCTAGTGTGTGCGCGCGCGCTGCGCGCTCGCGTGCTGCGTGAGCGCGCGGGTTTGTGTGCGCGTCAGCCTCACTAGTCAGCGGTCGACTGCTAGAAGAGCAACCAGCAGTCAAATTCAGACGTCCCTGTAACTTTCTTTTTTGATAAAAAAATTCGGCAACTTTTTTTTTTTTTTTTGAAAAGTTTTCCATTCTTTTTAGCAAAAGAGAAATAAGTTACAAAGCTACACATATAACTTTTGTCTATAACTTAGTGTATAATTTATACATCTAGCTTGTACACATGAATTACGTGATCTTCAACGTTACAAAATTATGTACATAACTTACGTCCAGACCCAAGCGCGAGTCCGGACGCCAAGCTAACCCACCAAATAAGCTGGCCCATCCGAAAATCAAAATCGAGTGAGCCACCGCAAGCCCCATCTGTACGACAATCGCTCAGCGGGTCCGCGCTACCGTTCCGCCGCTGCTCAACGCTGGTGCTACTCTAGCGGCACTCCCTCCCATCTTTTCCCTCTGATTCTGAGTGAGCCACCGCGAGCCCCATCCATACGGCGCTCGCTCAGCGGGCGCGACGTTCTGTCGGCACTCACTCCCATCGCCGCCTGCTTCTCCCTATAATTCCCCCTTCAATTCCTACAAAATTGACTCCCAATCCCGAGCCGGGAAACCCTAACCAAAATCTACAAACCCCCCATGGCACATCTGGTGTCTAAACTCGAGTTCCCTCCACAGAGAGGTGCTACGGCAATTGTCTACGATGATGAGTTTGATCTATCTTTGAAACATCCGGGAACAAGAATTGAAACATACACATGAAGGTAGTTGAAACACTTAAAGCATCCTTCTAAAACACTTGAAAAACACGATTGAAAACACACTTGAGACATACGCATAAAGTAGTTGAAACACTTGAAACATCCTTCTAAAAACACTTAAAAAATACACCTGAAAGCACACTTGAGACATACACATGAAGGTAGTTGAAACACTTGAAAACATCCTTTTAAAACACTTGAAAAACACACCTGAAACACTCTTAGAAACATATGCATTAAGGTAGTTGAAACAACTGAAACATCCTTTTTAAAACACTTGAAAAACACGTCTCAAAACACACTTGAAAACATACACATGAAGGTTGGACACTTAGAGAGGAGTCTGGGAGTCGGTCGAGCGATCGGCGCCCCCGGCCGCCGCCGCCGCCCTCCCGGCGTGCGGCGGCGGCCCATCCGATCCACCTCCATCTCTGCTGCCCCATCCTCCCCTCCTCCCTCCCTTCCGGAGAACCTAGATGCAATAGCAAGGTCCGGCGGGCGCCTCCTCGCGTGCGTTGTCGCGGGGCGTCAAGGCCGGGAGGCCGCAGCGGATCACGCCGCGCAGCATGGCACGGGATCGCGAGGTGGAGCAAGATCAACGCTGGCGTCGGGATCGACGCGGCTCCCACGCGTGCTCGTCTGCGTCGGTCCGGTGGGATCGCGGGCAATTGGCGGAGCGCGTTTCGTCGGATCGGTCGCGGCTGCCACGCGCGCTGTCTTCGTCCGGGCCGCCGCCTCCGCCAACCGACATCGCGGGTGGTGCTTGGTGCACTGCCCCCGCGACGACGCCCGCGATCTCGTGTCTTGGGCCGTGTGCACCGCCTGTCGCTCGATCGATCCGTGACCGCCATCGCGGGTGCCGCCGTTAATCTCGGCGCCGATCTTCTCGTGCGTCTTCGTTGTCGGGCGGCCCTAGCCCTTGCGCGAGGCGGACTCCGGCCGTGTCGCCGCCGGCGCTCCGCCACCGTCCCCTCCGCGAGCCGCCGTCGTCTGGCCCTGGGTGTCGGCGGAGGTGGCGGACTCCCCGAGGCCTAGATTCCGAAATGCTATCTCCCCGTGATGGGTGGGTCGCGGCGGACTGCGAATCTCGCCGACCATGGTGCCGTTGCGGTGGGCACTTGCTCCTCCGACCTCCGGAACTAGGAGTAATCCTTGCCCTGTTCGGGCCGACGGTGATGGCGCATCTATCCGCGTCGTTAACCTTGTTGAAGGCATCATCGTGAGTTTCGATTGTCGGAGCATGCGAGTCGAATGACCAGTGCGCTCGGGCGCCGCCGAGATCCTTCCCGGCGCAGCGTGGAGCACCGCCGTGTCCCCGTCGCCTCCCGTGTGGTCACCATGTTTGTGTCCAAGGAGGTCGTGGAGGAGTGGATGGGGTCGCAGATCCGATTGGCGACTACCCGTCTTCGCCGCCACGGCGATGGTAGCCGTTTCCTCATGCATTCTAGGCAAAGGGTCTCGGTAGATCAAGGTGCGGGGGCAACAAGGGCACACGATTTCAAGCGTGGGCCGACTTGCCGCCTTTGGGGTTGTCTACATCCAATGAGTTTCTTTCAAGTTTATTTTGGTGCACATTGTTCAAGGTGTGGTGGCTGATTCGATAGATCGCCATGAAGTTTACATCGATATTTTAGCACTATCTTGAGTAGTAAACTCATTTCTTTTTCGATGTAGCGGATCTTCGCATATATATCTTCATGTACTAAAAAGTTTTTATATTCTTAGTTTTTGTAATAGGTTTGGCTGTGTGTGGTCACGCGAGAGGCTTTTAGTAGCAGTGTACGTTACAAGCAGGCCTAATGTTATTTCCATTATCTAAAAAAATACACATGAAGGTAGTTGGAAACATTCAAAACATCCTTCCGAGAAACCTGAAACATGCTATTGAAACATGCAACATTAGACAAAAACAACGACATGAAAACATCTGATGTACTTGTGAAACAAATAGATAAATCATTTGCAACATAAATATGAGAACAGATAAAACACCGAAAACATGCTATTGGAACATTCATATTGAGCCATTGCAACATGTGCAAAACACTAATATCGACTTTTGAAACATCCAGGGAACACATTTGCAACATAAGTCTAAAAACCAATGAAACATAAACCAATATTTTACTTTTGAAACATTCGAAAAAAAAACAATTGAAACATCCGGCTATATACAATTGAAACACGCAGTCAGAAACACTTGACACAACGTCGCCGACGGAGCATCACAGAGTTGGAGGGAGCGCACGCCGCCGTCGTCCGGGACGGAAGGCGGGGTGGGAGTGCGCTGCAACCATGGCACCGAGGCCGCTGCGCGGAGCGGAGGAGGTGTAGAAGTCGGGAGAAAACGCCACGGCGATGTAGAGCAGCGGGGGCGGTAATGAACTCGGCCGCCCGAGTCGATGACGAGGGGGCGGAGTAGCAGGGCGGCGATGAGCGGGCGATAGGGGCGACAAAGCGCGCGGAGCGCAGAGCAGTCGACGAGGGGTGGATCAACAGGGCGACAAGGGTGTGGCGCATCAACCGGGCGACGAGGGAGGGAGCAGCAGACGACGGCGCGCAGCGCAGCGATAGGGCGGATATGTCCCATAGATGTATATCCATAGATGTCGTTGGCAAATGATATGTCCCAACTCTCAAGTGTGGATTTTTTAGAAAGGTCAATACAGGAAACTGGTCCTGTTTTGCCCTCGGCAAAGCCTTTGCCGAGCGTGGTGCTCGGTAAAGGACACCCGAAAATGTTTTCACGGCACAGGCTCTTTTGCCGAGAGCCTTGGGGCCGCCTTCTCGAAGAAAAGTAGCCGCTAACGTTAGTTTAAAATGACGGAAAATGGCGGCCTCTTTGTCGAAGCGTCACACCGACGGCGCTCGACAAAGATTTGCCTTTTTTTTTTTTTTTGCAATTTCTTTGCGAGAGCCACACTAACGAGTGCTCGGCAAAGTTTTATTTATTTTTTTCTTTTTAGAGAAATTCAATGCCGAGTGCCAAGTGGGTAGGCTGTCGGCAAAGATTTTTATTTAAAAAAAACCTTTGCCGAGAAGGTTCTCTATATAGTATTTTTGAAGTTTAACACCTCCTCACAACGCATGTCTCTTCAACTGAAAACTTGATTTTGACTTTATTTCTACATTTTTTACGTAGGATTGGGTAGCACCAATGCCACTCAACGGACCCCATACGTATTGTCGGCAAAGCCTCAGTTTTCCCTAGTGCGTCCAGGCAAAACAAAGGCGTGGGTTTGACGTTTGAGTCCAGGCCGGTGTGGGTTGGGTGATCGGACTGAAACAGGGAACACTCATCGATGCACACGTGGGGTGCATTTTCCAATTAATTATTTTGGCAGGTTTTCATAAAATTAAGAAAAAAAGGAAAAAGAAAATAGGAGTGGTTGGTCTAATTAATTATATTTAGTTTTTATAAACTCGTGAACTTATACAATTAATTATATATTTTTTTTTGAAAGCAGGCCCTGCCTGTATTTCATATTTAATTTTATATAAGCTCGCATGTACTACTAACTAGCACCAAAATGCGATGTTGGATCAATTATATTTATATTCAAAGTAGAAGTAGCCCTGCTAATGGGTTTAAACCCACCTCAAACCCACCCCAACCCAAATGTCATAAGATTAATCTGCAACCCACCCCAACCCACCCCGTCGAGCTAAAGCCCCAACCCGCCCCAACCCGCCAGGTTCCATGCCGCGCGCGGGACTGCGCCGCTTCACGCTACACGGCCGACGGCGGCATCGCGGTTGGGTGCTTCGACGACGCCAAGGTGCGCAGGACCGCGTGCTGCTTGTCGAGCCGGCGGCGTGGTGGCGAGCCTGACCCGGTGGCGTTCGTCCGTCGGTTCGGGCACCGCGATCCTGGTGAGCACCGCAGGCGGGTGCGAGGGGCGACGGCCCCGGCGGCGCAGCAGTGGTGGAGCGACCTCGCGGTCGTCCGATCTCATGTTCGTCCGCGTCGAGTTCTCCTTGTCATCGAGGTCGGCCGCTACTCTTGCTCCGTGGCCGTCATCAACTCCGCCAGAAGCGCCATCCGTGTTCCTGTCGGGGAGCTCCACAAGCTCGAGACAGTACCCATCCCAACCCATAAAGCAGTAAACCCAACCCGCCCCGACCCACGAGCTAGTAGAACCGGTTTGAACCCATCCAAATAAGCCCCATATCAGAACCCAACCCAAATTACCCGTTTCGCCCCGACCCATTAGCAGGTGAGCTGACCTACCTGCATGAAGTCGACTGGCGACACGGCCACCGCTTCAAAGACATAGACGGTTTTGGCGGAGGTGACCTTGACGGTGGCCCAGCGATTGACGCCGAGGTGGAGGTCGAAGGCGGGGAGCGCGTTCAGCCCGTCATAGTTGCCGTAGCAGAAGGTGGCCCGGACGAGGTTCCTGCTTCCCTGCGCGACCGGCAGCGTGTAGCAGCTGCGCGTCGCGCCGGCGGCCGCCGCCGCCGCCTGTTACTGGCGGGAAGTAGCGGACGTTGTCATACCGGTCAGCCAGACCTGGATTGACGTCCTGTGGCCGCACGGGGGCGTTGTGCCCCTCGCCGGCGTCGACGAAGCCGGCGTCTGAGACGTAGGTGAGGCCCGACGTCGGGTCCTGGTAGGGCAAGGCCTCGGCATAGCCGCAGTCGATGCCGATGAAACCTGCAGCAGAGAGATCATCAAAGCATAATCTGAGAGAGGAAATGAACCATGAGAAATTAAGCAGCTTGGGAGGGTCTCGTATAGGAGAAAATGGTAGCGTGAGAAGCAGTCTGTTGCCTGGAGGATCGAGATGCTGGCCATGGACGGGAGGGAGCTCCAAGCACACCGCCAGGACGGCCAAGAACATCGCAGCAGTACTGGATGATGGAGCCATTTGATCTGGATAGCTTAAGCTGGCCACACCTAGCAGACTATATATATGTACCAGATGCATATGGTACGGTTGTCCGATGAATTATATATATTGTTGGCCGGACGGCCGGCGAAGCAGACGAATGAAAGCGCGGCACACGTCAAAACGTACGTACGTACTATGTCGTACGTACATGTGCATATATACACGACGACAGGTCAACGTCGTTTACCGTAAGCGCATACGTTGGAATTGGGATCGAAAAGGCCAGGAAATGATGGATCCAAGTTAGCAAGCTGAGATAGATAAAGCTGTTTAATTTCAAGTTGATGCACATGAAGGTGACATGCTGGTCGTGAGTTGCCAACCTAATCGCGAGGATTAAACAACCCCAGGAGATGCAATTAATACAATGGTGGACACGTCCTTATCCTTGCAGGCCATATAGACGACGCGACTCCCTGTGCGCGTATAGTCATCTATATATAACTAATATAGAAATAATCATCTCGACCAGGCATGTTTGGTTTGGGTCCCTAAAGTTTACTAGTCATTAGTCACTAAAGTCCCAAACATCTCCACTAAAAGTGACTAATTAGTTCATTCCCTTTTAGTTCCAAAGGGGACCCGACTAAACTTTAGGGGTGAAACAAACACCCCGGGTATGCATGAGAGAGACCCTGGGTATGACTAAAGTTTGGTATCCTCCATTCTAAATTATAATTCATTTGACTTTTTCGATCCCATTTTGACCACCACTAGTACACAAATGGACTACAATTCGGTTCATAACCCCTTTAATCCCGTTGGTTTCATGAACCGGTTCTAAATGGGGCTCCAGGCGGGAACCACACCACGCCACGTGGAGCACGGGGGGCCCTCACGAGATTTTGGGGCCCAGGGCAAGATTAAAAATCGAGGCCCCCTTGGGACATATGTACATATGTTATCGCTAGTATAAGTGCTATGCATGATTTTTTAAAGCATATCTAATGGTCCAAAATTAGACAAATAGACAGCGAAATTTTCTTTTAACATATATATACACATAACCTTTCAAAATATATATTTTCATATAATGTTATCATCCTTCTAGATGTCTAAATTCTTATATACCATAAGGCCTTGCTATTGGTATTAGTAGTATTTTTTTTTCACCTACGAGCAATAGTTACTGATTCATTTATATTTTTTTCCCTATGTTTATATTGTGTATTAAAAATATATACATGGATGTGTCCTTTGCGTGAGCACTCAGTTTCCCTCTTTTCATTTTCTAATCTAACTATTAACTACATCATTTATAGAAGACATGTGCTGGTATTTTTTAAAATACATTTAGTAATTGAATACTACCAGAAAGCACACTGATCCAAAAATAGATGCATGCATATAGTGGCAAAAGTCTACATGACACACGTCCGGGTATGAGAATGCATGCTTGCAGTCATGACGGACAAGCAAATATTAATCATTTTTTTTGCAGAGCGTGGAAGAGTACCATTTAGAGTAGATCGTATACATGCATGCATACAACCAGGGGCCCTTTACGGCTCAGGGGGCCCAGGGCGGCCGCCCGTTCGCCCGCCCCCCAGGGCCGGGGCTGGTGGGCACCATACATCCTCCCTCTGAGGACCCACAGATGGAATGGGGACTAAGAGTGATGGCGCATTAATGCAAGTGTAGGATCGACGGACACGACCGCCGCCTTGGTCGATGGTGACATCCTTCATACATCCGGGCCCATGTACCAACATCCAACGCCGCCCACGGGGAGGAATCCATGGGGGGAATGGCGGCAACGGTGGAAACACCACCCGACATTTGATATTCTGGCACCACCAAGGAGACCGCCAATGGAGCAAAGACACCAACGGAGGACACTTCGTCGGCGTCGGGCGGCGCCAACAACCATGGCCAGACTCGCCGAGAGGGGCAACAACAACACGAGGAGAGCAAAGAAGAGAAGAACACAAGACCAGACAACACGAAGGACTCTACTCTTCCACAGTGGCGCCTTCAAGAGGGTCACAACGTCAACGACGTCGCCACCACCGCTCTAGACAACTAGAGGTAGGCTTTCGCCGGGAAGATGACAACCATGAGTATGAAAAATGCTTCTGTGCTGCTCAATGAAAATAAATTAGAGTAGTCGGGTGCTTAGAAAGGATGACAATCTCAATCTTTCTACAAATTCTGCATGTACAATGAGTTGTTGCAATTGGTTTGATTAGGCCGCTGGTGACATGTAAAGGTAGAAAGAAAGGTGATTTTTTTTTTTGGGTAATTCTAGAGTCTGAATGGAGTTCTAATCAGAGGTACTTGCATCATATCACAGGTTCAATGCAATTAGAATGTTGGATGAGCTAGAGACTGAACATTAAGGATTCGCATGGGATGGAAAAGATGAAGAGATTTTGCCTAGATGATATACAAAATATGGGTTCTGATCTTTTGATGCTACTAGTCTCTGTACCTGTGCAAGCAAGTCAAGAATATCGGCATCCACCGGAGCACCAGCTCTGCAATACCAGCTGGAAAGAAGCCAATACGAGTGTATGACTACTGATACTCTATCCCGAATCTACTGGAGGATGCTGTTGTACGTTCCTTTATACTACATAATTTACTACTCTCTGTTTTATACTAAGAGGGATAATTTGCTCAATTATAATCTTGGCTAATGTTTGTGCCAAGTACAGAACTACTCCTATATAGTTTCCAGCTCATTTATGACAATTCTGATGTAAGAACAAAAACTATTCCTTTGCATCCTGCCTTTCATCCAACACGATGAGTGATGTAACATCTTTGTCATTTTAATAAGTGTGTTGTACGTATATGCTTGAGAATGTGAGCTTGTGATCATGATGAGCATAGTGAGCCAGTGATTCTTTGCTCTGCTGTGCTGGTGCTGCATGTGCTTGTAAATGTAAATTTCTGACTCTGATCATGATGAAGACAGCTACTGCCATGAATGTTGTGCAATGGCCATGCAGCGTCATGTAAGAATCCTTGTGCTGGGCCTGGCGAATTCCAATGGCATCTCCGTTGGGCGGTTGGGCCTAAAGGGGAACCGTACATGATGGGCCTGACAATAAGGATTTATTGGCTTTATTGGCCCAACAAGAAACACCAGCTCTTGGCCAGCCTCGCCGCCGGTTGACCAGTCCCGGCCTTCCCGTCTCGTGCCGCTCCGCCGCCGCTGCCGCCAGTTGACCAGTTCCGGCCTCAGCCGCCGCCGGTGAGTTCCAATCTACTGCGCTCACTGCTCACTTCTTTCTCAAGCATTGATCTTACGCTCTAGAACGGATTGATTTATGCGAAGATCAAATCATCCCCGAGTAACGAGTAGGCATACTAGGTAACCATGGAGAGCTATGAGCTGGTTTCCTGATTTCTTTTGAAACCGGTGTTTGCTTCCTTTCCAGTTTCAGGATTTTGAAACCGGAAGGATTTGAGTACCATGGAGAGCTACGAGCTGATTTCTTTTATTGCAAAATACTTTGAAAAATGGTTAGGTCTAGCATTTACCAGCTGTATCTTGTGGACAGTCAGTCAGTTAGAGACTAGCTAGGGATTCACTGTGACATCACCATATGGTGTAATAGCTTCTGTGGGAAGCATGATGATATGCCCCTTAGACTAATTCCTCAAAATTGAAACCAACGAACTTAAAATGAAGGCCCCTGTGGGGAAAAAATGTTATTACTAGAAAATGATGAAGGCCTATGGCTGAACTGTTTTGTTGGGCTGCTGGAAGCCTGGAATGAATTTCGTCTGAACAAAAATTTATCGATTGAACTGAACCCCAATTGGTGCAAGAATTGTGTGCTTCATCTAGTTAGTTCGACATTAGCATATTTCCAGGAATCTTCCTGAATTCCAGAATTCCTATTTCTGCAGGATGGTCTGATTTCTTAGATGGGAGGGTTCGGATTTGTCGGAAATGTGTGTTTTACACATATCGCAGCAAATCTGAACAGTTAGCAACCTGATCGGTCCTGGGGTCCAATCCAACCAATAAAGTTGACCAACTAATTTTGTGCAGAAACTGCATGTTTGTAGTGTTTTCCTTTTGTCAATGGTGGGTGTATTCATCTAAACTGCATTCTTGACTCTCTACAATCACTGAGGACAGTGACCAGTGGTACTATATTTGGAATTCTAACCACTTCTTTTTTTCGAAAGCGTGCTTTGCGCGTGCTGCATTAAGAGAAGTTGGAATAAAGTTACACTACCCATTTGGCCTAATGGCGAGCCGCCATTGGGCCATTGGCCGACGGGTTGAACAACGACAAACATCACCGGGCCGTAACGGTGGAGCTTACAGGGGTGTACTAACTGAAGAAACTAATTTGCGACTAACGCGACCGTTTAAGGCTCGTGCAGCCCATCCAGCTCCTGTCTCGCCAAGGCCCGCGCCCGGCGAGCAGCGAGCATGGGGAAGGCCGCGTGCATCACCTCCCGCTTAGCAGACGGGACCTCAGCACCGAAGTGTTGGTGGAACTTGGTGGCGATCGTGGGCGTCCGGAGTATTAGTCACCACATGATCAGGATGCCCCTCGAGCTTGTTCAACATGACCCGTCACGCCTCAGCTTTACCAGATCAGGGTCGCGGTTGGCGATTTGAATTCTAACCACTTCTCTTCCAAAGCTTACAAATTCTTAAGTCAACACTGCCTTGTTGACCCAGCTTTCAAGTGGCTCTGCGAAGCT
Source organism: Hyparrhenia diplandra (assembly GCA_015847255.1). Classification (NCBI taxonomy): domain Eukaryota; kingdom Viridiplantae; phylum Streptophyta; class Magnoliopsida; order Poales; family Poaceae; genus Hyparrhenia; species Hyparrhenia diplandra. The sequence continues at coordinate 7,486 of JADLZK010008841.1, read as the reverse complement.
CCTGTCAGAACAAACATAGGGTCTTCTTCTGGTTGTTGCTGAAAGATTAAGCACCGAGGGATTGCTAAAAGGAGAACATGGAGCTGGAAAGTTTCAACTGTGTTCTTTGTCAGGACTCAGGATCAAGAGAAAGAATCGCATCCGTCATCTCTTTATTGGGTGCCCCTTTGCAGTGGCCTGTTGGGAATCCAAGTCCATCCTTCTTAGAAAATGAAGAATATTGCTTCGAGCTCAGATAAATCAAGTGCTTGTCCATCTGGATGACCAGAAACAACCACATTTTCAAGCAAACCCAGGCGACAGTCCAAGAATGCAAAAGAGTTTTTTAGTTCAAGCTCGTGAATCTTTTATGCCGAGCAAAAACAAAATGCTTCGAAGATTCAAGATTGAATAGACACGAGATTGTTAAAGCCTTAAAATCCTGCCTTTCACTGGCAGCTTCTATAATCTTCTTTCTTCCTTTCTTTCTTTGTTCTCTAGGTCTCCTGTACTGAACTACTGGTTTACTTCTAAAATTTTTTAATTCCAGTAGGGGCCTTAAACCCCTCCTGTTTATTAAAAAAATGGTTTTCTAGACATCTAGTTACACATTAAAATTGCATATTCTGTTTCTCACAGTGATCTCACAAGTCACAACATTCATTACTATATTATAGAGAGTGGGGACATTGGTTACTTATTTGATAACTAAAAAATTACAAAACACCTAATCATGATGCATCCATGGCTTTAACAAAAAAAAATCCTAGATTAAAACATGCAAAAGTTGAACGGTTGGTTTCATCTTGGTGCAGGACCTATATGAGTTGCTGATTCAATGTCTACCTGTTGCAACTCAAGCCCAGCTTTTGCCCCAGATGATCACTTGGCTTTTCATTATTGCTATGCAAATCAACACTTGTTGTGCTGAGATTGATTGTGCTTGTTGAGGCTGAGCTGTAGTAGCCCAGTGCATAGGACACCTCCAGCTCCAAGCTCTCCTTGAGCTCTGCCACAATGTGAGTCATTGACGGCCGCTCCCTTGATGGTTGTTCTTTGCACTTCAGAGCCAACTCTGCAACTTTCCAGAGAGAGTTGACATCATACATCCCTCCCATCCTTGGGTCAGCGATGCTTTCAATGTCACCCTCGGAGAGCTTCTGGCGCACCCATAGAGCGACATGGATGCTCTCAGTGTCACTTACAGGAACTGCTGGTGGCTGGCCTGTGATGAGCTCCAATATTACAACTCCAAAGCTATATACATCACTCTTCTCGCTGAGCTGGGATGTGTTGTAGTATTCAGGGTCAAGGTATCCTAGGGTGCCTGCTGGTTGTGTGGTGACATGGGTCCTGAACTCATCAGCGAATGCCTTCATGAGCCCAAAGTCAGCTATCTTCTTCAAGATCAGCGGTTAGAAGAATGTTCTTCGTCTTCACATCCCTATGAATCAGTTGTGGCTGGCATGATTTATGTAGATACTCCAATCCTGCACCCAAGTGAGTAACCAGTAATTACTTTGCAATTTAATTAGTGTTAGGCCTTGTTTGGATGCATGTGTATTGGAGTAGATTGAGGTGGAAATTAGTTAATTTTCCACTCCAATTCACCCCAATAATACATGTGGATTGAGATAGAGATGAGTGCATCCAAACAAGGCCTTAGATGGATTGGACTAGGACCTATACACATGTTAATGAGCCCAATTTTTTGTTCAGATCTAGTTACTATATGAAACAGAGTAAGATACAGGTTGGTATATGTTGCAAGATCTATATGATACAATCTTCTCTTACTACTGTATTTCTAATTTTAAAAAGTATGTCCAGACTTACATACCTTGGGCGGAGTTGAGAGCAATCTTGAGACGTTGATGCCAAGTGAGAGGTGTAGCAGCAGAGTCTTGTCCTGTGATTGATGGTCAGAAGAAATTTATTATATATTGTCGTGGGTTCGAGTGGCCACTCAGGCAGTTTAATGTAGAGGCTGGCATGTCTCGTGTAATTCGCTTCCCTAGACCCCACACTTTCGTGTGGGGAGCTGAGCACTGGGTCTGCCTTTTGTTGTGTAAAATAATAAAATACTAGTTGCCTTGTCAAATCATGTCATAATATGCATCACTTGTCATGTCAAAAGTGTATGGTGGCACAAATATCAGAGCCCTTCATTTTGATATGAATATAATAGAAACAGCAGATAATAAACATGGCACGTTACACTTCAATGTTTTCAAACTTTCACCCAACAAATATCCCCATGCTAAGAAGATTTTTTTTTCCCCTGTATCTATGCTGCCAATGTGTTCTACAAAGCTAAAATAGAAATGTTTAGTCGTGAGTGGAGGATATGTTTTTCTTTATGAGGGTGCAGGCAGGTGGTCAGTTACCTCTTAGACATTCCTCTAGATTTCCTCCCTGCATGTATTCATAGACAAGGGCCATATGTTTCTTGTCCTTGCAATATCCAATCAAGGAAACCAGATTTTTTGTGATGAACTCTAGACAAATGCTGAGCCTGAAATATGTATGACGATATTTTGTTTCAGTTTTCAAATTCAGACAGAAGATAAAGCACAAAAGAATAGCCTACCTCAGCTAAAACTCTTTACCCCCTTGAGAGGATGTTTTTGAACGCATCTTGACAGCAACTGGGCTTCCATTCTCCAAATATCCTAGGAAGACAGAACCGAACCCTCCTCGCCCTATTTCTTCTTTGAAGTTAGATGTCATGAGCTTCAGCTCCTTGTAGGTGAACTTTTGGTTCTCAAATATGTGTGAACTGGCTTGAGTTGAGTTGTTTGGCATCCATGTATCTGGATTGAATCATGTGTTTTATGAAAATGTTCAATTTATACACATCAAATTATTTCCTCGATAAAATATTTTTTGAAGCAAATTCCTTGAAGAACTGTTACCTTGTCTGATTCTCATTCTATGGAGGATAAGTAATCCTCCAACAAACAGTAGAGTTGCTACTGCTGTTGGAACAACTGTTGCAATGATAAGTGTTCTGTTTCTTTTCTTCTTTTCGCTCACATGTAGAAGGACCATTATCACATAAATGTGCGTTGTTACCAATCCTAACATTTGGTCAAAATTATCAGGATTAATTAAATATAGAGAAAAAATGACGTGATGTATTTGTTTGATTCATGTAGCAGGAGTTGAGTTATTATCTGTTTCTAACTTATCCTTGAGCAGTGTTTTTTTATGAAAAAATTCATGGTCCATCTCTAGAGACCCTCAATGATGAATGAACTTTTTGAAAAACTGAAACATAAATTGGTACATAATGCAGACCTCAATACCAGAGATCCATTTTGAACCTTTTGTAGCAGAGCTGCAGGTACTGATCCACTGAGTATGTTGCTTGATAAATCACTGCAGAAAACTAAGTTCACATTCAATATGGAGATGCTAGTATTGCAAAATTGGTCTTAGGTTAATGGAAATACTTACAGGAATGACAGTGACGACATTTGTGCCAGAAAATCTGGCACTGGACCAGATAGGCTATTATTTGACAGATCTCTGGAATTACAGAAAGTTCTTGTGAGAAAAATACTAGAATAGGCATCATAACTCCTTAAAAATTGAATGCTGTGCTACTTCAGGTTTCTGAAAACTTGTTTGGTGAAGGAATGTTGCATGCATGGAGGTGAGAATCAGAAAGAGTTATAAGATTCACAATTTACTAATTATTAAGCACAACATTTGATATGGTGGATTACTTACAGCTGTCGGGAGGGATTTTAAATCTCCAAAAGAAGAATTAATTGTACCAGTCAACCCACTCGATGATAAGTTCCTGGAACAGATCATATTCCAAGTCATGGGAACAATGCATTCTTTTTAGTCATTTACTATCTATGTAAATCTTTAATGGTCGAATGCCTTGAAGTGTACTACTCACAGAGCTGTTATCTGTGCAGGACCAGATGATGGATAGCTACAGTTCAAACCATCCCATGCAAATGCTTTTGGTGCACAAGGATCACCCTTCCAATTTTTTCTTCAGTGCATACCTTTCTCGAATTGCCATCATAGCTTTAGCTGTCCATATGGGGAAAAAGAAACAAGGTAACTTAAATTTATGCTTTTATATATGACATCCAGACCATTTAAAATTGGACTAGTAAACTCTAATGAAGCTTAAGGTTTTTGATAAGACATGATGATTAAATGGATACCATCTACATCATCAGTCGCCATCTCAGTCATTGCCTTAACTGAATATATCTCGAATGCATTCAGAATGGGGAAGCGTGGCCTCCGGTGTGGCGACAAGCGAGACGCTATGCTGGCCAGACCCCTGTACCGTCCTCTTCACAACCTCTGCAGAGAGGTACTTGGGGGTGAAGCCCTGGCTGCTGCCATCATTCCCTGTAGCGTTGTCGACGAGGATGTCAAAATGTCTCAGCCCATTGCTTGGCACCCTCTGAAGCTCCGTGAAGTACAGAAACAGAAGGTAAGTTGTTGAGTTGTTATCATCCTTGTCCTCCAAGGAGGGATCTGAGCTCCATGAGACGTCCATCTGGGTAGTTCCGTTCACCGGAGTGGCAGCATTCTGCAGTATCCCCGACGGCTTGTCGAAGCTGCTGGTGACATTAGAGACGTCGACTTCCATTGTGGTGTTTATGTTGGTCCAAGCTGCGTTGCGGCCATACCTTTGCCACAGGCGGTCATACGAATCATCTGGGTACCTGTGGTTTTCAAGAAACCAAATCAATGTGAGACAATCTGCAGAACTTCAACTTAATTCTGATTTTGACGATTACTAACATCTGCTTACAAGGGTACCGGCTGAAAGGGAGTCTTGGCAACCACACAAAGAATACGCAAAGACTCACCTGTATGGCGGAACAGAAGAATCTGGATTGAACTGGTATCGGTTGAAATCGAATCTGGCTGATGGGCGGGACAGGCTGAGCAAAAACAGAGACTGATTGACCGTAGCCTCCTGGTACATGGTCGCACCGAGCGGCCTGAGCTCAAGCCCAGAGATGAACGGTGTACCCAACCCTATATTGACCAAGCACACCTGTAAATGCTCACGTTACTTATGATGATTTAACCAAAAAAAAAAAAATATTTTTTGACGGAAATGTACTGTGAAATAGACAATGTACTTTTGGTAGGAAGTATCAATGGAGGCAACACCCTTGGGGAGAGAAGATTGTTGTGAAATCTATGGACCATGTATTATGACAAAATTGCTCGTGCTAAGCTGTTAGCAGCCATCCTTGATTCCTTCTATCTAATAAAGCAACATATGGTTTGTTTTCTCATAAAGTATCAAACTGAGTTTCTGAAACATATATATCTGTCGTAGTTAGACTTGTTATAGCTTTTACATATATTTTTCAAGGGCAAATGGCTTTTTACATCTTATTTGATCCATTTACATGTCTAGGTTCCATTTTAGACTTCCAGCATTACTGCATTGATCAAAACCTCCGTTTATTTTAACTTTCCAGGTTAGAAGAAAGAACGTGCAGGGCAATGATGCTTTGAAAGCCTCTGATGCATTTTTCATGCAATGTGGGAGCCTCAGAGTTTGAGTTTGTGCGAAAGAGGGAAGACAACAATTGTATTTATAGAGAAGCTAAGCTAGTGCTACGTTTACAATTATAATTCAGTTTGCGTATGAACTATCCTACTTCAAGAAAAGAAACTCTTTGTTTAAATTAACTTGTATGATACTTAGTAGTATATATTTTTTTAGTGAAACAGAAATCAAGCTCACTTCTATAAACGTATTTGCAACCTACCTCTCAGCCTACCTATATAATAGTGACCTCTTCACTACTAATACATGAACTTGTTTTCCTTTGCTACTAACATATGTGCCTCAGCCGATTGTAAACTTAAAAGCTCACTTCTCTCCGTCTCCTCCATGGCACATTATTATACTTCCTTAGCAGCGCATGGTGTAACATCCTAGAGCACGTCACATGTCTGCTCGGGCAGCTCTATCATTGTCTAAGCGCGTGGTCAATGTGGATGCAATCTTAAATAGTTTTCCATGATACTCAAGTACACTTTTGGCAGGTTTTCAAAAATTAAGAAAAAAAAAAAAATAAGAGTGGGCTCTAATTAATTAATATTTAACTTATAAACATGAGAACTTCTAATCAATTATATTTAATTTTATATAATTTAAACTTGCAAGTACTCTCTTCGTTCTAAATTTAAACTTTGCAAAAGTACTCCCAAGTTTTACCACTCGTCTTATTGAAAAACATTATACAAATATGATCAAATTTAAGTCATTCTTAAGAACTTTTATTACTAAAGCATGACACAACAAAAAGAAGTGATAATTTGCACAAATTTTTTAAATAAGATAAGTGGTCAAAGTTTTTGAATGAACCAAGTGGTCAAATTTTAGATAAAATAAGTCAAATAAACTATAATTTGAAACGGTTAGTACTAACTAGCACCAAATTGATGTTCGATCAATTCAAACTAGAAGGCTAGCTAAGCTGGTATGGAAAAGGACCTATCTACCTGCATGAAGTCTGCCGGCGCCACGGCCACCGCCTCAAAGATGTAGACGCCATCGGCGGAAGTGACGTTGACGGTGGCCCAGCGATTGACGCCGAGGTGGAGGTCGAAGGCGGCGGGGAGCGCGTTCCGGCCGTCATAGTTGCCATAGTAGAAGCTGGCCCGGACAAGGTTCCTGCTTCCCTGCGCGACCGGCAGCGTGTAGCAGCTGCGCGTCGGCGTCGCGCCGCCGCCTGTTCCTGGGAAGTACCGGACGTTGCGGTACCGGTCGGCCAGACCAGTATCGACGTACGGTGGCCGCACGGCGGCGTTGAGCCCCTCGCCGGCGTCGACGAAGCCGGCGTCGGAGACGTAGGTGAGTCTCGACACCCGAGTCCTGGTAGCTTAAGCCATCGGCATAGCCGCAGTCGATACTGATGAAACCTGCAGCACAGATCATCGATCAAAGCATATATAATCTGAGAGAGGAAACCATAGGAAGCTTCAAGCTTCTTGGGAGGGTCGTCGTAGGAGACGAAGGAATTCGAGGTTTTTGCCTGGAGGATCGAGGTGGCCCTGGCCATGGACGGGAGGGAGCTTCAGTGATGCTGCTACGATCAAGCACACCAGGACGGCCAAGAACATGGCAGCAGTTGATAACGATGGCGCCATTAACATGGAATTCTGGATAGCTAAAGCTGGCTATTAGCTCACAGACTATATGTAATGTACCGTTTGGTACGGTCGAGTCGACCGATATATGGATTGTTGGCCGGCCCGCGAAGCAAAACGAATGAACGCGCGGCACACGTCAAGAGACGTATGTACATGTGTACATGTGCATACACGACAGGTCAACGTCGTTTACCGTAAGCGTTGGAATTGTTGATGATACGGATCGAAAAGGCCAGGAAATGATGGATCGAAGTCAGCGAGCTGAGAGATAGATAAGCTGTTTAATCTGAAGTTTGATGCACATGAACGTGACATGCCCCGTGAGTTGCCAACCTCGAGGATTAAA